>JALBYF010000115.1:0-28165 GCA_023212725.1 Tranzscheliella williamsii
GTAGAGTCGTCTAGACCGTCTCGGTCGCCACGTCGATCTACCGGGCACGCTTTCGCTGCAATCTGAATGCCATCCCAACTTCAAAAGCACCATCATTCACCGCATTGCCGACCCCGCCTGCTCACACAACATATGTGATTCGGATAGTATGCAATTCGTGACCGGTCAGGAAAGGGGGTACGCACGAGCGAGAGGACATAAGGCGGGGTGGAAAAGAACAAGACCTGTGTCGAAGCTGTGGACGGAAGAAAGGGAAGTATTACTACAAGCCAAGACAAGAGGCAAAGGGTGGGTGTAGACGGGCTGCGGGAGGCGCAGGGATAAGAGTACAGAGAGCGAGGTGGGCAGCCGAGGGCCACGTCGGCTTGCTCTACTCCTTCTTGGACTTCTTTTTCTTGCTCGATCCTGGCTCCGACTTGCTGGGGGTGGCGCTGACTTCCGCCTCGTCGGCCGAGCGCTTCTTCTTGTCCTTCTTCTCCTTCTTGGGTGTCTCGACGCCGTTGGTCTCGCCGTCTTTCTTGGACTTCTTGAGCGCCTTGCGCTCCTCTTTCGACAACTTGTCCTCGCCGTCGGCTTCCGAAGCGGCAGCCGGGGTGCCGGGCTCCGAAGCGGCGACCTCCGACTTGCGAGACTTTTTGAGCGCCTTTCGCTCCTCCTTGCTCAGCTTCTTCTCGTCCACATCGTCCCCAGCCGGCTTGGATGGTGTCGCAGGAGCCATGGAAGGAGCAAGGTGAGCAGCCGCCGCCACGTCGCTCGGCCCAGCAGCATCGGCAGCGGCGTTGTAAGATCGTCCGCCGGCTTCCATCTGGAACGGCTTCTGCTTGTACCCCTGGTCTCCAGCAGCGGTCCTTGCTGAGCGCATGCCCGACAATCCGCTTTGCATCTCCAATGCACGCAACCGCGACTCGAGTTTGGCTCGAGCCTCGATACCGACGGTAGGGACGCCCTCGTCCGCCTTGGAGTCAGCATCGGACAGGGCGTCCAAGCGAATAGAGAGAGCGGCCTTGGTGGCCACCATTCGGGCCATCTTACCCTTCAGCTTCTGTGGCGCTTGTCCAACCAAAGAAGTGTGGTAGATGAGACCGTATTTAGGTGTGTCGTGCTTGGTTTTGAGCGCTCGGAATAGCGCCTTTTCGGCACCAAGGATCTGGACGGTGGAAGCAGGGTGCTTGGCAAGGTTCATCAGCGAACCGGCATGGCTAATCAGTCGGGCACCAACCAGATCGCCAACAAGGGCAGTAAGGTTGGGGGCGATCGCTGCCATTCGGTTCTGAAGGTACTGGTAGAGCTGGGCGCGGTATTGAGTGATGGAGATGACCTGGTCACAGAGACTCCAGATGTGTTCCAGATCGGACTCCGAGATCTCGGTACCCATCGAAATTTCCGCAGCGGCTTTCAGGGTCTCTTCGATTTCCTCGGGCAAGATCTCGCTGAAGTCGGTGGACGAAGCGCCAGTTCGGAATCCCATGGCGCGAATGACCTTGGCATAAGCCATGTTGTCGGTAATGATCTTGCCCATCTCGGGGAAGTGCCATCCATACCACTCCTTGACTCGCATGGCGTAAATGTTGATCTCCTTGTCCAAATCGTCGAGCAAGCCAATGGCCTGAACTACCATGGTGTCTACTTTGTCAGGGCTGAACTTGAGCTTATAACGACTCAAGCTGTGGGAGAGACCAAGGCTCATGGTGTTAAGATCACGGGGGTCCAGCGACTCCTCGGCTGACGACGAGGAGAGCAAAGAGGCGAGGTTCTCTCGGATGCCTCGGTACAGGTCAAGCAGTTCGGTATCATAAGTGACCTGAATGCCGAGCTTCTTAGCAATGTTGGAAGCTGTGATCCCAGAGACGGAAAAGAGGTGAGCAGGTTAGTATAAGATAGATAACGTTGAAGAAAAAGACCGAGGCGCGGCAATACCTACCAAGCTTGGACTCGGCAACGATGAGGTTCTCCTTGCCCTTTCCTTTGCCTTCGACGATCTCGTCGGTGAGGAACTTCTTAAGGCTTTTGCTCATCTTGCCCTCATTGATGTCACTGATGTCCGAGACCGCTTCGGCAGTGTTGGTGAAACGGTGGATGGCGGAAAGCTTAAGGAGGTTGTTGGCGCCCTCAGCGCTGTCGAGCGATTCATGAAGGTTCTTGGTAGATTCGAGCTTCGACTGGTCCGAGACATTGAAGAGGCAGAAGCCCACAGCGGTCTCAAAGAGGACCTTGACCATGCTGGCAAACTGACCCTGCCGTAGGCGAAACGAGCAACAGAAGAGAAAGGGTTCGCACGGCGGGGGATGTCCGAGCTTCAAGCTTCAGTCCTGGCGGCCTTCTACTTCTGCTGTAGAAGTAGGGTGTAGGGATGAAGCAGGCTCGAGCTAGTAAGCAACAGGGATGGACAAGAGGGATAGGTGGTTGGCAGAAGATGGAGAGCGCTTCAGTCTGCTTTGGCTGTCCTAAGCTACTGCTGTTCTCCGTTGGCTTGCAGCTTCCTTCCGAGATGGAATTTTTTCATTCCTGATTCTCAAATGTCATTGTTAGCATATTCTAGTATCTCAAGCACTTGCAAAGCCCATCCGTAATTCCCCTCTCTAGCGATCTGTATTCGTAATTCCATTTCTGGTCAAAGATGAACGAATTGCTGAAGGCTCGCTGGTCTGGCTGCGAAAATATGCGATTCCAAATTTTTTCTGATTTCGTCCGGCCCTCAAGCCAAGGTCACGCTCTCCGCCTCGCCTTTTGTTTCTCTGGCGACCTTCGATCGAGCGCTTGTCATCCTTATAAATCATATCGCCTTCACTTGTCGTACGTATCAGTGTGACTGTTAGCTGCCCTCACTGAGAACGAACGCGCGTCCGATCGCTGAGTGTGAGTGTGAGTGTCTCCAGAACTCCACCTGCCCGACCTGTTGCTTTCCACGAGTCGCAGCGCAGTCACATACCTGCTGAATCTCACTCACAACGCACACCTAACCGTCTACAAGTTAGTTCTACATCCATCTCGCGTCTCCCCTTCCTTTCACGTTCAGCTTACTCGGCGTCCTTGAAGTCCGGGCAGCATCATGGGTCAGGCTCCGAGCGGCGGAGCGCCCGGTCGCGGACCTCCCAAGGGCAATAAGAAAGACCAGCAGAAAAAATGGGAACCGCCTCTGCCCACCCGAGTGGGGAAGAAGAAGAAGCGAGGGCCCGACTCGTCATCCAAGCTTCCAGCCGTGTACCCCAACACCAGATGCCGCTTGAAGCTGCTCAAGCTGGAGAGAATCAAGGATCATCTGCTGCTCGAAGAGGAATTCGTGCAAAACCAGGAGCGACTCAAACCGCAAGAGGACAAGGATGCGGAGGAAAGGACAAGGCTCGATGACCTTCGTGGCAGCCCCATGGCTGTGGGAACGCTCGAAGAGATTATTGACGACGAACATGCTATCGTCAGTAGCGCCACCGGCCCAGAGTACTATGTCAGCATCATGAGCTTCGTGGATAAGGATTTGCTTGAGCCCGGTTGCAGCGTTCTGCTTCACCACAAGGCTATGGCCATTGTAGGTGTCCTCTCCGACGATGCTGACCCTATGGTCAGCGTGATGAAGCTCGATAAAGCTCCGTCGGAGAGTTATGCCGATATCGGTGGTCTGGAGACGCAGATTCAGGAGATCAAGGAGGCGGTCGAGCTGCCTCTGACGCATCCTGAATTGTACGAAGAGATGGGCATCAAGCCGCCCAAGGGTGTTATTCTTTACGGTGTTCCGGGTACGGGCAAGACGCTGCTTGCCAAGGCCGTTGCCAACCAAACATCGGCCACGTTCCTGCGCGTCGTTGGCTCGGAACTGATCCAGAAATACCTTGGAGATGGTCCCAAGCTGGTCCGAGAACTCTTCCGTGTCGCCGAAGAGCATGCACCAAGTATTGTCTTCATCGACGAGATCGACGCCGTCGGTACTAAGCGTTACGACTCTAATTCGGGAGGCGAGCGAGAAATTCAGAGAACCTTGCTCGAGTTGCTCAATCAGCTGGATGGTTTCGACACTAGGCACGACGTCAAGGTGATTATGGCAACAAACAGAATTGAGTCACTCGACCCTGCGCTCATCCGCCCTGGGCGAATCGACCGAAAGATCGAATTCCCTCTGCCAGATCAGAAGACAAAGATGCACATTTTCAAGCTGCACACGTCAAGGATGAGCCTTGACTCTGACGTGAACCTCGAAGAGTTTGTCGCCATGAAGGACGATCTTTCGGGTGCCGACATCAAATCCCTCGTTACTGAAGCTGGTCTTTTAGCTTTGCGAGAGCGACGGATGCGAGTCACCAAGAAGGACTTTACAACCGCCAGGGAACGCGTTATCGACAGGAAGAATGAGGGCACGCCTGAAGGTCTCTATCTGTAACTATCCGTTCTCTCCCCGCAACTTGCATTCCCATTATTTTTCACCCACGGCACCTTTGCGGCTTCCCTATCGTCCCTGTTTGTGCCCGGCTTCGATCGTCACTGCGCCTTCGGTTTCATGCTAGCCTGGTGAGGTCTGTGCTTATCACCGACACATGAACATCATGATCGACTGGCAATCACGTTTGAGTGTGGTAGGCTGTTTCATGAATCAGTCGCCTCGGGAGTCGGCCGGAACAATAGGAAATTTCCAGGACGTTGAGCTATGCCATATTCGCAATTGGGAAAGTGTGGCTTCTTGCTCAGCCAACGCTTGCAGTATCCAACATATCATCAGCTCAGCCTTTGAGCCTTACTGCGGTGTCGACGTTGGTCACTAGAGCGGGTGCACGGCGCGCAGGAGCAGACGTAGCAAGATGTCGGTGAAGATGCCCATGGTGGCGCCTGTCTATCTGCCGGGGACGGAGCCGTTGCCGGCGGGGATGACGGAGGCGGACCGGGAGCAGATTGCGCAGGTGGCGCGGTGGAATCGGTATGCGAACATGGGTATGGAGTCGTGTGTCTTCAAGTGCGGCATGTCGGGCGCGGCGGGGTTTGGGCTGGGAGCGTTTTTCTCGCTCATGTCGACGAGTTTTGCGGTGGACGATCCGCTGCGGCGGACCACGCTTGCGGCGAACGGGCTGGACGCTGCCAAGGGCGCTGGCGACATGACCACCATGCAGAGCACCAAGGAGTTCTTCAAGCAGACCGGCAAGTCCATGTACCGCTCCGGTAAGGGTTTTGGCAAGGTCGGCGCGCTCTACTCCGGCATCGAATGCTGCATCGAAGCGGTACGTCTCCCCTGCACTCCCTCGCGCGCGCGCATCCACCCAGCTGACCCTCCCACCCTTTTCACCACTCAGTTTCGAGCAAAAAACGACATCTACAATCCCGTAGCCGCAGGTTTTGCCGCAGGCGCCATTCTCGCCAGAAACGCAGGCCCCAAAGCCGCGATGGGCGGTGGCGTCGCCTTCGCTGCGTTCTCGGGCGCTATCGATCTCTAGTGCGTCGCTCCGTCCGCGTGTGGAAGCTGCCGTACACCCCGCTGACCACTTGCCCTTCCTTTGCCCCCTTCACCCCCCCACACAGCCTCAGGCGCGAGATTCCAGACGAAGACTGAGCGTCTAGCTACCCCAGGCAGCAAGATCGACGCTCCAGCATCCTGCACCCCTCCAGCATTCGATAGACTGATACTGGTACCAGCGACCATCGACTCTCCGTGCTGCCAAGTCGCTCACCTACTCAAAACGCCGCATCACCGCGGTCAACGGACCCCCACCTCGCACCGCTCCCTCTCTGTACTTTTAGCCACAGTATCCATCGCCTAAATCGTTGCGTTTTTCTTAGAAACAAGACGACAACAGTCTCGAGCAGGCTGTGACTCGTTCGACTACTCCCACTCGCTGAGCCGCCGGGTGGCCAGCCATGGTCTGCAAGGTTATCTGGGAAGGCACGAAAGCAGACAGCGCAGCACAAGCCAGACGTTATGAGGCAAGTGGATGTTATGCGGAGATGCGAGACAAAGACAAAAAACAAAGGAGCGTGAACATAGCTATGCAGATTAGCAGTGATAAGAGATCGCATCGACAATGCGGCATAATGGTACATCAAGACCAATCCAGGACATCGTCCAGATCGAGGCCAATGCCCAGGCCCATAGGCATTTCGGAAGAAACTTGTCGGTGCTTGCCCACCGCACTGCTGGACGAGACTGAGGCCGATCGGTCGGCGCTGAAAGAACCTTTGGGCTGGGAGTCGGTTCCGAGTGCTCGGTGCAAACGCGCCGAGGAGCCAACCGCGGGAAGGCCCCAACCGAGATGGCTCGGAACGCGTTCACGTACGTGATGCGATTGCATGTATCGCGGACTGCCGTGGTCAAGCGTGGGAGTACGCGGAAAAGGTGATGACGAAGGCGGGAAATCATCGCTGCTGTCATACCTTCCTGCTCGCAGCGAGGAAGCGCTGGCCTGCCTCGGCTGCAATTCTGGCGTCTTCAACAACGAGCTCGACCACGGGGTGCCAAAGCCCGATGTTTGTCGAGCACGGACAGCCTTGGTGCTCGAGGTGGGTGACTGCAACTGCCATGCTCGGCTGTTGCTGTAATGGCTGTCGCTACCGAGATGATCGTCGAGACCATCAATGTAGCCGCTGCTGTAGACCAGGCTCGGCAAGCTGGTAGAAGGCTCAGTTGTAAAGGCACCTGACAAGAAGTCTCGACCGGGTGTAAGCAGCCCTCCACTGAAAGAATCGACCCGTTGATGTCGGCCTGCCGATCGTGAAGGCGTCTGGCTATCAGCATGCGGATAGCCGGCTCGGTAGGCCCATGAGCCACCCGAAGCGAGGCGAGAAGGAGTAGAGAACATATCGGCGTGACCAGTCTCGTCGTCCGTCAGAGCCAGCGACAGAGGAGCTTGGTTGCTTGCTTTTCGACCGGAAGCATGGCGACTTGGGGTGCTCAACCCGAGCAAGCGAGGCGATGGTGTTGTGTAGCGCTCAGACCTCTGATTGTTCCGAACCGGTTCCCAGTCAGCACGCGAGAAGCCAGCCAGCAAGCTTGGTGTTGTGCTAGAGTCAGTAAAGTCGACACTAGCCTCGCTTGACTTGGAAGGTGTCTCGTGTACCGCCGGTCGCACTCCTGCTGAGGCTGTGGTGCTTTTCCGTGCAAGCGGCGAGCCGGGCTCGTTCATGCGCCAACCGACCCTCTCAGCTCGAGAACGGCCGTAACCTTGTCGCTTGATAGTGCTTCGGCCACCCTGGTCGCCGGCCGACAGCAGCGGAGGGCTGGGGGCTAATGCGATCGATGATGTCACAGCGACGCCGCGTCGATGGATGGGAGTACCCGTAGGCAGAGTAAAAACAGGTTCCTGACCGGACAGGGCAGCTCGAATACCCTCTGGTGTGCTGAGATCGGCATAGGAAGATATTGTGGTCGGACGAGACGAAGTGGGAGAAAGGTATTCTGTCACTGCGGCATCGCAGCAATCGTCGCAGTACCATTCGTCGTCAAGGTCGCTAACATTGTTGATTCCGACACATGGAAGGTGAAGCCACAGCTTGCAACTGTCACACTGTACCACGATGATAGAGTCATCTCTGATGCCGCACTTACAGCCAAAGATGGCGCTGGTGTCAGACCGAGCCAAGGAGGCTCCAGTAGCGACAGACTTTCGTGAGGATGAAGCGATCAAGGCTGGCACTTTCGGCTTGCGTCCACGCTTTTTGGCAGGACTCTGCAGCGCACCAGGATGCTTGCCCTTTCTTTCCCGTTTTGAAGGACTGGTGCCTGCGCTGCCGCGGGCGTTACGACGCCCCTGCTGTTTGCGAGCACGATCGAGAAGTGCCTTGGCGACCATCGGATGATGATGGAATGGGGCGGACGTTTCGCCGTCGGCTCGTTTCTCCCCTTCATCGTTGGAGTCTGTCTCTAGCCATCGCTGGATGCCTTGCTTGCGCTGTTCTTTGATCTCGTCAATTTGCTTCCCAGCGGCAGCCCAGGGACCAGAAGGGCAATCTGGCCAGTCCAGAGTGGGAAGATTGATTCGGCAGCTGTGCGCTCCTCCAAGCCGCGGCGCCCAAGTAGATACGCCAGATTGCGGCGCGGTCTGTGAATCCGGTGTCTGCGAGAGGGACAGTAGGGCCTGTTGGGTTTCTGTCGCCTCCAGGACCGTAGCATAATCAGCGGTTTTTCGGTGCTCTTTCACGGGAGAAGACAGCTCTGAGGCCGGGAACTGGGACGAGAGCGAAAAGCTGGGGGAAGCTCCCGATAAAGATGGAGTGCCTACCGAGGTGGGCTCTGTCGATGATCCCCCGGAGCTATGAGCGGAGGACTCCTCGGAATCCGAACCTCGAAGTAGCCCAGACTCACGATCAGCGAGGGCTGGATCTCTTTCGCGTCCGTTTGCGAAATCGGGGACGGAGCCAAGTTCCGAGATTTGCTGCACATAGTCACGATGCACGGCTACCCGTCCAAGACCTTCCACCTCGATCGGGACAAGTTTTGCGTCTTGCGTCACAAGGGGTGACGAGATGTCGACGAAAGCTGCTAGTGCATGTCGGATCGCAGACTGAGGAGTCATCATGGGAGTGTCGAATGTGCGAGGTGAGAAACCAGGGGAGCCACCCAGGCAATCATCCACGGGAACCGAGCTGACCATGGCCGCCGAAGCCCAGCCCGCCGTATCGACAAGGCTGCGTTGTGAATGTTGCAATTCGGAGGTAAAGGTGGTACATGCCTTGCGCTTCGTTGGCGAGATTACTGTGGCCAGTTGGCTCTTGTTTGACTGGTGGAAGTTATGGGGCGCCGGTGCCTTCTCGCCGGTCAGAAGTGGCGAGCCCCAGCCCAGGTTTACATTGGCCATCCTTCGGCCTCTTCTGGGCGTCAAGAGCACGCCCGAAGCTGGCTCCTTCTCCTGATCCGCTAGGGTTGTCTTCGAGCTTGAGGCAAAAGAGGGTGACTGGTCAGCACGTCTAGAAACGGTCAATGAGGGGGGCGGAAGCACGGCCTGGTCATGGTCTGATGGTGCTCTCGAGTTCATGACAGCGTCCATAATGCTCGCTTTGCTGGTTGTGCGTTTAAGAGGGCTGCCAGTCTTCGGTCTTCTCTTGACTACCGAGGGCTTGGAAGGGGAGGAAGGTCGCTGCTTTTTCTGTGGGGACGGCATGGTCAAGTCGGCTGGTAAAAGGCTTTGGACAGGAGCACTGGTGTGCATAGTCGTGTAGCCGTGAGTACCTTTTTCGTGACCAGCACTAGGGATGGCGGCTTGAAAGTTTACGAACGATGGCGATATTGTGCTGGTCGTTGATCCGATGCTAGAAGATGGCATCAGTGATGACCAAGGCCAGGGACAGTTTTCTTTAAAACATGGGATCGTCGTGGGGCAGAAGGTCGATAAACCCAAGACGCAGTGGCGGCGAGAGATTGGTGGGATTGAGGAAAAGTGAAGAGGGCCAAGGTAGATGTTAGCACAGGGTCCGATCTGGCTCGCTGAGAAGACTGGTTTCCAGACAGGCTTGTGATGACCATGCAGGGCTTTGAAATCTAACGGATGAGTTTGGGTAGAGAAAGAAAGACAAGCCTGCGTACCTGTAGTGTGAGTGTTGAACGCTATGCAGTACTGACTGCAGAGGGATGAGAGCCTTCGTCAAACTTGATGAGCGAAGTTGCGGTGCCGGACAGTTCAACTAAAGCAAAGAAAATGGATCTCCTACAAACTTTGCAAATCGAGCACCCGGACGAGCCGAGAGCTAGAGGATGACAGTACGGCCCAACACCGATCTGATGCGTGGAAGAGACCGTGGATCGGATGAAACGATGTGACTGCGAAGAGTAGATGTGTGATGTCGCAAGTGATGCGTGATGTGTTAGAGGGGAATTGGATCACGCTCCAGGGCATTCACAATGATTGGACTTCTGATCGATGAGCAGCTGCGCTTTGGACTTGAGTGCGTCGGATTGGACCGTTTCCATAAGTCACGAAACCACAGAATGACAAGAGCGAGCGCATAAACGTGCAGCTGGTAGCTTATAAGTGAAGCAGCAAGATGTCGGCTTGTAGACCTAACGAAAACTGTTGAAGCAGCGGTCGGGGGATGCTGTGTGATGAGTGGGTGGGAGACTATTGCAGAAGCGGCACGACTTTGCGAATTATATGTCTGCCAACAAGTGAGAGCCAGCTGTGAAGCGCCGACGAATATGACAAAGGACCTGAAAGAAGGTGAATGCCGTGTCACGGCAACAGAACCTTGAGTTAAGGTGTTAGATAGGATACCAACGAGACTGGTAGTGATGGCAGAGACGGCCAAAGGTGGTGAGAACAAAGAAGGGAGATGAAATGTGAACAAAGGCTGGCAGCGATGCTGGCAGTACGGTCTGAACAGAACAAAGGTAGTGGAAGCTTATGCAAAATCCAGGAGCAGGAAGGAGCGAGATAGTAGATGCTCAATCTGGACAGCGGCACGAGGGTTTGCAACCAAGGATGAGCAGCAGCGCGGGCATACGGCAACGCCGAATTGCACAAAGGGACGCAAGCCCGCCTCAGAAGACGCATGCAAGCATGTCGGTGCAGGCAACATACAGTCATCTGAGGCACGAGCTCCGAGAGCCCCTTGACCTGGCTGACTTGCAAAGCGGATAGCAGCCAGTCAACGGAGTCATAAGTGGCTTGTGTGAACAAGGAACAGCCCCACTGGCAATCACGTAAGGGTTCGCGCTCGTCCGTCGGTCTGCTGCAAGCGGTCGACTTCCTTCTGATCCTCGCGTAGGATCCGATGCAACCCAATTCGGGAAATCTCAATCTCAATTACAGGCCTCAACCTGCGCTCTGCACACGATCTGATCGTGCAGCTCGGCGATGTGATAATATAAGCTTGCTGCACAAAAGGCTGCAGCTGCTGTCATGTCCGCTTTCAGCCAGAATGCTGTCGATTGTTGTCATCGGCCTCTGCCAGAGTTTGTACGCGAGCGTTCGAGAGGCATATTCGCATACGAGTCGTCGATAGCAAAGCGTGCGCTCGCATATTTAGCTGGGCATTCAGTCCCCACAACAATGTACACCGGTCGAGCGGACTTCATCGCGGCAAGCCCGGCTCAGACAGAGACAGCGTATCCTTTTCGATCGGCTTCATTCTTCGCTGATGACTCACAGCCTGAGGGATTAGCTGAGCTTGCAACATACATGTTGTTGAGAGTTGTGCAGCGCCAGTCTACGGGCAAACAGCGATGGCCTCATCTCACCTGCCAACTTGGCAATTTTGTATGCGATCGGTGCTGGTGTGATGCATGTCGCCTTTTCAGCGAGCCATGGCGGCTCCTTCAAGCAGGCACAGTAAAGCCCACGGTACAGAACTGAAAGAGAGACTGGGAACTAGTAGGAAGGCTGTTCGGGGGACGCAAAGTTCCAAGGTGCAGCTGGGTTGCAGGTAGCAGCTGTTCGCGCTGCTCGGGGCTAGTAGTCTGCCAAATGAGACATGCATCTCCTTGCATGGCAACCTGCAGATAGTTTACGCGTCCGCGGCTCGCTTCTCTTAGCGCGACGCGTTCGGTGGCGCGCTTCGTGGTAAGATATGTGTTTCTGCATCCACATATGCCTGCTTTCTTTCCCTTCCGTCGAGCGACCCTCCCCCCGCGTTCACTTGTCAGAGCTGATGCTCGATGTTGCAGCCAGGAGACACGAATCGCAGTCGCGAAAGTGAGGCCAAGATGAGCGAAGGCGGCTGCCTAGTTCGCTGTTTGCGTACGTTTTCCAAAATCCGCCAGCCAGTAATTCGCGCGCTAGGCTGCCTGGGTTGAGTGGCTTCTGGTCACACGCACAGTCAGACGACAAGGGGATCGAGGGACGATAGCAGGAGACGTGACGCGCACACGGCAGCGAACGCGATACGTTCCCATGCACACACTCCCCCGAGCCGCAGAAGAGAGTTTTCGTCGCGTCAGGGCGAGCCGTGCTTTGGCACGGTCGTTTATCGTGTAAAGTGGTTTAGCTGGACTAGATAAGTCACAGTGCGCCAGCGCAACGGTCGGAGGAGAAATTCCTTGGTCAAATGGTTGCAGCCATCGTGCATCGCCTCCCGCTTTTGCTGCTTTTAGGAAGTCACAACCGTCTGTCGTGCGGTTCAGTGAGTTCCCTGCTAGAGGAGCCCCAGGCTTGCCCCTTGCGTGAGCCATGCTGAAGCGTCTCAGGAGGTGAACAGGCGATCACAACAAACATGGTCTGATGGAGGCGGGCGTGGTCCCTGCATCGCTGTTGCCGAGACGAGGAGTGCTGGCCTGTGCGGGAAGTCCTTGCCACAGGGCGCATTCAACATCTCTGCGTTGACGGCAAAGACAAGTTGAACTCATGACTGTCTCCCGCGGCCGCCTGGCAGACGCATGCCGGCCGACAGAGCTTCGGCGTGCAAGGACCGAGTCGAACCGTCGAGTGAGCCACGCCTCCGCATCCGGCTCCGCCCTGCAGGTTCGCTGTCGGAGCAGACGGCGACTCTGTCAAGCCGGGCGATACAAGTCTCGGCCTAGAGCGAGCAGAGGCAGGACGAAGCCACAACACATCAACACCTCGCAAAGCGCTACTGCGACAACATGTCAATGACAAGGAGCCGCTGGAAGGTTTTGCGTTCAATATATCGTATACATGAGTCCAAGGGATAGAAATACAGGTTTTCGTAGATCAGCACCGGCAGGGCGGCGGATGGAAGGAAGGAAGAAGAAGAGATCGACGGTGCTGTGAGCATGCTTGCAAAGCCAGGTGGAGCAACGGCTCAGGTCACCGGCGACGGCATTACGAGACGTTGCGAACATTGGCCTGGATGTCCCCCACCACTCTGTTCCGCTGCGTAGCGGCTTCGAGGTCTTTCTCGAGTCTCCTTCGGATCTCCTCGAGCTCTGCGACTCTCTCTTTGGCGCCTTGGCGTTCTCTCTTGACCCTCTCTTCGGCCGCTTTACATCGGAGCTCCAGCTCCTTGATCCTGGCTGCCCATTTGCCCTCGCCCTCGCCGTACTTCACCTTGGCCTCCGCGAGCCGATCCTCAGCCTGCGACGCCTGTGTCATGGCTGTGGCGAGTCTGCGCTCTGCCGTGTTGGCCCTCGTGGTCAGCGCCGTCAGCTTGTTGTTGTCGCTGGGCGTGGACAAGGACGTCCGAGTCTTGAGCGAAGAGATCTGCTGCAATAGCTCCGAGTTGGTGGCTTTGACCGAGTCCACTTCGGCCTGCTTGGAGACAAGGCGTTGGCGCCATTGACCTTGCTTGTCGGCCGCCACCTTGATGGAGGCTTCGAATCGGTCGATTTGACGGAAGCGCGAGTCTTGCTGCCGTTTCAGCGCGTTGTATTTTTCCAGCAGCTTGGCTTCCAAGTCTTTGGCCTTTTGATCGACACCCATCTGTGTGTCAAAGACCTTGCGCAACCGAGAGAGCAAGCTGGAATGGAAGACTTCGAAGTTAGTAAACGGCTTTAGGTCGGCATCTTTCTTGCGTGGGGTGGAGCTGCCGTCCGCCGAAGAAGTGAGAATCTTGCCCATCTGCTGATAAATCGTCAGCAGCAGCGTGTTGCGCTGTGTCAGAGCATCCCGAGTCGCCTGTTCTGACCGTAAATTAGCGCGCTCGCCGTCGTTGAGCTCGTGCTCCAGCTCCTCGATCTTGGCCAGTGCCGCATCTAGCTCCTTCCGCTCTGCCGTCATAGTATTCTGCTGGGCCGTGAAGCGCTCTTGCAAGCCCAGATGGGTCTGGGTCTCGTTTGCTAGCTTGGTCTGCGCATCTCGAAGTTCAGAATGCAAGCTGACCAGAGCATCCTCCTTCTGTCGCAGAAGATCGTCCTTTCGGTCCAACTCCTTGCGTGCCCGTTCGAGGTCGCTTTCGCATCTCGCCAGGTCACGCTTGAGACGGTCGACCTCGAGCTCAAGACTGTACTTGTCACTGGCTGAGGTCTGGCCAAGGCGGAACGATTCGTTCTCCTTGGACCTCAAGGCATCCTGCAATGTCTGCACGTCTGCCTTGCGGGTAACCAGGTCTTTCTCCATCTGGTTGAGCTCCTTCTCGAGCGAAGCGATGGCGTCGTTCTTCTCCTGCACCAAACGCGCCATGCGGTCTTCGCTCTCTTCGAGCTTGCGCTCCCACTGGGCGTGAGCCTCGTCCAGTGCCCTTTCTTCGGCTTTGAGGTCCTCGACGACATCCGAGATTTTCGTGTCCAGCTTGGCATTGAGGTCTTCGAGCCTCTCTTTCTCGTTGGTCAACTGCTCGACCTCGCGAGCGTAGTTGTCTGCCTCCTCTCGCGTTGTTTCAAGCTCGGTGATTGTTGCCTCTAGTTGGCCCTGTACCTCGCTGAAGTCGAGCGTGGTGGTGGAGAGCTTCTCTTTCAAGATGTTCGTATGTCTCTCATGCTTCTCATTAGCCTGTTGCAGCGCTTCTTCGATCTTGACGATCTCTTCGTCAAGTTGTTTGATTTCGTCCGCCCTAGCCTCCAGTTCCTCTTCGAGACCGAACATGCGGTTCGACATCTCCTGCATTTCCTGATTTGTTTCTGCCAAGTCTGCCTCCTTCGCTTCCAGCTCCTTGTGCAGCTCGTCGGCCTCTGCGCGCAGCTCGTCAGCTTCCTGCTTGTACGACTGTACTTGTCGATCCAGGTCATCTGCTTCGGCCTCGACGCCTTCGAGCTGCGCTTTTTGTTCTTCGAGCAGATTCTCGGCCTGGCGCAGCTCGTACTCGAGGTCAGCCACTTTGGCGATCTGGTCTTGAAGCTCTCCGTCCAGGCGCTCCAGCTCCGCTTCTTTCTCGTCGACCTGCAGCTGAGCCGAGGCGTAATCATCTCGAAGCTTATCGATCTGGTCCTGGAACCGTCCAACAGCAAGGCGCTCTGCCTCGACAAAGCGGACTGCGTCGTCTTCCTGCGTGATGTTGGCATGCTCCAGTTTCTGTTTGGCAACCTCGAGTTCACGCTGGAGGGCTTCTTCGGAAGAACGCAGCTCGTAAATCTCGTCCTTGTACTGTTCAATGTCGGCCATGAGTTCGGCCTGTCGTTCCACCATCCTCTCGTTCTGAGATTTATGAGCTGTGAGCTGTTGTTCGAGGCCATCAACATCTCGTTGGTACTGTGAAGCTTGCTGACTAGGCGAAGAAGAGCGTTGGGACCGAAGATGGTCGATCTCTTCGCGAGCCGCCTCGAGTTCTTCGTGTAAGCCATCGCGTTCTCGGCGCATCTCATACTTTTCGTCTTCGTGCTCATCGCGCATAGCATCCATTCGTTCGCGCAGCCGGGAACTGTCGCTTATTGAGCTAGTGCTGGCGTCGTGGTGGGAAGCTGCTGCGCCCGGGGGAGGACCCTTGCGTTTGATAAAGTCGAGCTCGTCTTCTATCCTTACGCGCTGCTTCTGCTCCTCTTCAGCACGGTTGTTGGCGGCAACCAACCGGGCTTGAAGCTCGCTGATCTGCTTTTCATAGTCAGCTGGATCTTTGCCCTTCCATTGTTGCTGCTCTTTCTGCAGCACTTTGATGGCACGATCCTGTTGCTTCAACATGCCTTGCTGTGCGATCATCTTGTTCGTGTACGACAGCTTTTCTTTCTTGAGCACGATCAGTTCCGCCAACCTGTCATCTAGGGACACTTTCTCCCTAAGCAGATCGACGACGATCTTGAGTTCATCTCGCTCCTGCGTCAGATTGTTGATCTTCTCCTGTGCCGACTTCATAGAGACACCAGCAGCAGAGCGCCGTCGCAGAGCGCGCGAGCCCCACTGACCGGAGTCGTTGGAAGGAGACCCAGCCAGCATCGAGTCAACATTTAGGGAGAGGTCCTGCTGCATGCGTTGAAGCTCTTGGTCATTACCCTGTTGCAGGCTGTCTTCTACCTCGTCGAATGTGTCATCGTCAGCAATACGCACGCCGTATCGGCGACGAGGGTCATTCTTCCTCTGCGTCGAAGGTGGTTCTTCATTACGACGAGCGTTTTCTTTGTTGGACGATGTACTTGAGGCTTCCTGAGTAGGCGGAGTCTGTGGACGTGGGCGGAGCTCTGTAGGACCGGAAGTAAGCCGCCTATTTCGATCATTTTTCGGCCTGCCAAAGGCGCTAGGTGCTGGCTTTAATGCGGGGAGGTCATCACCAATGCTGGCTACGCTTTCTAGACCGGGCAGATCGTCTTTGGCGGCTGTCGCTAGGCTTTGCTCGGCGGTGGAGTCATAGTTGGAAGCGGCATCGAAGCCGGCGAGCGCAGCGAATCGGTCGGCCATGTTCGCAACAGACCGTCAACAGAGTGGGCAGTCGGATACGTAGTAGACGGATGGGAAACGCTTCTCCTTTACGCCATGCTGGGCGGTGTCGCTGTCGGACCTGGCAGAAACGTCTGTTCCCGTGACGCGTCAACGGATGTGTCAAATGTGTTGATGATTATCTTTGGCTGGCGATGTTGTCAATACGCCACACAGACGAAGCGTCGCGGGTTCTCACCCTGAAGCCGTCTGGCACTGATGTTGATGCTGTTGTCAATCAGGCAAGGTGTTGATGTTGTTGACCGTGCTATGAAATACTCATGATTTAGTACTGTTTAGGTCTACAACATACAGCCGGGCTTTTGTGTGTTAAGCTGTCAACTTAATCTCAACAAGAGTTGTTGGAGTCGGAATGGGTAACACGCGCGTTCGACAGACTTCAAGATCAACCTTAAGATCAACACCACACAACACCAACCAGGGTCACGTGACATAGTTCTCCTAGCCCGATAAGATCTGATACACGACAAAGAAACTAACAGAATAAAGATGTTGCGAGGAGGCCAGGAATCTGATATGCGAGGAATCGGTAGCCGCTCGTAGTAGACCTGGTAAGAGGCTTGTCGAGCCTGACACTTTAACTTAGTAGGTTGAGCTGAGAAGCAGTTGCGACGTCTGTAGACAGAGATTGACTTCGTCGGCCATCGGGACGACAGCCTCCCAATGCTTGCCAAGATCTACGAGCGTGTCCCGAGCTTCACGCACATGACTCCAGATGTCGTGAAGTTGTGCTTGTTTAACGGGATCCACTGCGGCGCCTGTGGAACTTGGATAAGGTTGGAGGTTCGCCATCATGCTAGCATCGCCGTCGATATCCCCAGTGCCAGTACTCTGGTCCAACAGATGCTGGAAACCTTCGTTGGCGGCTGGGCCAACACTCTCGATGTAGTGGTCGACAGCTTCGTCCTCCTCAGTATCGACGCTATCGCCGCTGAAACCGCCATGTACGGCTAGAGCTTGCATGAGCAAAACGAAGCTGATCAGTACAAAGCTGCATCCGTTGAACGGGTTCGGGTTGACTGACTGTCCGTGTCGGCGTTTGGCGATGTCCAAGAGCTTCCTACTCGCATGTACACAGCGTTGCAAAGAAAGCCGAGGTAGGAAGGGTCCCCTAGTATATAAGTCCTGCTGCGTCAATGTGCTGCCTTGAAGTTGCGAGCCGGGCGAACTGAAAGACCCAGCAGCTTGGCTGGGCACAGGGCCAGCGTTGTTCGAACCATCGTCGTTCGTACCGACATACTGAGCCAGGTCCACGATATCGTCATATGCAATGGCCGGCATAGGCTCTCGACACACAACCTGATCGCCCGAACCGTTCTTGTTGTCGTGGATCGAGTTGAGAAAGCAGAGTTTCCTTTCAAACAACGAAGCGCCTTGGAATGCCTGTCCGATATGCAGCGTTAATGAAGACGTGTAGAGCTGAACAGCTGAACCCGCCCGAAGGGCGTCTTCAAGCTCCTTTTCCACATGGCTAAGATCGCCTGTCTGCGGCACCTCGGATGGAAGAGGCGAGTCCGGCGAGTCCGTCTTCTCGAGAACTCTTATGCGTTCTTGAAGGAAGTCATCAATCTCAAGCATACTGTCCAGGATCTCCTGCCTTGATGCACGGGTGGGCAGCGTAGAGAATGTGGAAGGGATTTCCTCACTACTGCTGACCGACCCAGACCGTGATACGCCCAACCGACCAAAGGACAGTGACGAAACAGATGAGGGTGACAAAGCATGTCGCGGTGACGAGGTCACGTCTCTTCGGCGACGCCCCGGTTCATACCGTTGGTTAATATCATCGGACTGCTCTAGTTGAGCCAGAGCCAGTACGCGGTCTTGGACAAGCAAAAGCGCTTGTAGCGAGCTGACGTTGGACGACCACACATCAGGGTCCGAGGCAAGGGGCATCTCACTCTTGATTCGCGGGTCGTCGGCTCGGATGGTGGGGATTCTGCCAGTGTTGTAAGCAGCCCAGAGTACTAGGGTCCATACGCACCACCAGCACCGTTTGCGCATTTCAAAGATATCCTTAATATCGACTCCCATCGAAGTGAGAGGATGCATTGCGTTCGAAGCATAGGCAAAGCTGCTGCGGGCTGCTTTGAGCTCGTCTGGCGAGTGTTTGTGAGTTAGCTTGTGTAGACCCAGACCCATTGCTAAGCCGAGCGCCTGATCCGCTTTCAAACGTGCTTTGATGGCACGTCCGCTGCCGTACTCAAATATGACAAGAACGCAGAGCGTTTGGATCGCCTCGAGCGTTTTTTCGCCAGTTTCGTCTCTGTCTGCCTGTGCTAGAAGTTCGTCAAGACCCTCATTTGCCTTTCGATCGAACAGAAGAGTCCGCTCTCGTAGAGCGGCTTTCTTCGCTTCCGACCCAAAGTTGATACCTTGGCCACCAACCTGTTGAAAAGCGCCAACCGGCTGTATCTCATCCCTCAAGAGCGGCAGAACGCACTGTAAAGCCGAAATGAAGGGTGATTCAGGCTTGTAGTACTTCGCAGCGACCTCGATGTGTGCCGCTTGTGGCAAGACGGGTATGAAGCGGTAAAGATAGCGGTAGTAATCCACTAGGAGCGGTTTGATAGTTCCCGCCTCCGTCGCCGTTGCTTGCGAGGGGTTCGAGAACAACTGATACGTAGTAGCTGCTCGGAGACCATCGTCGGCCGGAACGTTGGGGGTATAATTAGGAGGTACCGATTCACCGGGGCCAGCAGCAGAGCTGACATGATAGGCAGTTGGCAGGCCCTCTTGCTTTGACCAATTTGTTCCTGTGTCGAAATGCTGTACCGGTCCCGGTGCTGTGAAAGCAGCTGATGCGTCCCCGGGGCGAAGCGAGGGATTTTGCTCAGTGGCTGGGACCATGAAAGACAATGGAGGAGAATCCATCTGCTGTTGCTGTACAGTTTGAGAAGGTGCGTAACCAGACATTGCTAGTGGTTGGTAGTATGGCGGCAGCTGGTACTGCTGCTGATGTTGTTGTGGCTCCTGCTCCTGGTGTTGCTGCGGCTGTTGTAGTTCTCCTACATGCGGTTGCGACTGTTGTAGGTGCGCCTCCTGGTGCTGTTGTGATGGCTGATGCCGGGGAGCAGGAGGTGTGTATCGTAAAAAGCCTCCGACCTGAAAGTTGTATGGAGAAGAGTGCAGGCTTGGGTCCATTTGTAGCGACTGGCCCGGCAGCTGAGGTTGCTGCAATGCGCTGGAGCTGTCACTCGGAAGCTGTTCGGCGAGATTGGCGGCGTTAGTGTAGGGTTGCGGCTGCTGATCTAGGAAGAGATTGGTAGCCGGCGTTTCAGAACCAAGGCCGGCTAGACCCCCCGGGCGTCTATATGCGTAAGGCATATCCGTCAGAGCGAAGAGCTTGTTGAGGTGGCTCTGTAAATCCTGCGTTGGGTCGAACTTGGGTTTGGGTTTACCTCCGCGCCTGGAAATGGTGAAATGGCATTCGTCTGGACGACCCCGGCCCAGGCAGGCAGAGCAAGGTCTGCTACCATCGCATCTCGACTTGCGCGAACGACAGAATGTGCATGCGCTTTTGACGGGCGCAGCGATAGGACCCTTCTTGTCCCTGTCTTCCGGCTTGGAGTTGCGAATGGGGCCTGTAGGTTCGTGCTGAACATGAGCGCCCAGGCCGTTGCCGTGTTGCGAGAACTGTTCGTGAGAAGACATGATGAACGAGAGAAAAGGCTGTGGCTCGTCCGTGTCGAGCGAGTATGCGTGAACACCTGCGTCTGACCTGTACCTAGGATGACCGTGTATTCCAGGGCGATCAGTCCTAGCGCATTAATACCGTTAGCGTTCCCAGCCTCGACGTGTCTACAATAAGATGCCCAACAAGCCTGATCCACAAGAGGTGGGTGTCCAGCAACTTGAGTTGCGAAGCGCTCTTGCGCAGGAGGGGTGCCAGCAGGTGGTTGAACTATCTGAGGACTATCTGAGGTAGATACTTTTGCAGAGTTGACAGTCCGAGCACGTGGGCGGCAAAGGCACTGCGAGCTGCTAACTGGAAGAGGTAGCGTGTCGGAGCGATTGAAAAAAGAAGATCGTACTAGGTCACTGCAGCAGTCAGAGGTTGAGCGGAAAGGGGGAGTAGTACGAGCAAGGTGAATGGCAATGCTGAGTTGAGCGATCAGGTTGCCAGAGTAACTGCTGAACGCATGGGATTGAATGTTGCCACAAAGAGTGAAGGCGTAGCGGAAGGTCGTGATAAGATATATTATTGCGATGATTGTCGTTTTCGAAGGGACTCTTCTACAGTTGTCCTGCGCTTCGGACCGATATTAGAGCACGACCGGTAAGGTCCAGCGGGGTCAGATTGAAGGAATCAGGCAATATCGAGAACATCGCGCAGCAGAATCGCATCGCATCGGGACGACGGCTTCTGTAAATTTCAACAAGCCAAATGTCCACTCGCCAGCCCTTTGCAAATGCGGCCAAGCTGATGCGTCTAGAGGACCCAGTCTTCAGTGCGAGGCGAATCCGTTCAAATAACATCACACTGCAGGATGGCAGCATTGTCTCTGTTAGATCTGCCATGAGTCATTCGTCTCGTGTAAGGAAAAGAGCTGAGTCGTCTTTCCTAGTGCCCAAACTCATGGGTTTGTACAGAAAGAGACGTAGGTTGAATTTGAATCCCACCTTAACAATACCAAGTGTACGGATTTGCGCGGGTGTGGTTTCTGTGCCAATCGGACGCTCACAGCCGATTCATACCCGATTCGTCGATGGCTCGCGAATGGAAAAACTTGGGCGGGCTCAGTTCAACTGAATGCCGTCGTCTGCCATCACTTGATTTCTTGCTATCGCTCTCTTCAAGTTGTGTCTCGCCCATCCCAAGTTGCACTGGCATCCAGCAACTAGTTGCTGTCCTCCCGCCATCTACAATGAAGCTTCCTGTATCAGCTTCGTCTGCCCGCCATGCTGCGGCTATGTCTTATCCCCGCGGTGGCGTAAGAATGGCCACCTCATCAGCACCCTCCCGTTTACCTAGCGTGGCTGCAACGTCTGCATCTTCCGCACGGGTGTACTCCAGAGCGGTTCCATTAGCTCCCCAGGGCTCGGGGGGCTCGGGTTCTAGTCTTACCGACGCATCACGTCAAGCCCTGCTTCGCGGCAACCAGTCTCTGGCACGTTCGATATCGTCGGCCAGCCGAGCTGACTCCGGCAATGTGGCGCAGTACACTTCCCCTCTCCCGGCCTCCTCGTTGATCAATGTCACCACTCTACCCAACAAGGTTCGTGTAGCCACGGAAGCCACACCGGGTCACTTCAGTGCTGTAGGCGTGTATATCGATGCCGGCTCCCGGTACGAACGACCTTGGGTTCCGGGCGAGTCCGGTGCCTCGCATCTTTTGGATAGGCTTGCCTTCAAGTCCACCAGCAACCGCAGCTCCCAGCAGATGACCGCCGAAATCGAAGCTTTAGGCGGCAACGTGATGTGTTCCTCGTCTAGGGAGACCATCATGTACCAATCCAGCGTCTTTAACAAAGATGTTCCTGCCGTGCTTTCTGTTCTGGCCGACACCATTCTGAATCCCTTGCTCAGCCCGGCCGAGCTTGACGTTCAGCGAGAAGCGGCAGCTTACGAGATTCAGGAAATCTGGAGCAAACCCGAGATGATCTTGCCGGAACTCCTTCACACCACCGCCTACCAGGGCAACACGCTTGGTAATCCTCTACTTTGTCCTATCGAAAGTTTAGAACAGATGACGGCCGACAATCTTCGAAACTTCATGTCGTCTTGGTACAAGCCAGAGCGGATTGTTGTTGCCGGTAGCGGCATGCCGCACGAGCAGCTGCTAGAGCTAGCTCATACGTTGTTCGGGGACCTGAAGGCATCGTCGACGTTATCTGATGGCTCGCGCTCCCCGGCGTCAATCTCCTCGGCGTCGTCTGGATCGTCCTCGCGGTCTAGCTCGCCCTCTTCGCTGTTCTCGCGATCGTCTTCCAGTTTCTCAACTTCTTCCGCCTCATCCGCACAGCCAGCTTCGGAATTGGCTGACCTGGCCGTAACGCCCTCCCAGTACACGGGTGGCGAATTGTACATCCCCCAATCCGACCTGGAGTTCACACATGTCTATGTTGCCTTCGAGGGGCTCAGCATTCACGACGAAGACATCTATGCTCTGGCTACACTCCAGATCTTGCTCGGCGGCGGAGGGAGCTTTAGCGCTGGCGGCCCAGGCAAGGGCATGTACTCGCGCCTCTATACCAACGTATTGAATCAGCATCACAGTGTCGACTACTGTGCAGCCTTCCACCACTGCTACAGCGACTCGGGCCTGTTTGGCATCTCTGCCTCGGTGCATCCGAGCTTCAACACGAGCATTGTCCATGTGATTGCTCGCGAGCTCGAGCTGTGCACGAGCTCGATCTACCAAGGCTCGATTACGCAGACCGAGCTGAACCGGGCCAAGAACCAGCTGAAGAGCTCGTTGGTGATGGCGCTGGAGTCGCGGCTGGTGGAGGTTGAGGATTTGGGGCGGCAGATCCAGGCGCACGGCAAGAAGGTGTCGGTCGAGGAGATGTGCGACAAGATCGACCAGGTGGATCTCAAGACGTTGCACCGCGTGGCGACGCGCGTGCTGCGCCCTTCGACCGTCTCCGTCGGCGCGCGCGGCAGCGGGCAGGCCACCGTTGTGGCACAGGGCAACTTGGACGCGCTCGGCGACGTCCGCGACCTGCTTGCCCGCCGCGGCCTCGGCGTTTCTCCCGCCGCCCGCTAGCCGCCCTCCCCCGGCGCGCTTTCACTCCTCCCCCAGCTCCGTGCGCCTCCGATGTATTCTAGACATCCGCTCGCCGGATCCCCCGCTCGCCACCCTTCGCAGCCCGTCCTCCGCCCGTGCCCTGCCTGTGCCCGTTTCGCACCGTAGACGTAACCCCTGCTGGACGCGCACGCGGTTCTTGGGACAGGACGAATTGCAATTACCGCACAAAGGTATGTAATGGAGTGACTAGGAAGCCAGGGATGCAGCATGCAGGGTAGAGAGCGTAGATGGTACACAGGGAACCGGGGGGCCCAGGGAAGGATGCGCGCCGGGTTCACTGACGAGCCTAGAAAGTGGGAATGCAGGGAGGGTTGCTGAACGAGAGTGGGGGTGCGAGGTATAGTGAACAGGGCACCAGGCGGTGGGTGGGAGTGTGTTTCGCGCGGCCGGCGCGCGACTAGGCGTGATGCGGGTCGAGCAGGTAGGGGCGCGTGTCTTCGCGGTACTCCCAATGGAGCCGGTAGAGCCTGCGCTCACCCTTGGCATCGACTTTCCAGCCGAAAGGCTCGGAGGCGCTGGCATTGTCGACGCCCAGGGCAAGCCGCTTGCGAAGGATGTTGACGTCGACGGCATTCTCGGCGCTGAACTTGAACGGCGAGTCGCCTTCCTGAATCAGTGGAGTGGCGGGAAGAGTGGTGCAGACGCTGTCGGTCTCGTCGCCCGAGTAGCTGTCGCGGTCGAAGAGCGAAGTGACCGACGTGGTGCGGCTCAGGCTGCTCAGGTCGGAAGCATACGACAACATTCTCGAGGGGCGCCTGCGCGCCACGGGCGACCGCTCGCACATCCATTCGATGTTATCGTTGATCACCGTAATCCGGCCCGCGAGATCGTCGTGCTCGTTCTTGGCCTTCTTGTAGATGACGTGCTGGCAGACCGGATACATTTCGTACCGCTTATCTTCGGCACTGAGGGTTCGCATCCATTTCAGCGTCGAGTCGTTGTCTGTGCATTGGTCTTGGCCGCCCATCTGCACATAGATGGGATGCTTGAGCTGGTGGCCGTACTTGCGCAGCTCAGACATGCCTGCGTCCATGCAGTACATGTGGCCCAAGCGGAATGCGCCCTGATGAGATCGTGGATCCTGCATGATCAACTGCTCGTAGACCTTGGGGTCCTTGTCGACGCATTTTTTGTGAGGAACGAGGATTTCGAGCCGCCCAATGGAGAAGGCGAAAAGAATAATGATGAAGATGATCCTCAGAAACGGCGCTACCGCCACGTTGTTGCGGTCATATTGAACCATGGGACCAACACCGATCAGGCCATCGATGGGGATCTCGTCTTGATCGGACTCTTCGTATCGGTACGATGCCGGGTAATGGAGGCCGTATGAGAAAGCAACGAGTCCACCGAAGGAGAGACCAAGCATGAATGTCTTCTTTCTCTCGAGCTTGGTGGGTTTGATGTGCGGGAAGTTCGACTCTCGCTGGTCGCGAGCAGCAACGTCATGTAGGACGGTACGAAGACCGCTTGTGTAGCCGCGCAGCTCCTTCTGATAGACGTGCAGCCCGGACGAATAACCGTGTGAGGGAAGGTCTGGAACGATAAGCCTGAAGCCAGCATGGAGATACCTGTGGCACTGGCTTGCCAGTGTTCCAGAGTGGACTCCGGTTCCGTGGCTAATGAACATAAGTGGTGCAGTCGAGCAGTGGAGGGGAGGATGACAAGCAATCACGAAGGGAAGATGGCACAAAGAATAGCGAGAGTCAGTATTGCTCTAAGTTGAAAACGAACGACGACGACCTCTGGTCACGGTGGATGTTTCGATGGCGACGGCCTCCGAACAGTGTGTATGTTTCGATGGCGACGGCGCGTGCACATGGTATATGTTTCCATAGCCACGTCGCTGTGAGATGACAAGTAGGTTGGGCGCCACTTACACAAAGATCATATCGGCATTTCGACCAGTGGCCTTGATGCACACTGGATCTTGCCAGACTTGGTACCAGACCCAGTCCTTTCCGTTTTCGAGCATAACCTTGTGGAAAGAGATCTCTACGTCGGTTTTCTCGTACAGACGCTTCTCCATGTTGGAGAAGGGTACATTGCATCGCCCATAGCTCCGGTCCTTGGGCTCGTAAACGCCGAGCGCTCCGGCCAGAGGTTCACCGTAGACCTCCCAAAGGGTCTTGGCAACGGATGGGAACGGCATTGGCTTGAGTGTCGGAGGATGCTGCTGCTACTCGAGTGTGGGACGGGGAGCAGGACTCCGGAGGAGAACCGGGAATCAACAGGGTCAGAAGAACAGTTGTGTGCCTGATGTTCGAGGATGGCCTGCAGAGTGGCGAATTGTTGTGCCGGTTGACTTATATTGTTTCTGCAATGGAGAGTGGCGCTGATGTGAAGAGCAAAGCACTCGGCAGCGTCTGCAGCTACACCGGCCAAATCCCTGGCAGCGACCGAGCCAAGAAGTTTCAGAGTCACCTCCGGTTCAATTTGACAGCTTCATGCGATGAGTAGTGTAGTATCTCTTGCTTTGGTCAAGGTACGGAGGCAGGAAGCTAAGAGGCTGGAAGACTGAAAGGCGGGGAGGCTGAAGTGGGCTCGGTCAGATTGCGGTAATGGTTGTATGATGTGATCCGTGGCAAGTTGCAGACTAAGAAAGCAGGCTTGTTTTAGCGTAGAACTGGTCTGATGGTTATGCAAGGCCAAGCAAGATGATTTGGCGTTCGGACACGATGGGATGCTAGATGAAAGTGGACGGGAGGATGGTAGCGGTGCAGTCTAGTGTGTTCGGACACGAGAGCTTGAGTGAGTGTGCTAGTGATGTTGAGCTACGTACAAGAGCCAAGCGGACTTGTATTGAGTGGCAGCCACAGAGACCCGCGGGGCAGGAGAGGAACAGGCAAGCAAGCAAGCCAACACTAGCGCAGAGGGGACTACAGTGCACAAATTCGAGACTTGCAGCTGTCCGGAGCTGAATCAAGGCGGATGATCTGCAAAGCGCACCCAGATTCACTAGCTATTCCAATTTTATTGGCACCGAGCCCCAACCGCCAATGTATCACTATCCTCCTTAGCTCGTTCGTCTGGACTTGCATGGGAATCACGCCAACCGAGCCAGAGAGCGAATTGGCTGCTTCTTTCCCGTCACCGGAGTAAGCCAGCTGCTTCTTCATCTAACAGGCGTCCCGAGCTAGTCGACAACGTCATGAAGCTGACTCCGACCATTTTCACGTCCTCTCAGCCGCAGAAAACCCGGCCATGAAAACTGGCATCGCCAGCTGGGAATGGACTTTTTGCCGAGTAACAACGGTTTGGCTCTTAGCTCTAATCGATCCGTGACAACCGTCCACGGACGGCAAAGGCTGCGTGTGACTATCGCGCTCCGACCCACGTTCCGGCCTTCTGAGGGAGGCCAAGCGGATGGAGATCGGCCACAAGGCGATCAGCCTAGTCGATGGGAATCTTGGAAATCTTGGCTCTGGCATCATCTTGAACATCGAATACAGGGTCGCATGGTCGACCGTGCTGGTTGTTTAGTTCCTATTTCTAGCATCAACGCAACTTTCATGGCCACTAGGGGCCCGTGATCGTACAGAATGTGAACCTTTGCAAGAGAAACACTGGCAGCAGCGGTGAATCAAATATCGTCGCGTGACTCAAATAGAAACATGCGGGGAAAGGGAGGCGTGGACTGTGCCGCACCTCAGGGTGCTAGGCAGTGGCAGAGGAGATGCAAACGGACCAAGCGCTTATTACGATCCTTGAATGCGTGGTCGCTGTACACGCCTGCGGGAGCGGAGCAAGCTCGAGCAAAGAAAAAAAGGAGCATATGGTCCGCAACGCATGGCAAGCAAGCGCAGAGCCAACTGCATCAACGCATGGTGATTGAATAGGATCTTCAAATCACAGAGCTGGCACGCCTGGTTGGCGAAAGGGTGGTATCCGACGCTTCGTCAACAGGCAGAGCTGGAGAAGTAAGGGTTGCCAACCGCACTGCACGAGTCTCGAACAGGTTTCGATCCGCAGGATCTGCACATATGACAGCGGTCGGAATGTAGAATTTCTTCGGTGCATTAACATCGCTCAGTTCGACAGCTGTGGATTGCCAACGCATGAGGCATTCGTGCCAGGAGGCAAGTCTCTTCGTCTACTTCCGAAGATGACGCGTTCCATCTGGCAGCCGCACTGACGCAAACATGACGAGCGTAAACCAATTCAATATAGAAGCGAGTCGGTATCTCGCACGATAAAATCTCGCTCCCGTTTCTGCTCTTGTCTCTTCTCTTATCTCTGCTCTCGTCATCTTCTGCAAAGTAGGAAGACACGCCGAGATATACAAAGCTAAGCTCGAAGCAAGCAGTTCGAAGCCAGCGATCGGAATACGTGCCCTTTGTACGTTGCCAGGGTGATACCGAGGCTATGGCAGGGAGCTGATCTGTACGCACACAATCTTTGGAGCAGCGGTCAGCTCAGCTTACAGGCAAGCAAGATTGCCGAAAGCTACTAAGCGTGCGGCTGTAAGCAAGTGAGATCCATGAAGAGCACAGACATCTTAGCATCAGGGCAATGCAGCCAACACTAGCGGGATCTGATCTAATGCCGAACAAGCACGTTCGTCATGTATCAGATCAAGGCATGAACGGAGCACGGTGACTACGGAAGGTGTGAAGGCACGTTCCTCCTAGTCGTGCCTATAGCTGAACGAGAGGGTGAGCAACGTTGCCTCGTAAAAAAACAGGCAGATGTATCGGAATATCGTTGAATACTCAAGTCGGTCAACCTCGCCGAACGTCGCTGTTCACATATGCTCAGAGCAGACCAGGTATCGATCTTGGAAACAACACCCGGCGGCCGAACTGTATGTAGCAAGGCCATTCAGCCGAGTTCATCCGCTCATGAGTCGTTTCTGGATTTTCGCTAGCGTATATGCGAATTGGGACCCCGCTTAACGTGGGCGTGCTGCATTAGCGGCGCAGCCGCCACAGTTCGAAGTTTTCGGGTCAGTATCGAAGCACCTGAGAAGATCCGTCCCATCCGTTCACAACGTGATCCTACACGGTGACTGTATAACCTGAATTGCCTATCTCGGCCTGCCGGAGCGCAAATCCCTGGTCTGGTACTTCACAGTGCTTAAAAGCCAACACATTTCACCGGCATCTCCTGTTAGAATAATGATCACGTGTGCCGAGTGTACGCCATACTCGGTACGCGCGGACCCACGAAGTCTAAATCACACTTCGCGGTAGACGAATAAACCGTTTGCCTATCTTTCGCCCTAAGAGCGAAAGGTAGACCGTGCGCAGCAATCGG
>JALBYF010000116.1:0-27572 GCA_023212725.1 Tranzscheliella williamsii
CAGTCAAATCACGACCACTCAGTCAATATCATTATCATATCGACCAGTGCTTGGGATCAGGCGCACGACCGCTGACAGAGTACTTCTCAGGCCATCGCATTCCATGCGAAACTTCAACGCTTATAGATGTTCAGGAGATACATGAAATCTAAATTACTGCTTGCGTGCTAGTACAGATCGTGCGCGAGTGGTGCGTTTGGATGGTGAAGGAGGAGGTGAATCAGCGGGACGACGCCGGCTTTGGTTTGAGGTGGCTGTGGTATCCAGCCGGCTAGCCTGACCAGCTATTAGCATGGCCTCAATGCGGGCTAGTTGATCCTTGAACGTGCTGACCTCCTGCTGCACCAAGGCGCGTACTTCCGGCATCATTGATGATGGTGACGAGGAAGGCGCAGTCTGCCTTTCGAGTACTTCGAGCTGTTTGTCCAGCATATGTTCCTGCATTGCGAGCTTCCTTTGCTGTATACTTTCCTGCATCTCGAGCGTTTTCTCCAGTAAGCATTCCTGACTTTCCACAAGCCTCCTTTTGTCCTCGTACTCAGCCTGTGCAAGATTTGTCATTACTTCAATGAGCTGGATCTGTGGTGCGTTGCTGCCCCTGACTCTTCGTCGACGGAGTGGTGATGCAGCTGAAGCGTCTGAGGCGGTTGTGTTGTCTTGGTCAGTGCCGGCGGCTTCTCGGGCTGCATTCCGTTCCTGCATGGTATGCATTGCCATGGTGCGCCCCGTCTCATGGTGAAGACGGGCGAGTTTGACAGCATCCCTTCGCTGTTGGTCTTGAGGACTAACACCATGTCGTCGAGTGATATGTCGGTTGTCAGCTTCGATATTGAGGAGGTTGGTGATCATCAGCGATAGCTCCGTCGGCCATTCGATGATGCCAGATGCTCTTGTAGTGAGAGCTTCGGCCCGAGCATGAGCCTGTGAGATCTTGAGCCACTGCGACTTCAAGGCTCTTAAGCTTCGCGGAGGTCTCAGGCGTAGCTGCAGGACACGGTTCACATCCTCAAGGACAAGCAGCCAACGACGCTTTTGGTCCTGCGAGTTGTCGCCAGCAGGTGGGCATTGAGCGTCCAAGGCACGTATGAGGATTTCGCACTCTTCTTGGTCCCAGTGAGGTCGAGTATTAGACTGAGAGCCAGGCAGCACTGACGATGGGGTTGGAGATCCTTGTAATTGCATATACGGCGCAGGACTATATGGGAACCTGGGGAGCAGAGGCGGAGGCATGGATGGGCTAGGAGAAGGCGACGAATGATTGGTAACTACCGACAACTGGCTCTGCATGGTGTTCAGGGCACATAGCTGCTCAGGGCGGAGGTTACCATCGAGATCAGCGTCCTCCGACAGCGCTGTGCTAGCCTGGCGCGCTTGCTGTTGTGGGGTAACCCGCATAGCATCCATATTCGGGTCTGGATGTAGTGCTGCAGCGTCGATCTATGTAGTAGCAAACAAACTCTATTACTTCCATGCCAAGACGGTGAACCCTGATCGCGAGCAGCGCCACTACCATCACGACAGCACCACTCACAAACGCGACGGTTGAGCATTGATGATGACTAATGATTACAATTTTGATCACGTGGATTAAAAAAATTTGATCGAAGTCGGAAGCGAGTCAAGTCAGTGAGGTGAGTACTCGAAACTTCCACCTTACCGACTACCATCATCCCTAAGCGAGCTGCGAACCGAACCAAGTCGGTTCGCGCTCGAAACCTCCCTAATGTAGGCACATGAAGCACACTCAACACTACTACTTGTGACTGTGACTGTGTCCATGACAAAATGTGACTGTCTGCGGAAGCATGATCTCGAGACATCACAAGCGGCCCTTCCGAATGCGCAGTCGTGGAGCCGCCAGCAGTCGGGATGGGATGCTGCAGCGCTTCGTCCGGAGAACAACCCTTGCTGACGACCTCACACCACTGTCTGTGCAGGTTCACGCTTCACTGACTTGTTGACATGTCGGAATGGGCGCGGACGCTGCGATGCGCGGCGTCTGACTTTCCGGACGACAGCGACGGCGACGACGCAGGACGCGAACGGGACGAGGCGAGCAAGGTGAGAGCGGCAGCAGGGTCGATCTCAGTGCATCTCAAAGGCTGACGGGCAGGCGTGTCAAGGACCAAGCCCCTATCGAGGCTGACGAGTCGTCCGTGGTCTTTACAGAGACGCCGTTGTAAGCTTGCGCTGAGGAGTCTTTCCCCCGGCGCAATGGAGCTGATACGCACTTGACATGCTCTGTGGCAGCACCATCGCTTCGCGCAATGCACAGATCGCACAGATCCGTCAGGCTAACACTGCCAAGCAGGTGGCCGCACCTAATGATGTTCCCAAACACGAAGGGCGGATACTCGAGAGCGTGGACGAGCAGCCGGATCAGGGCACAACCGGCACACCTAATCATCCCCCTGACGTCATCGTCATATCTTCAGATGAAGACGACAACCGTGATGATCCACCAAAACGCTTCCCAACGCTCAGCCCGCTAGACAGCTTGCAGGTTTTCGGCGTCGGCGAAGCGGCATCGGAAGCAGAACGCTTGTTAGAGGGGTTTCTGTGCGAAGAGAGCGCTTTCTTCGAGACCGTTCCGCAGTATGAAGCTGTAAATGACAGTGCCGGCTTGTTGCGTCGACAGAATTGTCCTGAGCTGACTGAGGGCGACGAATCAGCCTTCTCCGACACCATGACCGAGGCTACACCGACCATGATTCAATCTAACGGTAGTTACGTTACTACAGAGCTTATCGGCCAGCCGTCGCCGCGCTTTGAGTGCTGTGGATCCTATGCAAGTGGATTCCAGAAAGCTGGCGATTTGTATTCAATGCTGCCGCCGACTGTGTATCCCGGTCGCTCGGTCGCGTCTGCTGAACAGATGGACACGGTGTGGCAACGTGCTGCCCACACGCCGGTGCCGGGCGCGCACCGCTGGCACGAGCAATTCGGGTTCGAAGGCCGGGGCTCCGCACAGGCACGCGTACAGACATCGCGGAGGAAGGCAGATGGTCAGTGGCCAACGGCTGATGTGTCTGCTGTGCGGGAAGCTGAGACACTCCCACCCGCGTCGACAGCCGCACTGCACGCCCTCCAGAGGCACAAGCGGCCGCGGGAAGCACACTCGGAGCGTAAGTTGCCGTGCCAAGAGTGGAAGGCCGGACCGCCGCTAACCAGCCCAAAAAGGACAGTTGCGCCTGTCGGCATAGCGGCCGAGGACCAGCGCTGGTCTACGCTGCAGGCCGCGCGCGCTGCGGACCACGGCGGCGTCTCGTTCACTGCGAGAATGAACCAGCCGCTGCCCTCGGTCCGCCTTGCTCGCCGGACAGAGAAGAGGCTCGGCATGCTCGCATTGCCGCTTTACAAAGCGCCGGGCAGCACAGCCGAAGAACGACGCCGAGCAGAAGCGTATTTCGACCAGCAGCCAAGGCTGGCACCCCGCGACCAATCGCTTGCATCCGCCGCCGAAACAAGCCCATCTCGGCCGCCCAAGCTTTTTCAACCCACCCCCCTACAGAGAAGCTCCTAACAATCCAGGCCCGTGATCGATCGCAATCCCCAAGCAGTGCAATATGGACGCGCTGTAGCTGCGAGTAATACGAAACTGTAAGCATAAATTGCATATTCGAAAGTGGGTGTTGGTCTCAGAGCGCGATGGGAGGAAATGCTGTCACATCAGTATGCAAAATCGAATCGGAGCCTAGAGGTAGGATACAACGCCCAAGATGAGGACGGCGAGCGCGGTAGCCTCGATCGTATACGCCTTGGCGGAGTTCAGGGACATGGCGCCCGAGCTGTGGAGACAAATGGAAGCAGGCAAAGAACAGGTCAGAAAACCGGCTCGCCTTGCTCATCGTTGAGGCATAGCGGAAGAGCAAGGTATACGTACCTGTTGGTGGACGCTGAGCTTTGAGAAGTTTTGGCGGCTGCGCTAGTGGACGAAGACGCGGCAGAGGTAGAAGCGCCCGAGCTGCTGGCTGAGCTGCCAGTTGTGTCGTCGGATCCGGGAGCGGCAGCCGAGTCCGACTGCAGGCAAGACGTGTCCGTGCCGGCACGGACAGTGGCCGTGTCGCTGTAGTTGACTACGCCGGTGTCGTCAGTAATAGCGAGGGTGATGACTTGCCCCTCGGGAAGGTTGGGAACCCAGCGGATGCCGCTGGCGCTTGCATCTTGAGGATCGAAGCTGACCAATGGAGCCGCCGTTGTATCCTTGTTCGGAAGGACGGTGACATAGGCTGTGGTTTGTCGTGCAGATCGCAGCGGTCAGCATTGGAATCATGGCTCTCCCAGCCCGAAGGCTGTGTACAAGAAAATCGACAACTCACTCTTGCCGACTGCTCCGGTCCAGGTAAGCAGAACAGGCACACACTGAACAACGGATACAGGAGTGTTGATGCCAGCGGAAAGAGCAAGCTGGGCGCCGACGAGGGCGGTGGCGACGGCTACAAAAGTGTTTCCGATCATGTTGCCTAAGAGTACTTGGTAGGTGGAACAAAACAAGGAGAAATCGACAGAATGGGTGATGAGGAGAAGGTATTGGCAGCCCCTGTCCCATCAGGGTCTTATGCAACCAGCTTGGCTGGACACAGCGGAAGATGCCCATCAAATGAAGAAGCGGACACAGGCAAACCAGCTCGACCACCGAAATCTTCATGATTCACAATGGACCAGAAAACTTCAGGGGTACGCCTACACCCTTCGATAGTTTGTACGACGAAAGGAAGCGGTTTGGTATGCACCAATGCATACCTTGATTTAGCAACGTCGCCACGGGAAGAGAGGCCGTTGTACTTGTGTGGGTGCATTTCCAGAGCAACTGGCGAGGTCAGCAGTAGAAGCGTGTTGTTCTCTGGACACTACGCTTACAAGCGCGACTCGGGTCTGATGCATGCACGCCGAGAATGCCAGCAAAGAACAGTTGGGGTTTGGGGATTGTGATGCGCTAAATGGCGAAACCGTCAACACGCGATGGGTGGTACTTGTCAGTGTTGGTGTTTGCTAAAAGGGGAACAATTGCAGACACACAAGGCGGCCCGAGAAGGCGCAAGTTTCGATGCACCGCGTCTCGGGCGTCCAGTGGACAGGCATACGTTGCTGTTTTCTGACACAGGCAGCACCCCAGATGCACGCAGAGCTGCACACGTCTGTCGTCGCAGCGTCAATCTTGTCAATCTTTCCCGGCAACTGCTTTTCACTCGCAGCAGATTTGCGATCCGCCGATCCATCTGCCGATCTTAGAATTGTCATGTGAGATTTCATACAGTTCTGCCATACACACATCGACCCAATTTGCTGTCCTCCAAGGCGATCTTGCAGGAAATGCGTGGTAAGTACGCATTCACACAAGCCTTACAAGCTTGGGCAAGCCAGCGTCGAGACACGGTCGGCTCAAGTCATCGAGCATAGTGCCAGCCGATGCTATTTCGTGCAAGCGGGAATATCGTTCTGCTGGTGTAACCGGCTATAATGATGCTCGAGGTTGCCTCGCCCAGCAGTCCCGTGTCCAGAATCAACGCCAGTTGCGAGGATTCGTAGCTTGATAGTCTCTGAACCTTCATGATACGGACGGAGCTTACGTCACGGGTCCGTTACGAAGATAATCTACTTGTTAGAGCTGACGATTAGTGCCGGCGTCAAGAGCTGATGACGTAGATGGGTCCTCACAACCACGGGATCAAGTGCGCATTTACGGTTGTTAACACAGCTTTACTGAAGATGCGTGCACTTCGGTCGCCCGCAAAGAGCCGGTGCCGGCCTTCGAGTTCGGGCGGGGTTGTGAGCGAACATGCTAGGTCTTTGCAATCCATTGTGTTGGGTACCGGTCTTGTCTGTTGCTTTACGGCTGCTCCCGGGCCCGACTATCCCCCGTCATCGCCAAGGCTAAACGCACTTCATTTTCTACGTAACATCTTTTGGCTCCCTGTAGGCGACCGCAGGAACACAAGGGAAGTTGGACATCACCGACCTTTCTATCACTCCTTTTAGTCTACAGCGGCCGGTAGAATACAAAGAACAGCCGGCTTCTGATGATGTCTAGACATGCAGAGTGGCAAACATCAGCTCCCCAGTGCTAATCATCGATGACTGATACTGGGTGAGTAAAGCGCATAGAGTACGTGCTTTCGGACGTGATATGAAATCGTTCCCGGTATGAATCATGAATTGAGGCCACAACGAAAGCTCCACCAAGGTACAAAGTTTTTCAAGTGTATTCATGTTCACGGTGGGATGCCAATTACGAGACCGGACCGCGGAATGTATGTGAAGTACTTGACGTTGCAAGTTTGCTCAGAGATTCGTTTTGACGTCTCAAATTGTCACTTGGCGGAACGCAGCTGACAAGCTTTGCAAGGTTTATGATTCTTTTCTGGCTCCCCGGCAACTAATCTCCGTGGACGTGACAGCGATTGCGTAGGCCGCTCAGCCACTCGCTGGTCTTCACTTCCAATTTCGATGCGACCGTGATGGGCTAAGCTCGACCGTCGCGTTGGCTCGGTATCGCTTTCCGACACGATATCAAGCCTTTCTGTCTTGCTGACCCGGCTCCTTCTTTTCTATCATCAAGAGGTACTATTTAGTTGCCCTTGCCAGCCCCTACCTACCACCTTTAGCATGCCGTCCGATCACAACCGCCTGAGTCAGACTCAGTCCAGAGCATCCAGCACAGGTAGCCGCCCTTCGATCTTTGGCAGAGCGTCCGGTTTCGTCATGGGCTATCGACGTCCCCAAGCAGCTTCCGAGAGCCAGGCTGGCGCTTCCTCCTATAGCACCGATCTGTCCAAGTCCGACAGCCGCGCTGCTAAGGATGCGCAAGGCATGCTCACCTTCCAGCACATCTTTCCTGCTCCAGACCCTAGCGTTAAGCTTGCACCGCCAGCACCACTGTCCGACGAACAGGAACGCAAGTACCAGGACATGTTGCAACATTTCAAGTCGATAGACGAATATCCCACCGCTCTCAAGCCAAACTCCAAGAAGGAACCGCTCACCGATTGGGAGAAGCTGCGTATGCTATCTCGAGAATCGATCATTCGATATCTTCGAGCCACCAAATGGGACGTTCCATCGGCAAAGAAGCGTCTGATGGACACCATCGCCTGGCGGCGCGAGTATGGCGTCGATAGTCTCAAGGCTGCTGATCTCGAGCCTGAAGCCATGACCGGCAAGGAGACCATTCTTGGCTTCGACAACCGAGGCCGGCCGCTCCACTACATGCATCCCTCACGCAACACAACCGAGGAGACGCCTCGCCAAATGCAATATGCTGTCTGGGTCCTGGAACGCGCGATCGACGTTATGCCACCGGGCGTTGAGATGCTCGCTCTTCTCATCAATTTTGGCGGCAAGAAACGTAACCCTACATCGATCAGCAACGCCAAGCTCATGCTCTACATTCTTCAAAACCACTATGTCGAGAGGCTTGGTATTGCGCTCTGCATCAACGTTCCGTGGATCTTCAAAGCCTTCTGGAATGCAATTTACCCTTTCATTGACCCCGTCACCAAGGGAAAGTGCAAGTTCGACGAGGCGATTAAGGATGAAGTACCTGGATCTCAGCTAGCTTCTGACTTTGGTGGTCTGCTGAATTTCCCCTACGAGCACGACAAGTACTGGCCTCAGCTGATTGCCTTGACCGACAAGCGCAGGGAGGAGCAGCTTGAGCGGTTCCGAAAGAGTTGCAATTCAGAGATTGGCGCCTCCGAATGGGTGATTCGTGGCGGCGACGAGCTCAACCGATCCACCAAGGCCAGTAAGCAGGACTCGGGCTATCACGAAGGTGAGGCTGCATCCAACAAGACTGGCTCGACTGCTGTGGAACGGCAAGCGCCGATCCTCGAAGCAGCGCCCGGCGAGGACAACGACAGCGAACTGGACCGCTTCTACACGACGCAGCAGGAGCTCCCGCCGCAGCTGAACGACACGAGCGAGTCGACTACGGAGAACAACACCGTTGTCCGTCCGGTTTCGGAAAACAATACCGTTGTAGAGGATGCGGTCTCCACAGCAGACGACGAGGACTCGCACAAGCCTCACGCCCACAAGCACGGCGATGCGAGTCTCTTCGCTGCTGTTGTCGGTGGCGTTTCGGCCGGGCTCGTCGGCGGCAAGGCGGCTGCTGACGTTTCTTCGCACGCGCACAAGACCGCAGACAAGGAGTCCGAGCTGCACGACAAGCACAACCATGTCAAGCATGCCAAGGCGCTAGCCAACCGTAGGTCGCAATCGCCCCATGCCGCGCCCGCGATCTCGGCTTCCTGAGCGCGCCTGCCGCGCCACCGCTCCCTCACGGCCTCGCTTTCTGCATCACGCCCCCTTCTGCATCGATACCTCCGGTCGCCTCCGGACACCACCGCTTCTATGCCAGCGTGCAGCGGCCCGGGGCCGCCACGCCATCTTTATCCGCAGCGCACACACCTGCATCAATCCTGTTCCGGTAACGCTTCAGCCCTGCCCTCGATCCTGATGCTCTCATTGGCCCTCTACATGTGGAATATTGCATCCGGCGGAAATACACATTTTCGCGATAGCGCTGCCAAGCCCGTTGCATCTTCTATCTGGCGTTTCTTGGTGGCTTACAAGGTCCGGGTGTAGCTGCAACACGAGCTTGGGAGTAGGGGGGTGGTGGTGACCTCAGGCGCCCCCGGACGGATCCGCGTCACGGCGGCGGGCGGCGGGTGGCGCTACGAGTGCGTCAGAACGTGCCATCGCCCGGGGTGTGGAGCCACTTGTTGAACATGGCGAGAGCGGCCTGGGGTTGGTCGTGCGGCACAAAGTGGCCGGCGTTGTCGACGATGAGGTAGGTGAGGTTGTCGTAGTTCTTGTACTCGCCGCCCTGGATGGTGCCGTGCTGGCCGAGGTACCACGGCGCCAGCGGCTCGTTGCGGAACTGCTTGCTGTGCGCCCACGTGAGCGAGTGGTCGCTCCACTGGCGGTTGCCGTAGTAGTTGCAGATAAAGTCCCGCCGGCCGGAGTAGGTCAGGACGCGGATGCCCGACTGGAGCAGATTGGAGACGGCCCAGGTGGACTCCCGCGCCCCGTCGCCCGTCTTGGCAAAGTTGGCGTATACATCGTCGGAGCAGCCTACAAAGACACCGTCGTGTTTGTCACCGGGCCCTTTGCCGTCAACGCCGAGCGCAGTCTTTGTAGCCGCGTCGTTGAGGAAGGCTGCCACCCAGTCCTCCTCCTCATACTTGGGGCCGTGTTGCCAGTCGTAAGGCGACTTCTTGAGCGTGTCGTACGGCGCGGACAAGGCGCCTTCGCAGTAAACACTGGCAGCCTTGCAGGCCAGTGTATCGTCAGCCTTCCCTTTGCTGTTCTTCCTGTTGCACTTTTCGACCAAGGTGAGGCATGTCGGAATGCTGTCGTACATCTTCTTACACGTCTTTTTGGGCAGTAGTGGTTTCTCAGCGCCAGACAGGTCTGTGCACGTGTACTCGACGTAGGCCGGGAACTGGTCTTTGGGGCTGGTGATGCCGTTACCGATGAGGACACTGGCGAGCGGCAAAGGCTTCAGACCGTATTCAGGATGGTCGGCGATCTCCTTGTTGTCCTCAAGGATCTGGTTGGCCAGAAGAGGAATGTAGCGACCGGCATAGCTCTCTCCAGCAATATGGAACGATGGAAAGGCCTTTGAATCGCCCTTGAAGATCTCCTTTCCCACGTGGAGAGAGAGGAGATGGAGGAAGGCCGAGGCATCCTTTGCAGCCGACTCGGCAGAGTAGACGCGGGCTGGCGGCTTGTCAGTGCGAGACTTGTTGGCCCAGTCTACGTACGAGTATCCTACGCCGACAGGCTGGTCCAAGAAAATGAGGGTCGCGTTCGAGTTCCAAGCCCAGGGGTTGCGTTCGGTGCCAGGCTTACCATTCCGGTAGGCAGGGTTGGCCGCGTTGCAAGGACCAAGTTCCATAAGAAGGCCAGTGAAGGACGAGCAGCCTGGGCCGCCGTTCAGCCACAGTACGACCGGGTCCGTTTTCGGATCATTGCGCGACTCGAAGGCCCAAAAGTAAAAGTGTTCTATGGCGCCATCACTCTTGCCATCCTTGTCTCGTCTCGATGCCGAGAAGCGGGATCCGTGGCTTGAAGGATCATGCTCCCCAAGGCGATCAACATCAACGTCAAGGTAGCCCGAATAGGATTTTACGGTCGAATCGCACAAAGAGGACGGAGGGCTGACCACGCGCAGGCTGTGCGCTGGTAGGCTGGGATGATCCAGCACAGCAGCGCGCGCGTCGGTCGCCTGCTTCAGCGCGAATGGAATCTGCGCTGCGTCTACAGCGCCGGCTACAGCTGCTATGGCAGCGAAGAAGAATCGCGCTTTCATCCTGAGTCGGCAATAGCAGTAGTTGCTGTGATGGAAGGAAGCGGTGCTCGCCTCGCCTTTGCTGAGTTATACGCCAGTAATCGGCTCACAGCCGCCCTAACTGGCATCGTTCACTGCAACCCGCTAAAACCGTGCACGCCCAACACCCAGTTCAAGCCCGATATAAGGGAGCATGCTGTGGTCATCGGGACCCGATTAATCGAATTTACTGCAAATGACTGCAGGTTGAGATATCTTGTGAGTGTGAGTCACCATGCTGATGTTAGATTTGTGTCGCTATGAAGGCATGAAAGAGTTAGAAGATCCGCAAAAGACAGAGTAACGTCGCTGCAGTTGATAGCCGTGAGTGAGTCTGATCCACCACCACCATCTCATCCTCTCAAGCCCCTCAGCCCTTTTTAGTTTCCCGGGTCCGTCACTCGAAATGCAGCAGCTTACAACTCCCCTCTTGCCGCTGCTCGATGCGGCAGGAGTTAAGGACTCGGCGCTGCTTGCCGCCGTTGCTCGAATTGCTCCTGTCCTGTCGACGCAAGATCTCATTTCGTCTCTTCCAGCGAATCTCGCCTACTTTGTATTAGCCAGCCCTGATTTGACTTACGAAGCTGCAGCAGACCTCCTCGATGCGGGAGCGGAGGCTATCGTCACTGCTGACACAGAACTCATCGGCCAGTTCGATGCGTCCATTGCTAGCGCCAGGTTCATCTACCTCTCCGCCTCCGGTGCTCCTCCCGCTCCCGAGCTACTAAGCAAGGTCGCCGGAGTGGTCATCACTCTCCCAACTGCATCGGCCATTACTGCTTCCTCCGATCTTATTACAAAAGTCGCTGATGGTCTCAACACCAAGACTTCCGGCAAGGCTTTATTCGTGCTGGCCACTTCAGGAGTACCGACTGTGGATGATGTCAAGTCTGTCTCCTCGTTTACCGCCTCTCTCATAGCCCCTTCCTCGGTTATCTCGGTCGCAGACGAGGGAAAGCCAGCGGAGGGGAAGCTCGATATTGTGGATGCTTTCCTGGCTCCACTTCGCTCGGACCGCACCGATGGTCTCTTTGCCACCACTGTTGTTTCCTCTGCATGCTCTACCTCCCTCGGCCTTGTCTACTCTTCACCTTTATCGATCCGGAAAAGCATCATCACTGGTTCAGCCCACTACCAATCTCGCAACCGTGGATTGTGGCACAAAGGCGAGTCTAGCGGCGCCACTCAGCAGGTAGTTAGCATTCGACAAGACTGCGATTCCGATGCCGTTCAGTTCGCCGTTCGACAGTCCCGCGGCACCTCTGCCAGCGGATTTTGCCACCTCGAGAACCGAGAAGGCTGCTTCTCGTCATCGACGGGCCTCACTAAGCTTGAGGCAACCCTTAAGGAGAGGAAGCAGTCTGCACCAACCGGAAGCTACACCGCTCGCCTTTTCAACGACCCTTCCTTGCTCGGTGCGAAATTGAGGGAAGAAGCGGCTGAACTGGCGGATGCCAAGAATGAGGACAAGAAGCACGTCGCCTTTGAAGCTGCTGATCTTATCTACTTTGCACTCGCCAAGTGCGTTTCCGCCGGCATTGGCATTGAAGAGATTGAAGCTTCTCTCGATGCCAAGTCCAAGAAGATCTCCCGCAGGAAGGGGGATGCGAAACCCGCTTTCGCCGCCCAGCAGGCCGCTGCCGATAACAAGGCCGCCCCTGTCAAGGCTCCATCCCAGCCCGTTCTGAAGGATGCCGATGCTCCTATCAAGATCCAGTCCTACCGCTATGAGGAGTTGTCAGCTACGCAACGTAAGGAGCTCCTGAAAAGGCCTGCGCTCAAGACCGAACAGGTCATGGAGATTTGCAAGCCCATTATGCGATCCGTCAAGGAGCGTGGAGACGCTGCGTTGCTGGAGCTCACCGAGAAGTTCGACAAGGCCAAGCTCTCTTCTCCGGTCAAGTTGCCTCCTTTCGTTACTGACGAGGTCATGGCCAAGATCAAGCCCGAAGTCAAAGTCGCTATTGATATCGCCTACGATAACATCTGGAAGTTCCACAAGGCACAGAAAACCACCTATGGCAACAAGAAGGCGGGCTCGGCCGCGACGCCGGGCGACGTTGGCAGCTTGGAGGACGTCGAAGATGGCGTGCTGGAAGTAGAGACCATGCCTGGTGTTGTCTGCCGACGATTTGCCCGGCCCATCGAGTCGGTCGGCCTCTACGTGCCCGGCGGTTCGGCGGTCTTGCCATCCACGGCGCTCATGCTTGGTGTTCCGGCTCAGGTGGCGCGTTGTCCCACTGTCATCATTGCCACGCCTCCGCGCCCCGATGGCTCCATCTCGGCTGAGGTGCTCTACTGCGCCTCAAAGGTTAATGCCAGCGCTATTCTCTGTGCAGGCGGTGCGCAGGCAGTGGCGGCGCTCGCCTACGGTACCGAAACCTGCCCGAAGGTGGACAAGATTGTCGGGCCGGGCAACCAGTTTGTGACGGCGGCCAAGATGCTGGTGCAGAACGAGACGGACGCGATCGTCAGTATCGACATGCCTGCCGGGCCTTCGGAAGTGCTTGTGGTTGCTGATGCGAGTGCCGACCCGGCGTTTGTTGCTAGCGATTTGCTGAGCCAGGCCGAGCATGGGCCGGACTCGCAGGTGGTGCTGGTGGGTATTGCGTTGAGCGATGCCGAGCTGCAGGCGATCGAGGACGAGGTGGACCGGCAGGCGCGCGCCTTGCCGCGCGTCGACGTCGTGCGCCAGGCCATCGACAAGAGCGTCACCGTGATCGTGCCGGACCGCGCCACGGCGCTGGCGTGGAGCAACGCATATGCGCCCGAGCATCTCATCCTGCAAACCCGCGCCCCCCAAGAACTCGTCGCACTCGTCCAAAACGCCGGCTCGGTCTTCGTCGGCGCCTGGTCCCCCGAATCCTGCGGCGACTACATGAGCGGCACCAACCACTCGCTCCCCACCGCCGCCTATGCAAAGTCCTACTCGGGCGTCAACGTAGCCACCTTCGAAAAGTGCATCACCAGCCAGAGCCTCACCCAGCGCGGCCTCCAGGGCTTCGGCCAAAACGTCATCGACCTCGCCATGTGCGAAGGCCTCCAGGCCCACGCCATGGCCGTACAGATCCGCCTCGACAAAATCGCCTCCACCGCACAGTGATCCCGGCCGGCGCTTCCATCCCTCGCCCCGCACCCTTCCCCTTGTCATGCCTGCTCTCGACCCCCGCTGTATGACCTCCAGTAGACAGATAAGGCCGCTTTTCATCAATCAGGTTTCCCGTCCTGCTGCTTTCAATCGGCCCTGTTCCGCACATTCGAGAAGGTAGATCAAAGAAAAAGTAGGCCAGGGCGGTCGAGGTCTTGGGGTATGATAGAGATTGCAGGAGAATGACGAGCGAAAGCAAGCGGGAAAGCAGGAACGATGCATGTGTGGGTACATTGCGCAGATAACAAAATGAGCGTTTCCCGGGGGACCTATTCGGTCGACCTGACTTGGGAGGGAATGTAGAAAGTGAGGACAGATTCGGCGAGGCGGAGATAGTGGGCGGCATTTGCTAGTATAGATAGAAAGAGCTGCGCAAGGTGCTGAAGGAGAGCGCGTTATGGCTTGAGCAGGGCCGCTTCAAGGGCACCGAGAGCGGCCATAGTGATTTAAACCGGGGAGCTGGGGTATAATGCAGAACTACGATCATTGACATGCGAATCCAGCCTCTCATGCAAATCCAGCCTTTTCGTTATACTGTGTCGAGGATTTGCGGGCGCTGTCCTGAACTTCCGGCGGGGATGAATACTGCGCCTGCGGTTGGTACTGGTACTGGTGCTGTGCGCGCCCAGCAAAGTCGGCGGGCTGGTACGGTTGCTGCTGTTGCTGCTGCTCTAACGAAGTTTCGTGCTGCTGAGAGAGGGGTGTTGGATGATACTGGTTCGGCTGTGATGTTGAGCTACCAACCGGTGCTGGAGGCGGAAATGAGCCATATGATTGCGCAGCCATCATGTCTTTCTCGGTGAATTTTTCGGACGGTGATGCTGTGCGTAAAGGTCCTCCTCCATTAGGCGATAGAGGGCCCCCTGGCGGCACTGCTCCTGAAGCAGTTGCAGATCCTGGCGGGGCCATCTCCGACAGTGGCTGATCTTGAAGGGTGTGAGTCAAGGAAGAGATTTGTGATGATCCGCTTTGGTCCGCACCAGCAACTGTCAGGCCTTGCGGGATGCGACTGCCTTTAAAGTATGACTTTCGACGCTGTTTGAGATGGTCAAAGGGCAAAAAGTGCTCTTCCATTTGGCGAACCTCAGGAGGGAGCGAAGTGAGATCTGCATTGCCGCTGCGCTTCTTAGCTTTAAGCGGGTTGTCTTCCAGGAGAAGCTCTTCCAGCTCGTGCGTTGCATCAAAGTTGGCCTTTTTAGAATCCGGTTCGAACGGCGGCGTGGCCTGCTTGGCTTCCATGGCAGACCAGTCGATGTTAGCAAACCAAGGATGGGCCTTGAACTCTTGGATGCCTTCGCGGCATCCAAGGCGCTTGCGAGGGTCACGTTCAAGCAGCGACTTGATGCAGCTGACGGTGGGTTGACTGACGAGGCTTTCAACGTTTTCAGGGAAGGTGCATCGATCATTCAGGATGGAGTGAGTTAAAGCGGAGTTTGTCTTGCCTCGGAAAGGTCGTCTACCGAACAAGAGTTCGTAGGCAACGACGCCTAATGACCACCAATCAACGGAGGAGAGGTAACCTCGCTTTGTAAGTATCTCGGGCGCCATGTAGGCCATGGAACCTGCAATGCTGGTTAATGGCCGACGCGGGGTGAAATGAACAGCGATGTTGAAGTCGGTAAGATGTGCGTGACCCTTTTCATCGAGTAAAACGTTGTCGGGCTTAAGATCGCGATGCACGATCTGAAGGCGGTGCAGATAGTCGAGGCCGAGGGCGAGCTCGGCGACATAAAAGCGAACGACTTGTTCACTCATGTTGCCTGTACGATCCAGGTGGAAGCGCAAGTCACCTCCGAGCATTAGGTCTAGGACCATGAACATGTTTTCGTCGTCCTGAAAGGCATAGCGCAGGTTACAGACGAAAGGAGACTCGATCTCTTCGAGCAGCCTCCGCTCCTGGATGATGTTGGAGACAGCCTTCATCTTGATGCATTTGGCTTTGTTGATGTATTTCAGTGCGTAGAGATCCTTGGTCTGTTTGTGCTGGACCACGCGCACCTTTCCAAAAGCACCTTTACCCACTGCCCGCAGGAGATAGAAGTGGTAGAGGTCAACGGGCCCTTCGAAGTCGATCACTTCCGGTTTGCAACAAAGCGCTCCCATGGTGTTGACGTCAAACGATATACGCCGAGCAAGCCGAGCGATAGAAGTATGTTGAGTGGGAAAAGCAGGCGGCCTTTAGGCTTGAGGACGGCTCATGGAACTTTCCTTAGCAAAGTATGTAGACTGCTGAACGTGTGCGACACTGTGATGCGGCGAGGATGGTCTAGAATGGAGGGATGGCGAGCCACCTGAGGGCATTGAATGATGTATAGAACAAGTGAACGGCTGCGGGTGCACGTGCGAAGACCGAGCGGAACGTCGGACGCGAGGGGGCGATCCTGGTTGTTGAAGCACGTAAGACCACTGTATTGTGGAAAGCGGGTGCGCAGAGGCGGGCGGTGTGGATGAAGACGGGGTGAACGAGAAGGAGAGGTCGGGATGAAGAGAAGAAGAGGAGACGGAGGAGGCAGAAGGCCCTACTGAGCAGCGAAGCGAATGCTAGAAGCGCCTGTGTTCGGGCTGACAGCGGCGTTGGTATCGGCAAGGCGTAGGCCGATTCGGCAGGTGTGGGGCAGGGGCAGGACAGCGAGGAGATGGATGAGGGAGATCAGCGAAGAAAGGGTCAAGCACACATTCCAACGCACGAGGCTGATCCATTCACTATTCATCAACGATGGAGGATTTCCGCCCTCAAAACCGAATTACAAGCAGACAGACGGCTTGCTGTTGCTGTTGCGGTGACAGAAACCCAACCGAATTGAAACTTGAAGATCATTCATATACGAAGCAGCGCAACGTAGTCGCAAGAGACACACGTATCTACAAATACCGATCCTGCCTAGTTACTGCTCAAAGCCAAGCGGAAAAATCAGGCTCAAATGCGAATTCAGATTTGTATCCGGTATGTACGAACGCCTCGCGAATTCATTTTACTTCATGCAGCACAGCAGCATGGTGATAGATGAACAAGGAAGGTGCTGCCCAAGGCATCAATTCTGTGGGTGAATGTGTGCACCGCGCGGTGGCCTTGGTTATGGTTACTTATGCTCTCTGGGCTGAACAAGGACATCTTCACAAACGGGAACAGGTTCAACCTTTCGTCTGTTTGGGCGGTATTGCCCTGTGTGACGCAAATACGGTATACGTTGTTCTAGCGATGTCTTCAACGACGGCCTTACTAAAATCTAACATGACCGCTTTCGCGCGAGACAAGGTGAACGAAATCTATCACGTGACGACACCAACTGGCAGGCTCGAAAAAATGGCAAAGGATGCGAAGAAAGGTGAGGAGAAGGCGCATGCTGCCGTCTTGGTGCACGTAATATCGCCAGTCATTTGGCCATCATCGTCTTCCTTTTCGATCATCAGAGTTGACGATGTTTGGTACTCAGGCCACCCAGACCATGATCGCTCGCACCTCCATTCGCAGCGCTGCTACCGCCTCGAGAAGCGTCCATTCTCGCGCCGTTGTCGCTCACCACGTTGTCACCACTTCGGCGAACCACTCCGGCCGGTCTTTTACCACCGTCGTGCCGCATCGCCAACAAGCAGCCGTCATTGCTCCCGCTATCGATGAAAAAGTCGAAACAGTTCCTCAGGCGTTGGAAGTTGCTTTGCCCACCACGGGTAGGAGCAGGAAGGGCAAGCCATCAACCAACTCGAACAAAGCCAAGCAATTGCTCAAGTGGACCTGGTTCGACCGGGATGCGCCAGAACTGGCCGAGCTTGTAGCCGCGTTTCAGCAAGGTTCAGGCTTTCCCGAGTGGCTGAATTCTACCTTTGAGCTCGCCAAATCGTTTCGATCGGCCCGCGCTCGACTCTGGACCCCGACGTCCCAAGAGATTCAGGCAGTCTCTGCTTCCACCTCAGAGGTGGCTGACGCCCAAGCGTGGCTTGACCAGGAGCTAGAAGCTTTCCGTGCAAAGTTAGAAGCCAAGGTACAGCCTCGAGATGCGGCAGGCGCCGAATCTCTCGAGCCATCCGAAGTAGAGCTGTGGGATTTGATGGAACCAGATCAGCAGATTGACCTTGTCCTCCGTCCATTCTGGCAAAACATGTCGGAGGAGCAGCGACAAGCTGCAATGGTGCGTGTCAAATACGCATGCATCAGGAAGTTGGGCTGGAGACAAGGCTACTCATCCGGTTATCCACGTCCAAAGGCAGAGGCGGACCCTCTTCCAACCAATCTAGGAAAACAGGGGACAGAAGGCTGGGCCGCCTTCCAAGAGCTGCAGAAAAAGGAGGAAGAACTTGCCTGGACCGCTTGGCAAAGCATGTCTATCAAGGAGCGCGCTATGGAAGAGAAAGCGACCTGGAAGCTCAGAGATCGATCCCAGGTTTATCTGGACGATTCGGACGATTCGCTCATCTTGGGTGCTCCAGCGCCACGATGGTACGAGGTTCCTGAGCGCGCCGGTCAGCTCACCTTTTTGCCCAATATTACTGTCCGCCTGGTCAAGAACCACACTCCTGAAGGTCAGGAGTACGATGCATGGAAAGCCACGTTCCGGGTTCCACTCAGTATGCACAAACACGCTCTCCGCACCTACCTGCTGTCCATCTATGGTCTCAAAACCACCTGGGCACGGTCGATGATCTACCGTTCGCCCGTCACACGCGACAACAGGACGGGTAAGAAGATCTCTGGTCGTGGGCGGACGCACAAAAAGGTCGAAGTGGGCCTGCTGGAACCATTCCTCTTCCCCGAAGTGTCTCCGGAGTTCCAAAAGCAGCATCTTCTGACATCCGAGCTTGAGTACGAGAGGTCTTGCGTCTATCTCAAAATGACCAAGACGAGCCGATGGAGAGGAAAGAAGAGCACCGAGCAATTCGAACAGGAAATCCAGAACCGGGAGCAGCACAAGTTCCACGGCCTTGACCCGCTCTCATCCGAAGGCCTCAAGAGCGAGGAACGAGCGGACCAGGGCAAGTTCCCTCGCTTTGTCGTCAAGACAAAGGGTCTGCCTTCGGCCAAGCATGGCAAGATCCTGGAGCTGCTGGGCCAGGAGCGCAGGAAGAAGGAGGAGCGTATCAACGCCCTCATTCAGAAATTCAAAGAGGACAGCAACGCTGCTGACTCGTCCGACAAGCAGACATAGTTGCCCCATATCATCGCTTGGTAGACGCTTTGTCGCATTGCACCGGCTAACTCTACAGCATACGGACATATCAGCGTCAACGAGGCAGATGCTTCGCTGTCTATAGGGCGTGTCGTCTGCGCGACGGCTTTTACCCGAGGTTTAGATGACGTTAGCCTGTGCGAGTTGTTGCTGGACGGAGGCGACGATCTGCTGTGTAGACGTGTCGCTTTGTACGTCTGCGACGATGACGTTGGGCTCGGAGTCGGGATGGGGGGCCTGGAGGGTGTCGAGCTGGGAGTGGAGCATTTCGAGTTTCATCCAGTGGCCCTTGCGGTTGGCCATGCGTTGTTCGAGGAGCTGCTTGGAGAGGTTGAGGTAGATGTGGATGACCTTGATGTCGGAGGGGGGGTGCTCTTGCGAGGCGGGTATGGGGTGTTGCAGCGAGGGAATGGAGCCTCGGAGGAGCTGGCGGTAGACGAGTTTGAGCGCGGAGCAAGCGATCACGGCGATCTGGCTGGTGGGTTGTGGGTGCGGCTGGGTCGAGCTGGTGTTGGCAGACGCGGCGGTGTGCGGCGGAGGCGGGGCGTGTGCTGCGCTCTCTGCGGACGTGACCGTCTGGCGCGAGGTCTCGTACACTTCGGCCAGCCCGCGCGTCTCCGTGTCGCCCTGGATCGGCTGGCCGTGCACCGCTCGCCGAGTAAGCTCCAGACCCGTAGCACGGATCTTGCGCAGCCACGGCTCGCGATCCTCGTCGTCAAGCGGATGCCCCTTGGACATCTTGTCCACATTCGACGCAGGATGCAGGTCGTCTCCGTCCACAAACGTGCAGTCGAGCGCCTTCGACAACGCAAGCCCCACCGTCGACTTGCCCGACCCCGACGTCCCCATCACCACCAGCAGCGTCGGCTGCGAACTCGGCGTCGGCGCCTCACCGTCGCCGCCAACCACTGACATTTTGCGAGTTCGTTTTCTCGGGACAAAATAGTACGGGATAGCCCTTCAGCCTTCTGGCAATGGAGGAGACGAGGATACAAGTTCACCAATGACTAGCCGAATCAGCAGGAGAGAGTTCCTTCCTCGGACTCTGCGGACCGTTCTGTCCGCAGACGGGCTCGCCAAGAAACACACTAAGTGTGAAGTAGTGTGAGTGTTAGGTTAAACCAGGCTGGGCAGGGCGTACTCTAACAGACTGTTTATCTTCCTTCAGATTTCCGCAACCTAACTCAGTCAGCTTGCATTTCTCCGTTGCCCTGCGATCGAAAGACGTTCAATGCGCAGCGCAGCGTGGACGCACCAACGCACCGTGGTCTCGTCATGATGCCAACATGGTTTACTATGCTAGGGTATCATTGCAATGGTGCGGTAAGTGGCAAAGGAGACTGGAAATAAGACCAATGAGATCGCTATGCTTCTGTATCGTCCTCGCTCAGCTGACCGGAGCGCCTTCCCTCGCCGTTGAGGTCTTCGTCGTGACGTGCTTCGCCTACTCCACACTTCACGAGGCTGGGAGCCAGCGTCTGTGCGAAAGCCTTTGCTTGTCCGTACATCTCCGTCCACACTTTTTCTTCCCACGCTTGGATAGCCTTCTCCTCCTCAGGATTGGTCGAGGCGGGTTGTGCCGCGTTTGGCGCTGGTGTCACATCTTCTTCGGCGGCGCCCGATGTGATCGTAAAGTGCTCGGACACGGGGGAGCGGGATGGCGTGGCGGTGGTATCGGATACCGCCGAGGTGGGAGTCGTACCTCCCGATCGAAGGCGTGAACGTGTAGCCTGATTGGCGGCCAGCGTTGGCGTCGAGGAGGTAAGGCCAGACGGGCTTGACATAGAAGTATTCTTTACGAGGTCTGACGGTGGTCCCACGAGCTCAGCATTGAGGGTCAAGAGCATGAATGGTTTTTGAGGATCTGAAGAGGAAGAGGAAGCGTCATCCTCAAGCTCTGCTGGCGACCCAGCATCAGTCTGGGACTGCGAGTGTCCTGAAACGGAAGGGACGATGGGCATGATAAGAAGTCTCCCATAATCGCATTCGACAAGAAGAGGAGCCAAGTCATACGGAGTCCCTTTACGCCCGCTTGTGGGCTGTATGCTCGTAAGGGCCGGTTTCGCGACCGGGACCTTGGATCCTGGAGAGACGACCAGTTGATTGCTGGAGGGTTCGGCCGCGGCTTGCCTCCATGCCGTCACGGCGATTGCTGACAAGCAAGTGGCTCGCTCATCAAGGGTGACAGGATCTGACGTCCGCTTTGCGTCGCGCGCATGTGCGTCCGAGGTTGGCACTGACGTGCTGGAGGACGCAGGGGCTGTGGCCGCTTGGGTGACACTGGCTTCAGATAGGCGGGTTGCGATAGCGTAGAGCTCGGAACTTTCCAATAGCGATATCAGCGCCGTATGGGGCTTAGACGTCGCATCCTCAGGGTCGGCATGGATCAGCTGTGCCAGGATCGCACTGATTGCGGCTGGTTGCAGCATTTCCTCTTGCCCACTGCGATATCCGTCTTTGTATGGTGGCAGTATCCGTAATCCAGGACGTCGACTGAGCAAATCAATGTCGGTGGACGTGAACGCAGGCGCTCTTTTGGTAAATAATGTGGGAGCTAACATTATGAGCTAGTGAGTGTGAGTGTGAAGTTCTGGACTATGTCCCGTACGGATGTAAGAATCACAATCACGATCAAGTCTAATTACGCTTCCTTGCGAGAGGGACGGGTGTGAAATGAGCATGTGAGGTGGAGTGTGAATGTTAAGTCGCGATGGGAGAGCAATGCGGGAAAGGTATGAGAGTGAGTGCCGGGTTGACCATCAAAGGCAGCATCTGCTGGGATCCGTTTGCCTATGTCTAGTGCTTCTCTTCTGACCACAGGTTGATGGCTACCTGGTCCTTTCAGGCCTAGGATCCAGCTTGGCACAGCCGCTGCGACAGACAGGATGAATTCGATCAGCTACCTCGACTCGGTGCTGAGCCGCTCCTTCGCTGCTCCCGAACGGACCCAGCCAAGGACGAGCTTGTCCAGCAAGCGATCCAGATCGCATTCCTCCCTTCCTGGCAGCAGAAGAGCTTCGAGCACAGCATCCTCCGTCCCTTCTGGCTCATCTGCGCTGCGCAGATGGTCGCAGGATGAGGACAGAGAGAGTCAATCGAGCCCAAACGTAGCGCCCAACAAGCTTAGGCGTACTGGCAGTATACCGGCTCGCGTCTATTCAGCGCAACCGCTCTCTACTGACGACAGTGATGACGATGCTACATCCCAGCAGCGTGCGAGGTGGAGCGCCCTCTGGGGTCTCACAGGCTGGATTGACGAAGCGATACATCCTGCGTCCAGATCAAGGTCAAGGAAAAGTAGCAGCACCGAAGCACCTGCTTTTCGAGCTAAGCGGGTCCCGAGTCTTGATGACTTGTTGATGGGCTCCACAGCGCCTCAGCGGAGCCTTGCAAGGCGAACCGCTTCTTCTGGCTCGGGCGCCTACTATCGAAAGCAACATGACGGGGAATCAAGCAGTGCCGAAGAACTGAACGACCCAAACAGGCCTCTGAAGCGCTATTCGCGGCGTGTTGTAGCCTCTGGCCTAGAAGTACCCACAGACGCGCCTGAAGGACCACAGATCAGGTGGGATTCTGAAGAGCGGCTTCCAAGACAGGATGATCCGGACCTGATGAGCGAGAGGGAAAAGGAAGACATTGTTGAATTCGTCGGCGGAGACTTTTCGCAGGAAGACGTCGACAAGCCTAGAGATAGGACGTTTTCACAAAGCAGCGCAGACAGCAGCTGGGGTGATGGGTCGTCCCTTTCGCACGAACGACAAGTGGTTCCGTCGGAGCTGCACATGCCAAATCAACGATTGGATCCTACCGAAGATGCCGAAAACAGAAGCCTTCATGATCACTTAGACGAACGGGATGTAGACGCGGAAACGCTGCTAGATGCTGCCAAAGGCGATACCGTGGCAATGGAAACCGTGGCAGAAGAGGATCCAGCCTCTTCTGTCGCCGACCCAACTCCCTCCTCCGTTAACCCCGCAGGAGAGGAGTACGCCTCGACCAAAGACTCGGGCACTGAATCCATTCCGACGTCAAGCTCGTTACTTGCTTCTACTGACTCTGAGCAGTCTGTAGACAGACAGCTATCGTTCCCAAAGATTGAAAACGGCCAAAAGACCGCGACCACTTCGTTGGCGGCCAGTGAAGTTGAGCCAGAAGAAAAGCGGGACTGGCTACCGCCCTTGGCGCCAGCAAAAGACTCTGCTCCGCCTGGCACAGTCGCTCCGGTTAAGCGTAGACGCTATTCCACCACTCGCGTCATCCGCAAAACACTTGCAGCTCTTCGGGATCTCATCTTGACCGTTCTTCTATGTCCTATTCAGTGCGTTCGTATATTCAAAGGCCGACGCGTGCGCAGAGCAGAAGAGGCCGTCGACGCCATCCTCGAACGTGCTCAGGTCCCCATATTGGAGAAAGAATCGAGTCAGAGCGGTGCCAAGCGCTCTCGCCCCGGGTTGCTCCGCTTTGCATCGAAAGCTGACAGCAAGAAGGGTCTTGAGAAGTCCACTTCATCCAGGGGACGTCCACGTACTCCCAGACCGGAACGGAAGGCTCCTGCCCTCGACGAACCCGTCACCGAAGAGCAGGCAATGGAGAAGCAGAATGTCTGGAAAGCGCAGGAATCTGGTCCGCGGACTCCGTCGCGGCTACTACCTAATCCTCATCCCGTGGATCCCATGCTGACGCACGATAGGAGGGCGGTTCCCATCGATGCCACAATGGCCGAGGAGGAAGCTATCAAACAGGCCGAGAGACAGTCTCGAATTGCCCGAGGGCGAGCTGCCCGACGTGCTGCTGCAGCTGCCAAGGATGCTTCTTCCGCTATAGAAGAATCCACAACTCCTTCGGCCATGGTGTCTGCAAGAATTCCCCGGGGACCGGCATCATCCATCATTCATCACTCGCCGAAGATCCTGGTACTGGATCTTGATGAGACATTGATCCATTCTACCTCGCGCTCGCCGACACACTACATGGGCGCTGGATCGGGGAGAACAACTTCCTCGGGTTTCTTAGGATTAGAGACGGTAGGCGCCATTCTGGGACTACGCGCTAACGACAATCCGCGGAGGATCCGCCCTCATATGGTCGAGGTGGTCTTGGATGGCCGCTCAGTGCTCTACCACGTCTACAAGCGCCCCTGGGTCGATCACTTTCTCCGCAAGGTTGCCACCTGGTACACGGTCGTCATCTTTACTGCCAGTGTGCAGGAGTACGCAGACCCGGTGATAGATTGGTTGGACAAAGGGCGAGGCCTGATTTCGGCTCGACTCTTTCGAGAAAGTTGCTCCTTCAAGAACGGGAGCTATGTCAAAAACTTGGCGGTCGTCGATCAGGATCTGGCGAAAGTGTGCCTGGTCGATAACAGTCCAGCTTCGTACGCCATCAATCGGGCCAACGGCATTCCGATCGAGGGCTGGACGCATGACCCGAACGATGAAGCGTTGCTAGACCTCCTACCTATCCTCGACTCCCTCAGGTTCGCTACAGATGTGCGCCATATCCTGGGGATCCGAGGATTTTCTTCGGCTACATGACTATAAGCGCGAAAGGGATGCCGTACTCTTGCGCGCACCGCAGCTGACACCTATGGGCATGCTGAAGAAAAGGATTACCTTACAAAGAGAGCAGCATGAGCGCGAGGGCCGTGGTTGCTAAGGTGTGAGGCCCAAGGGGTGAGTCTCTGACGTCAGTCCGTGTCCATGGGGATGTCGTCCTCGATGTCGGGCCTGGACTGGGTTCCGAATCTGTCTGGGCCAACGTGCCGGTTGTCGAGCGGCATTGGGATCATGTTCAAGTCCGGCACGGGCTCCTGGGCCTGTAGCTGGATCAGCTTGACCATTGCCTCTCGCGCGTGAAGCACATCGAGACACGGGTACACTGCCGAGTCCCGTACTCCGCGAAGGTGCAAGATCGGCAACGTTGCGGCCGCTGTCTCAGAAGGCGCAAGCTCACTGAGTCGGTAGTGTTTCGCGGAGGAACCGAGTCCAAACGCTTGCTCTGTACCCAGTTCGAGCAGGATCGAAAGGGCTGCGAGCGGGGTTTTAGGTTGCCAACCGTTCGTTCGGATGCTTGGGCCAAAGAGGGCGGGATCGGAAGCGGGTGAAGCAGGCTGCGCTCTTGTTTTTCGCTTGACTTGCCAGGCAACGTAAGACATTTGACGAGGCGCGATTCGAGCCTCCCACGCCTGCGTATCACCTGACAGATCAAGCTGATCTTCTTGTTCTTGTTTCATGGCGGCGAAACATAGCGTGGGATCGCAAAGATAGATGGGCACAATGCCATCGATCCCCTTCTGGTCGTGGTCCGTCTGTATCGCCACGCCTCGCATCCAGCAATACCAGAGAAATTCGGGGGTAATACTGTCAAGGCGTCGCGTGACTTCGTCGAAATGAGTGAAGTTGACCCACATCTCGGTGGAGCGACATGTCTCGGTGAGCTTGGTCTTGAGCGCAGTCTCTTCGACTTTGTCCAGCGCGGCGAGCTGGCCAATCCAGGTGGAAAGCGGCACCGGCTTGGACAGTACGCCCATACTGCCGGGTTTGGAAGGCACGAAAAGTGGGTCAATAAATTTCTCGGCGTCGCATGCGAGAAGAAGCAGAAGCCGGGCGAATAATTTGCCATAGTCGCCCCGGATGGGGCCAAAGTCCTTTTGCAAGAAGAGTCTACGGCGAGCCTCGTTGAGAAGGCTGCCAACCCTAGGCACTTGCATGTGACCACCTTCGTGCTCGTCCGTTTCCTCGAGCATGACGCTACAGGCCGCAATAGCCAGCGTGGGCTCGGACGGAGTGGCAATGTGTAGTTTCGAATCGCTTGTGATTTTTTGCAGGATGCGCATATGGCGGTCGACAGATTTCACAGCCAGCGCATGGGAAAGACCAGCCGATTCTCCTTGATTCACCGGAACGAGTTGCAGGGCAAGGCGGGCAGACAGTATGCTGAAGAGCTGGTCAGCATCCTGCAGGGCAAAGTCGCACCCGCCGAGCAGCTTCCATCTCGCGTCGCGCCAAAAGCCGTGCAAGTCTTGGGAACGCCACAGAGGCCTACCGTAAAAGCGCAGGTATTCCAGCCGGGATGCATCAAAGGCACACGCGAGACCGGGCTGGCCATCTAACATAACGTCGTAACCCGTATTGACAAATACAGGCATCTGGCGAGCCTTGCGTTGACGTATTGAAGGCATGTGTTCGCTGGGCAGAGCCACCTTTGCGGCGCCGCTGTTGGTGCTGAGTAGAAGGAGCCATATATCGACGCGAAGGCTGAGGCTGCCGAGGTAATGCCAGGCTCGCCGCAACGAGACCAGCAGGTCAGTGCCGGCCCGACTCCATGATGAAAGTTGAACGCATTCATCCACGGCAAAGTAGACGATAGGTTTCACGTCACCGTCCTCGCCTAAGTTCTTGTGATTGTTGTTGCTGAAGATGGATGCGAATCGCGTGGCGTTGCGACGAATGAAAGCAGACCCGATCATGGTCTGAAGCTCTTCCCCCGACTTGATCTTTTGTGGGTCACGCTCGGCTGGAATGAGGTGTTTATGCAGCAGCTCCTTAGCCAGATCAGCGACGTTTTGGTAGAGTTGTTGGCGTTCAGCATTGTAACCCCGGTGCGGGAAGGTGTTCCAGCCCTGCAGAGTCCGTTGCCTATCCGATGGCGTGAGGTTTTCGAGCAAGCTGGCAGTGGCTCCCAGCCAGGCACCCACAAACGCAGCTGCCATCTGGTCTGGGTCGGCTCGGTTGGTCTCGAAAAACTTTGCTACAACGTGATCGCCCAAAGGAAAGCCCTGCTTCGCGCTTGTAGCCCAGCTCGGCCGTAGACAAAGATACAGCACAGGCGCTTTGCGCCCGAGTTCGGTGACCATGCGAGTTTTGCCTGTGCCACTCGACTGCACGATCGGAAGGGCAAGGCCATAGTAGGGGTTGGTGTCAGGCTTGTTCCCGCGTTGTAAAGCCAAGACAAATGCGTGTAGCTTTTGGTAAGACTTGCCGTGATACGCTCCGACGAAGCCCCCAGCAAGTGTGAGCTGCGCATCGGTGTCTTCGGCAAGATCGGAAGGCAACCGCAAAGCCTGTAGCCGATGGAGGTACAGTGCAAAAGCACTGTCCATATCGTACTGCCGTTCCTTCTTGATTCTGATGATCTCAGCTAACAACCCACGAGACTGTGGAATAGCTTCGATCGAGTGCTGCGATAATCCTTCGGGAGTCGTAGTTCGCAAACGTAAGGCCTCATGCAGTTCTTCTAAACTTTCTCGTAGCAAGCCTTCGTCAGCGCTCTCCGTTGCCTCAATGAGCTGCTCGAAAGTAAGACAATGACGTTTCCAGCCACGCTTCTGAGTCCATGCGTGTTTCTTCACCTCCGCTTGGCGAGAGGAGGGACTCAAGTCGGTGGGGAGAGGTTGTGAGCCACCTTGCGGCGGTGTCATCATCGAGACGATCTCTTGTACATCGATATTCCGGGTATAGCCTTCGAGACGTATACATGCATCGTACACCTCTCCGCACCTGCGCGAGACGTCTGAATGTAGATGAAGCTTGATGGCTTCGTATATATCCTGCTTCAATGGCGAATCCTGCGGCGGACGAGCATGCCCCTGATAGATCTCGACAAAATGCTTTGCGAGATCGTAGAAATCGCCACGTCCTGTGGCAGACACCACCCCAAAGATCAGCGTCGGAAGAGCTGTGCTTCTGGTTCAGCTACAATAGAAGGAGGGTTGGCAAGTAGATCGTCGAGACTGTTCGAGCTGAGAGCACGAGCGAGCTGAGGCGACAGGTCGAGCGAAAGGATCAAGGCAATGTATATGTCGAAGATCTCCACACTTCCCGGCCAATTTGTGAATCATTCAGATTTCCTTTGGGAAATGATTCATCGACCCGCTAACTCGCTAACCCGACCCGGATTCCCGATTAGCGATCCGGCCGAATGCTTTCGT
>JALBYF010000117.1:0-27220 GCA_023212725.1 Tranzscheliella williamsii
CTTGTAAGCAAGTACAGCCTCGAACACGCCTCTCTACCTCTGGACGGAGCGTCCACGGCGGTCAGTCGATCTCAGAGTCACATCGATTGGAGCCTTGCTCAATCCTTGCTTGTTGAGTCGATCGACTGCAACACAGTCAAATCACGACCACTCAGTCGATATCGTTATCATATCGACCAGTGCTTGGGATCAGGTGCACAACCGCTGACAGCTAGAATCATAAATCTACTGTGGTCACCTGCCAGATAGCCATCATCTGTTTATGTCTCAGCCCTTCTAAAGCTGGCTCTGGGTTGCCAATTGATAATGGACACTCATGCCATGATTTCTTGGCAGCCAGTCACTTAACTCAAATCAAAAAATCCCATGTGGTCCACCAGCTCAACTACTGTGAGTCGTACTGTGCCTCTATATATGACTGTGACTTATGTGACTGAATTGCAAAGAGGAATGTTAAGTGGAGGAGCGCACAGGTCACGCAATCATGATTTACATTAGCACACTCAAAGTTATATCTGATTCAAACGGTATGTGGTTGGCGACTGAAGATTTGGCATGACGCAGCCCCCATACGGTACACTAACTACCCACTTGTCTTCCATATACATCCTTCACCGGAAGAAAGGTGTCAGACAGTTGCCGGGATGCTTTACGTGGCGCATCCGCACGAGCCTTCTGCGACGCTCCAGTCTACCGTTTTGCCAAGCTTTCTTTCCAGCGAACCTTGTCTAGCAGTCGTCAAGCATTCATCCATAACCTTCTTGTCCCTGGCCGAGACCTCTGCAGGGGACACGAATGTATACACCACGGAAACATCCCTGGTGGACCCTTTGGAGGAAATCCAGACCATAGAGTTCAATGCGCGTATCTTAGCGGTCGAAGCGGTCTCCGCTAAGTCTCGACCGACACTCAGCTCAGACGTGTTGCTAGTCTTGACTGATCATTACAATCCCAGGCTTGTGGTCCTGACATCCTTTAGGAGTCCGGAATGCGGTGTGAGACGTATCCACACAGATGCTATACTTCCTCTCAACGAGATGGCGCGGTCCCCAGCCGAGTCCGCTCTCGACATCTGGCTCGAACCACTCACTAAGGGCCGTTCTGGGACAGGTCAAAGATTCGCCGCGATACATGTCTACAAGGGCCTCATGAAGATTGTTCCTCTTGACCGTCAGGAGGGAAATAAGCAGAAGCCGTCCAGCGATGTCACTGACAACATCGATATTGATATGGAAGACGCCGCCCGATCCAGGCCCGGTGACGTGGCTATGTCTCGATCTTTCGGCGTGCGTCTACCACATCCGAACCTCATATCTTGTGCTCTACTGCCGCCCAGAGGCCCGACGAGCCCACCCGCAATGGCACTTCTGTCCTTTTCTAGCATACCGTCCAGGATCCCTGGTCTCGGTGAGCAATGCTTACCAGTACTGTCGTTCCACACGGTCGACACAGAACGTCAAGAATTGTTACCGCTCCCTTGGGGTCCCCCTCGAAGACCGCCACGTGCGGACGCATCACCAGCGAACCCGAAAAAATTCGACAACAGAAACAATACGCAGGAGGATGAAGGTGCTTCTCGTACTGGCCAGCCCCAGAAATCTGAAAGAGACGAAATGCGAAAGAACGAAATACGAAAGAAGCACGGCCCATCTGCTACGGGCATGAGATTGGATGACAGTGCGCTTCTGAGGAGGGAAGAGGGCTGGTCTAAATCTGATATGGCCTCTAGTCATGTTCCTTTGCCCATTGTCGACGCCCTAGGAGCCACTCTTCTCCACGCTATTCCCGCTAACGTCGGAGGCGGCGTCTTGGTTTTCTCGGAGTCCAGCATTGTATACGTTCCAGCCCCCATGCAAAGCCTGCACGCTGACACAGAGCAGTCAACCTCTGCTTTCGTCTCGTCACTGAAGGGGAAAAGACGAAAGGCAAGCGCGAGCAACCTAGGGGAGCCACACAGTTTACCTGCCGATACGGCGGCCCAGATTAGTGTACAAAATCACTCGACCCCTGGATCCAATGAAAACGGCAAACGTCGCCGCTCTTCGGCAGTCACAGATCTTGTGGCGGGTACCGAGGTTCATGGCTCTCGTAGAGCTCAACGCCCCAAACTTCTACGGCTTGTTCTTCCTTATCCTATGCAAACGCTTGCTGCAACTAGCATCATAGAAGCGGGCGACCCATCTGCCCCGCCTACTGAGGCATCCGGCGAGCATGGGGTTTTCAGCGTCGTATTCGGATGTGGCTCTGGGAGGCTGAACGTACTCCGATTGAAACTCTCCAACGCAAGCAGCGAGAGCTCGCCATCCTCTGTCGAACCCACAGGCATGTATGTCGAAAACCTTGGGCAAACTTCGCAGCCAGCAGGTCCGAAGGCCTTGTCATACTTGGGCGACGGTCTCCTACACGTAAGCAGCGTGACGGGAGACAGCGGGGTTTACATGCTTGGGATAAAATCGTTTGTAGACACCAGAAAATTCGTTGCGACGCGGAAGGTAACGCCTCCTTCCTCGCCGGATCAGGCAACATGCGAGCTCAGTTCAGGAAGCACGCCCCACGTCGATCTACTGCAAGACGAGTCGTTGCTGCAGGTGAAGAAGTGGGACAACTTGGGGCCCATCGTCGACTTCGTTGTAGACGATGGTTCTGGTGGAGATCCATCGCTCAATCCAGGAGCGCAAGCGCGAATCGTTACTTGTAGCGGTTCTGGTCCTAGCAGCAGCATCAGAGTCGTGCGAACTGGCGTCGCACTTCAGACACTCACCTCTTTGCGGGTGCCTGACGCACACAGAGTTTGGGCTGTGCATCACGGTGAAGCCGATGCGAAGCAAACCTCCGCCTTGATCCTAGGATTTGCAACTACCACCTCTTTGCTTACGATCGGCCTAGATGGGACTTTTGTCGATTCGTCAGCAGCTCTGGAACAGATTGGGATTGATACCCGAATTGCAACCCTGTCGGCAAGCCCCGTTTATGACGTATCCAGTCAAGCAAAACTGGTTCATATCAACCACAGCAGAGTGACCTATGCCGTACAAAATGGCGGCTCTTTAACGCTCCTGGATCACTGGACACCCCCTGCCGGAGTTGAAATCACCCTGGCTTCAACAAACCAATGGGGCCAGGTCGTGTTGTGTCTGACCGATTTGTCAATCTCGTACGCCAACGTGCAAGATGGACGCATTCGGATGATTAGTTCTCTTGCAGCCAATCAGCAGGTGTCTTGCCTCGACATCAGCCCATTGCATGTCGGCCACCCTGCACAGTACACAGCATGTGGCTTCTGGCACTCTCGGTCTCTGCAAATCTATTCACTGCCAGACCTGGTACCGGTAGCCCAGCAATCTGTCGCCGGCCAGCCATTGTCTGCAGTGCCTCGATCCATCCTCTTGCATCGCTTCCGAACTTCAGCGAAACAGTGGCCTCGCAACATTGCGGGCCATCAATCTAGCAAGGGCGCACCTCACCCCCATCTTATCCTCGGCCTCGGCGATGGAACACTGGTTTCTTTCGGGTTAAGTCTGCCGACTGCAGAGAGCACAAGCACTATGATCGGACTGTTCGATTGCAAGATAACATCGCTAGGGTCGCAGGCACTGCATCTAAATGCTATTGAGACATCTAAAGGATCTCATGCTGTTGCAGTATCCGGTGATCGCCCAGTTGTTGTGTTTGCCGATTCGAAGCGCTTTACATATAACTCTCTCAAGCACAAGGATTTACGAAGTGTCTCGACATTGTACGCTGCTCCTGGGCGCACAGTGAACCTATTTGTCCTCCCAGACGCATTACATTTAGCGTCCTTAGGAGCTTTGCAGAGATGCAATGTCAGCACAATACCGCTGGGTCTCGAACAACCTCTGGCCATCGCCCAATGGCCGAGCCGCCGGGTATTTGCTGTCTGCGCTTGGTCATACCTACCTCATGGCTCAGCGACGCAGCGGAACAGTCCTCGTGGCTCTCTTCAGATCCGAGACCATATGGAGATACAGGCGATTGACGAAGCAAGGCTGCAACTGCATGAGAGACCCAATTGCGTTCAAGTAGTTCGCTTCGGCGACCGTGAGCTCCTGGTCGTTGGAACAGGCCACGTAAAGCCGGGCTCGACTGAGACCACCTCAGGAAGGCTGCTTGGCTTCGACGTGTCAACCGGTAATATCAATGGCACAGCCGCCAAGCTCCGGATGGTCTTTGAGCAAGAGGAGACGGGTAATGTTTACAGCATCCGGGGCCTCCATGGCCGTCTTGTAGCTGCGGTGAACTCGGAGGTCAAAGTGTACACCGTTCTGGAGCAATCGGAAATGGATTCCTCTTCTTTCATCAGGTCATCGACGACACGTCACATCAAGCTTCGGCAGAAAGGCAGCTGGGCGAGTTCGTTCATCGCATGCAATTTGTCTGTGGTCGAGCCCGATCGCGTGATTGTTGGCGATGCGCTGAGATCCATGAACATTCTGCAAGTTAATACTCGCAATGGCCGCATCAGCGAGATCGCAAGAGACAGTGACCCGTTCTGGACCACTGCAACCGAGATAGTCGACGACGCATCACAAACTTATATCGGTGCTGATATCTCCTTCAATCTCTACACTTCACAGAGAGTACCGCTCAGTACGGAGATGAAAGGCCGGATCCGAAAAGCCACACATCAGGCGTTTGAGACCGGACGGGAAAGGCTTTCGAATGCAGGGACTCCGTCAAGCCATGATGATTTTGCGCATGTAATGCACAGGCGTGCTGTCTGGCACTATGGCGATATGATCAACAGGTTCACAAGGGGTAAGTTCGAAGATGAAGAACGTCTCCTCAGGGCGGCACGGAGAACTGACAGTTTATTCTTCTTCAGGCTCGCTTGTGCAGGATCTCGCGTTATCTCGTGTAGCGCAGCCAAAGCTTATGTTTTGCACCGCAGCCGGTGCGTTTGGTGTGATTGCGGATGTTAACGAGGGATTCGCCCAGATCCTGGCCAAGGTGGAAAGAAACATCCTCAAACTTATCGAAGCTTATGACAATGGTGACACCCAAAGCGCCACGCCGGCAGGTGTCGTAAGCGGGCTTTCTCACCACGATTGGCGCACTTCCCGTACCGACCATCGAGTGCAGGAACCCGCCGGGTTTATCGATGGAAACATCGTCCAGATGCTTGTGGATGGTCGTCTTAACCATCACCAAAAAGATTTGGTTTTCAAAGGACCAACAAGCGCAGCTGAGGCGATCGATGTCGACCGCGACACTGTTGAAAAACTCGTTGAAGCTCTGAGCCTGCTACATTAGGATCTCTTTACTCCACAGTTATCATCTCATACACTCGATCAGCGACTCTAGCCCAAACGTAGCTTAACATCCAGCTTAGAGTGGACGAACAAGTGTACATTCGCGTTCGCCACTCGCCTGTGATCAATTATATGAGGCGCCATAGGTGTGGATTGGCACGTGAAGGGCAGATTCTTTGCAATCGCCAGATGCTAACCTACGCAATCCACGTCAGTCGTATCACAAATACTACAGAACAATCACAGACTGACTATGCACAGTTGTCGCTCACAGGGCCTCTGCACATCTTTCTGTACGCTACATTGTGCAAATATCGTGCGTTAGGTCCTGGGAAGGGTTCATACGAGAAACGACTGTTGTGATGTGCTGAGCGGGCTCGTGTAGTAGTGTGCGGATCGAGCGCTTTAATCTGCTTGCAAGGGCCGATGAAGTTTGTTGCGAGCAGGTTGGAGGCATGGCATTCGCAGTTCGTCAAAATGACGATTCTCTAATGTGGGTGTCGGTAGGGAATGCACGTAAGAGTTAGGGTTTGTGCTCGCTCCATACATTATGGCGTTACACCGAGCCGCTTCGTCTCACCTGCGAGGCACTGGATCTGAGCTTGATGTTGACAATGACTGACAATGGCGTTAGCAGATCACCGATGATTCTGTTGCAATTTCCGAGTGTGCTTACTCAAAAGCCTGGATTATGTAGATCAATGGGGAAGCAGGAATGGTCAGGTCAGATCTGACAGCAATCGTCGGAAGAAGGCTCATCGCGCTTACAGCAATCACAATCGAAAGGGCAAAGTGGCGTGTCTCCTCCTTGACCGATGCGAAGCTCAGTCTCAGAATAGATGACTAGTCCGTCGTCCGTCTTCTTACGGGAGGAGTTGCCCCGGGAATCGACAAAGTCTTGAAGCTCTGCTTCTCTCGAAGCACCGTAATACTTGGTTTCGTTTCCTGTCTTTCTAGGCTTGTTCTCCTTGTTGCCTGGTGGATCTGTAAGCGTGGGATAAGGGCGGCTGCTGCTTGATGATGAGGACTTATCTTCGATTACTGTCACTTTCCTGCTATTCTTGAGCGGCTTCGGTTGCTCCGGCATTTCACTGAACAGCCCTGTTGCTACAGACTCCTTGCGCTTCCGTTTGCTCTTCTTGCATGCCCCCGTAAACTCTGACGCCTTCTCTGGCTTCAGCTCACGTTTCACCTCTGTCTCCGAGGGTGGTTGCCCCTCTCTGGACGAAGCAGCAGGTTTTGACAACTGATACTTGGCAATGCCAAAGATTTCATCGATTTCCGACGGTCCGGCCATGATGGGACCGAACGTGTCCGGTAGTACGTTTGCTAGGCGTACGCCTTGAAGACAGTTGTGAGTGTGAGAGTCTTATGTCGTATCTTAAGAGCTTCCCCACATATGGCAAACTGAATAAATTTCCGTATCAATCTCGGAACTCGGTCAGGGTCCAGCTTCCACCACATCCACAAGCGACAACTCACGATTGCTTTACTATGAATCGCGGCCGAGAAATGGGCCAGAGCAAGCTTTAGGGTACTACGGAGAACCGACCGGCACAAGGCTAGGATGCAATGAACAGCTGCTTACGTAACATGACGCTGGGAGTAGGAGGTCCGATGGAGAAGCGATTATAGCAAGATGCTCTCGGTTTTGTTAAAGAGCAGACAGGCTTAAATTCCGGCATTGTTTTGCTGTGTAGCCGTGTTAAGCGGCACGGCGGTCGTTGAGCTAGGAGCGTTGTCGAGACTCAGCCGATTGGGCTCTTTGCTCAAGAATCCTTTCCATTTGTTACGACTCTGGGCCTCCTTGGTATCAATAAGCTTTTGCACGAGCGCCAGTTCTACTGTAAAGGAAGCGTCAGCTTTCTCCTCCATCACGCTCTGCAGATATGCCCGTGCTTTGTATACATCGCCGCTAAGTCTAAGCGCCTGCGCCTTTCGATATCTGGCTTTAACATTGTTGCTGTCGCTCTTAAGACTCTTGTCTGCGCTCTCAACTGCCCGTGTATAGTTGGCTTGTTTCAGGTAACATGCCGCCATGTTGCTGTATACCGTGCTTAAAAGTTTATGCACATCGCCGGGGGCATACTTGCCTCCCGCCACATTGCCGGGCACATGAGTTGCCGAGTCTGTCGACCTGGTCGCGTCCTGGTCATCTATGTATGAGTCCCGGTCCAAGCTGGATTGCAGACTGTCGCTTTTTTCCGAGTTCTCCCCAAGGACTTCCAGGATGCTCTTTTGTTCCAGACCGGAAAGGTATAGTGTAGCTACATGGTACGAGCCTAGTGCATCTTTGTAGTCACCCTTGACAAAAGCAGCGTTGCCCTTCTCCTTGTTCTCCAACCCGATGCGGATCTTTTCCACGATGCTAGGCGCGCCATTTCGCGCCGAGCTCGTAGCTGCCATCCTCTTGCTAAGCCGTCTGCCTGCGCGGGATTTCGCGAAAGCCACAGATGTCGAAGATTGGAACGGATTCACAGAGCTACCGACCGAATGCACGGTAGTCGCTGTGTGGTGATGGTTGATTGAGGAGACGACACTGCTCTCTGATTCACAACCTAGTCTTCCTGCAACCTAAAAATCCCGTGAGCGACACTATTCTCAATTTATTCTCGAACAATCATCACGCTGTAGTGTAACCTCGAAATCACGACTTCTGTTGTCTACGCTTGTGGTTGAAGGTGAAGGTTCAAGTCCAACACATGCTTAACAATCACAGTGTACAGTAGGCAGGTGTCTGTGCTGCTATGGGTTTGCTTCAAAGCGTACAAATACATCATTCAGAGCAAGGTAGAAATACGAGACTTTGCCGTGGGGAAGCTAGCGCGGGTGAAGACGACGTATGTGATGTACAGCACCAATCGAGTTAGGGAAGTAGCCAGCTTCTAGGATTTCATGCTAGCTAGTATTTCTTGATATGGCTGCACAAGCGAAGTCAGGTTGCGGGGCTTGGCCAGAATTTGGAGCACTTGACCACACAATTGTCTTTTGTCGAATCCTACAACAGTTGGTTCCCACTCGTCATCATGATCTCGGGACGACCGGTGGTAGATCGGGCCGATGAGCGACTTGATCAGATCTTCTGCTTGATTCTTGATCCCTTGTTCTCCGATCCGTTTTGCGTAGACAGTCAGATAGTTCTTGTACTCATTCGGGCTGTCGAGAATCGTAGCGGCAAGCATTCGAGCTTCTAGATGTCGGAGTGTGACGGCGATGTCAAAGTCCGTCTTTTTATCCTCCGGCACGCTCATTTCTACTGGGTTAGTCTCGTCATCGTCCGACTCTTGCTGAATGCCCACTTGGGCGTCGCCATGGACTCGGCGCACTACGAGTGTGTTGATTTCGGCTTCGATGGCACGAACGGGATCTCGATTCGAAGCCTCCGTGCCTCGGCTTCGCGTCCTTCCATCCCAGGCTTCGGAATGTTCGGCCCACCACCCATCGCTGATACATACCCAGCAGAGCTTCTTGTTATCGAAGGTATAGGCCTTTTCGGTGTGCAGAATGACCACGGGCGATCCGTTGGCGTGGACTGTTGCCGAGACGAGGTTAGTTGGATCACCAAGAAGATTAAGCATGGACACCGGACGATGTATCTCCTTGTCGGACTGAATGTTCCAGCGGTACATGAGTCCCGACACAGTTATGGCCATCAGCACGAGACCGTTGCTCTCAAGCCGGTAACAGGCAGAATCCAGCAGCAAGTTCCCCAGACGTCTGCCACGAGCCGTGTAAATGATGATGGATGAATCATCCAGAGCGACGGCAGAGAAAAAGTACGAGGTTGTTGCCAGGGTAGCTGCAGTGGGAGTGAAATCGATCCATTCCACACGGTCTTTGTCCGAAGGATCGAGACGTGCGATCTCTGTGGGCCGCGACTCATCAAAATTGCGTATTTCGATAGTAGAGCCCCCCTCTTCCCGGCGGTATACGCTTGAGACCTCGGGGACTTCGAGATGCACGCCTTTGCGAACACCGGCCTCGATAATGCCACTGGTTCCCTCGATTGCATGTCGCAGAGTCCTCTTGGGTCCAAGGGGGTCGCGTAGAGTGTCACCTCCCAATGTCCGGCCGATTTCTGCTTTGCTTTTGCCCTTTTGCAGTTTACCGAGAGGCTCGATATCCTCGATGTCCCGTTCCACCTCCTCGACCTTACGCTTCTTACCACGCAAGAAGCGCTGCTGAAATTCGGTCCAGAACTGCATCATGTCTTCTGGACTTGCGCCTTCAGGCATGATGCCAAATGGCAATCCAACAGGCACGTAAGGCATCAAAGACATCACTGCCGCGGTTGCAGCCTGCCCATGCGGTGACGGAATGCTTGATGGGACGGCTGAGGCTTGCAACGACCCGTTGACTGCGTTCCGAGAAGTTCCGTTTCCTGTGATCCCGTTTGCTATACCTGTATGTTCAAAGCCCTCCGTCGTCGTACCGCCAGGCACTTGACGCATAGCCGGTAAATGCGATGGCTGTAGCGTTGCCGCAGCAGGAGATGGCTGCAGTTGTTCGGTATAAGTGACAGCAGGTAAGCTCGGAAAAGGATCTTCTCCTATCAAAGTTGGTCGTATTCGACGCTTTCCATCTTTAGTCATCGTTATGCTCTGCTGTAAGCGCCCAGTCCTGCCGACAGCTGGCCTGTGCATGGACGCAGTTCCGGCTGGTGGCACAGCAGTTACGGACGGTGTTGCGAGCTGAGCTGCCTTTCGCGGCTGGAGGACATTGGGCCTATCGGATGTACCGACTTTTCTTGCCTCGCCAACGGAGGCGGTGACAGCACGAACGTTCTTGACCCCATGTTTATCCCGCGACTGCGAAAGCCTTTCGTGGCTTAAAGCATCGGATATGATCTTGGGGGTAAGGCTGAATACAGCAACTGTGCCATCTGAAGAGCAGGCATACAAGGTGTACCCATCAGCTGACCAGGAAAGGTCCATGACCTGACGCTGGAATACGTCCCTTGCTACCAGGACTGGTTGTTCGAGGCCGGTGACCCACACGGAAACTGATTGGTCTAAAGAGCCCAAAGCGACCACACAGGAGTGCGTGCCGCCATCGAAGCCAACAAAGATCTTGGGGCTAAATGCAGTGACGACGACGGCGTTCTCGTGTCCGACAAAGTAAATATCACTGGTCCAATTGGTCCTTTTGACCACACTGGCGACAAAGACAGGTCCGCTCATTGCGTTGGCACAGAGCAGCAAACTGCCATCCGGCGACCAGCTTGGTCTGCGGAAGAAGGCGGTGGATGGGCTGGTGAGGAATGGCTCGGTTATCGAGGTTTGGAGTTGCCAGTCGCTAGTACGCCACACTTTGACAGTTTTGTCGTCTGAGGCTGTCGCCAAGTACTGTCCCAAAGGATCGAAGACCACGCCTTTCACAAAGCCCTGGTGTCCATCGATTGTTCGCAGCCTATCGAACGCGGTACCTGACCAGATGAAGACTTTGGAGTCTAAGCCAACTGTGGCAATGAACTCATCGTCGTTGGCCCAGGCGAGATCCACGACGTCAGATTCGTGACCGGCCAGACGGCGGTACGGCCTCCAGCTCTCGATGTTGACCTCGCTCGATCCGAAGCTACCTCCGCCCATGCCGCTAGGATCAAGGTCCCAGATCAAAGCAACAGTATCATCGGATCCGGAAGCCAGAAAACGGCCCGAATTCGCCCACCTTACGACGAGCACGCTCCCGGTATGCCTGGACAGAGTAGAAAGCAGCTTGTGGGCACCGGCCTGTTTCTCGTTAGACTCTGAAAGGATGGAGGCGGTGGACCAGATACGGATTTTAGTGTCGAGACCAGCCGTGGCCAGGCGACTCGCGTCGGGATGGACGGCAACACTAAAGATAGTGGAGCGCTTTGCCTTCTTGTCATCGTTGTAATGTGCCACCCACTCGGGCAGGATGAGAGACATAGTGTAGTGTGCGGCAGCAGAGACGATGCTAAAGACATGAGAGCATGCCCCTAACTCGGCGGGTGGGCGAGGTGTTTGCTGATCACGGCCGAGCTTGATCTGTCCTCCTTTACCTTATCCTTTTTGAAGGACCTTTAGCTTTCAAGACGGGCCTGAAACGGAAAGAAGGCTGTAGAATGGATTCACTGCACTGTTCTCTGGCCCAAGTAGGGCTTCGGCACAATGCGACGGCGGTTGCCCAGCTTGCGCGTGATGCCAATGGGCTAATTATAGGTGGAAGATAGCTAGACAAATGCTCTCTCTACGATATCGGTTGATCCGACACCGAAACTCAACTTAGCAACACATCCCAGCTAAGGATTCACAGATTCATGATTGTGATTCTTTGAGCTGCCCTGCAAGCTCAATATTTCACTCTAACACTCCTCTTTATAAAGTATGGAAGGTAGAGGCGATATCGTCATGGACAACATCCTTTTCTGCAGACCACGTTACATGTGGTGGCTGAGGTCAGGTGTATTGAAGTCGGTTTACATCTGCTACCAACCTGGATTTCGTTCTAAGAAGTCCCTAAAGGGCTCCCTTCACGATCTTCCGCGCTGGGAAAGCAGACATTTTAAAAAGAGACATACATACTGTCCAGTACTGTTGTACCCGGCAGCATGCAAACCAAATTGACCTGAGTGAGTTATCCTAGTCCAAGCGATCCTTTAAGGTTTTAAAGAGTTTGCCGATCCTGGCGACGCTGTGGCCTTCGTGGGAGTGTTGCATCTCCGCTACGTTGCTGGCTTCATATTGATCGCCAAAATGATGGATATCGTCTTCATGTTCTGCGCCGAGGCGGAGACGTTTGCCGCAGTTTGGCCTAGAGGAGAGTCGAGGTGTACCATCCGGCGCAAATACGATTCTCTGAACGCACATCTTTCGGTTTCCTTCTTCCTTCTCCAGCGCATGGAAGACGATGAAGTATTCGCCTTCAACGCCCTGTACCACGCAGGCCCCACCTGGACCCAATATATGCCTTGACCGGTCTGTCGCCAGAAAGGGGTGAGGAGGGCATTCGTAAGGCCCAAACAGGCCATTGCGCGAAATGGCGAACGATGTGGCGTAGGTATCCCTGGTAAACGTGCCGGAAGAGAAGAAGAGAAGATACGAGTTGCTAGGCCCGTGGTGGAACAGGTACGGAGCTTCCAACACTCCGCGTTGGTAGCCATGCTTGCAAGTCTGCAATGGATGCATATCTCCTACTAAGGAGAGTCCATCCGGAGCGAGTTCTGACAGCCACAATTGGGGATGCTCCGTGTACATCTTATCCCAGTCAGACTGTCGAGGAGGCATCCAACGTTTGGAGATTAAGGTCAGCGCTGTCAATGAGTTGAGGGCCACTTCCAAGGTCATTAACTCACTTTGTAGATCAAGTAACGCTTCCCGCTTGCTGGATCCTCGAAAGGCTGCGGGTCTAGTGTTCCTTCATATTCGCCCTACAGTGTCGAAAGAGTCAACAAAAGACATCTAATGGACTGGAATTCGGAGGACCTACCCTAGAGATCAACGGCCGGTCTGTAATCCACCGATAAGGACCCTTAGGATCTTTATCGGAATAGGCTACGCCAATGCACTGCTTTCTGTAGATGGCATCTTGGCAAGAGACGTACATGAGGTAGCCGCCTCTTCCCTGGGGTGCTTCCACCACCTCTGGGGCCCATAGGAATCCCTTGGTAAAGACGCAAGACCAACACATTAGGTTCAGCCCTGCGCAGCTCGGCCATGCCTAGCCTTAGCGTGGCTCACTCACATTTGCACCGGACTGGTAAGGCGGAAGTGGCCCAGGGAGACAGTCTAGCTCATGATGCGACCAGGAACAAAAGTCTTGCGACCATGAACACTGGATGTTTTTGTTATTGCCGTTTGTCGCAAAAGCATACCATGTGTGAGAATTGCGGTCATAGAACACGCCTGGATCGGCAAAGTCATGCCCAGTAACTGGGAGAAGAAACGAAGGTGGGCAAGCCGAGTCAAGGTGGATAGCTGAGACGAAAGGATGGTGCCTTCACAGTTTATGAGACCTACCTGGGTTGGTATAGCCCAGATGAGGGTGGGCGGGCATGGTTGTGATCTCTACCAACTGTCCGAAATGAACGAACAGCAGGGCTTGAGCGAATGCGTCTCGCAAAGGTGCGCAATGGACAACATTCGTCCAGACACCATTCCGGTTCGGAAGTCGCTTAGGCATCGCCCGATCCTCTTCGAATACGTCAAGGGAGATTGGCTGAAATGAGTACACATGACATTAATCGGCACGGTTTATCTCACCAACGGGATAAGTCATGTATAGCATGTTCTATATTAGTATAATAAACCTAGTTACAATACTGGAAGAAGCGTAAGCGCCTAGGATCTTGGGACACATGCGCGTCTTACGTACGTGTTAACGTGTTTCGAATGTCGTTCAAGGGGAAGCATCCGAAAAGAGAGCTCAATGAATATGAACCCGGCAAGAGCTGCAGGTCGTGCGTCAGTGGTAAGGAGGCTTTCACACGGCAATGACCGGTTGGTGCCCCGTTCACTCTAAACTGCATTGTCACACCTCAAGTCGCGACCTGTTCCGTCATCCTAACATTGTATCGGAAGATGGGAAGAGCCGGGCCAGATAAGCAGCATCAAGAGGAGTGATCAGCAGCCGTGTGCACACATCCCACACTTTCCACAGGAAAGGAACAAGGGAGACAAAACAGAAGAAGCATAGCAGAGCAGATATTCCCGGCGGTCAAAGGGAGATCTTTTCTCAAGTAGTAGTGATCCACGTTAGTACCTACTGTCGTTCCAAAACCAGATAGCCGGGGAATGCCGATGGATGGTAGTGTTATCACGAAGAGAAAAGTGCGATGAATGTGCTTAGCTTAGAATTTCTCAACCAACATTAATGTGAGTGGTGTCTGACGCTTTCAACAGGTGATTGTGATTGCGCATGACCGGATTCAGCTGAGGTGCAGCTTGTTCAGCTTTCACCGTCCAATTCCCAGTCGAGCGCCGTACCCCGCAGATCATTCAAAGCGACGGTGCTCTTGCTAACAGCCCTTCCCTTCTTCCCCTCATCTACGAGTACGCCCCCGTAGCCCTCACATCAGTTCATCTTGGGCCACATTAAGTTGTCTTCCTTTGTCTTTGGTCTTTTGGCCACCAAGCATTGCCATCATGTCGACCTGGTCAGATGACCTCACCATGAGGACCATGGAGAAGGAGAGGGCAAACCCTCCTTTCGATGTTCGCAAGGTAGGTTTTCCTCGAATGGAGTTTGGACTCTCTCGGCATCCAGTATTGCTGCCTAGCATGTCCATGCGCGACCTTGCGATACAATCATCTGACGTTTGTTTTTATCCGTTAATAGATGTCGATCGAACACCATGGCAGCGAGAGCGACCTGCTCAAGAAGGAGAAATTCATGCTGGAAGCCAGTCGAGATCCTGTTTTCTATTCGGCCGATATCTATGACCTTACAAAGGATGAGCTGAGGGAGCGAACCATGCAACGCATCCAGCGACTGGCACACTATGTTACTGCCGAGTCTGTAGATGACTTTCAGAAGCGTATGGAGCTGATGTCTTTACTCGACCCTGGCCTCTGGACTCGCCTGGGTGTTCATTATGGCCTGTTTCTGGGCGCTATTCGGTCTGCCGCTACCCCAAACCAGTTTTCCTACTGGATGGAGAAAGGCGTCATCGCCTGCAAGGGGATGTTTGGCTGCTTTGGCATGACCGAACTGGCTCATGGAAGTAACGTAGCCGGCCTTGAAACTACGGCCCACTTCGATGACCGGACGGATGAGTTTATCGTTCATACTCCAAATATCGGTGCTACGAAGTGGTGGATTGGTGGAGCTGCCCAGACCGCAACACACTGCGCTGTCTTCGCCCAACTCGTTGTCAGGGGCAAGCGACATGGTACAAAGACGTTCATCGTGCCCCTTCGAGATCCTGCCACATTTTCCCTCTTGCCTGGCATCAATATTGGCGATATTGGTAAAAAGATGGGACGGGATGGGATCGACAATGGGTACATCCAGTTCACTAATGTCCGCATCCCTCGAGCCTACATGCTGATGAAGCATACTCAGGTTACACGTGACGGCGAGGTGCGGGAGCCGCCGCTTCAGCAGCTCACCTACGGCGCCCTCCTTCAGGGACGAACCGCCATGGTGGCCGACGCTGCCAACACTGCCAAAAAGGCGCTGACAATCTCTGTTCGGTATGCAGCCGCTCGAAGGCAGTTCAAAGCCGATTCCAAGGCTGAGCTAGAGACGCAAATCTTGGACTACCCGATCCATCAGCGGCGTCTGATGCCCTTGGTTGCACAAGCTGTTGCTTTTGGTTATACAGCGCTTGAACTGCAGCGGCTATTCGAAGAGACTTCGAGTGCCCTTGAGGCGCTTGAACCGGGTGATCCCAACCTCGATGCCACCATTGAAATGCTCAAAGAAACTCACGCAACCAGTGCCGGCCTCAAAGCGTTCTGTACCTGGGCGACACTGGAGACTATCGATAAATCCCGACACGCCTGCGGTGGTCATGGCTACTCTTCCTACAACGGTTTTGCTAACATGTATTCCGATTTTGCTGTCCATTGCACTGTGAGTATGGGTAGTTGCGTTACCTGGCCCTCCCTTATGGCCATTTTGCTCACTTACTACCTTGTTCTTCCATTCCGTTATGGTAACGTAGTGGGAAGGAGATAATACTATTCTTTCCTTGCAAAGCGGCCGGTTCCTCATCCAAGCGTTTCAAGACGCTCTCGACGGGAAGAAGCTCAGCCCTGGCACCGGTTACCTCAACAAGCTAGATGCCGTGCTCAGCGCCAAGTGTCCATCAAACGAGGCGCTCGACACGCTGGATGGGATCGACAAGGGCTGGGCCACTGTAGCCGCACACGCTGTCAAGAAGGCGTCGGTGGACTACAACGCTTGTCTCAAGGCCGGGAAGAGCCGCGAGCAGGCGTTCGAGGACTGTTCACAGGTGCGCTACGTTGCTGCCAGTGTTCACACGAGCGGGTATATCTTCCGACAGTTCCGTGCTGCCGTCGAGCGTGTCGAGAAGAGCGATGATGGCGTCAGAGAGCATCTCGAGATTTTGGCCAAGTTCTACGGGCTCTGGCAGATGGAAGAGAAGGCGGCCTTCTTCCTCAGGTCCGGTTGGCTCACCGCGGAGCAGCTTGACTACGCCTCGGCCAAGGTGACAGAGTACTGTGCCAAGACGCGGACCTTTGCCATCCCCCTCATCGACTCGTTCGCCATCTCGGACCACGTCCTGAACTCGCCGATCGGCCGATATGACGGCGACATCTACCGAGAATACTTCCGCATGGTGCGCCGAAACAACCCGCAACTCAAGGAGCACCCGTACTTCGAGCGCCTCATCCGACCGTTCATCGAGCGCGCCTCGCCAGAGCTTGAAGACTACGACGAGGCCATCGGCATCGATGACGAGATCGAAGAGATTAAGCAGGACCGAGAGGAAGCCGAAGCCGACGCCAAAGCCGAAGCCGAGTCAAAGAAGTAGAAACAATTCTCCAGTCACAGTAGAATGCACCATCTAAGAGTTTCAGTCCTTTACCGATGTTGCCTCGTGGTCCCGTCGCCATCCTGCATCTTAATCTCGAACGCTAAAGCCCACTCGAGATAACCTTGTGTTTGGGTGCTGTGATGGGCGTCAGATATTGAAGGTGTTATTCATACATTGTGAGCGGGCGCCAAGGGCCGGCCTGGCGGGTACACGGAGGACAGCGATCCGCATCTATGGCAGGCTGGTTTCAAGTTGTCACAAGAACTTGCCCGTCTTGGAAGCGAACCCGAGGCCTTCCCTGGTATGGTCGTCCCCGTGGTCCTGCAAACCGAGCCTGCGGCGCGAGTTGTAGATCAGGCTGTCCAGGATACCTGCAACGGTGAGGATGCCGCCGACGATGGCGCAGGTCGAGGTGAGGAAGTGGGCGAGCGACTGGCGGTGCTCGCTGTGGACCGTCTTGAGCGGCGAGATCTCGTAATTGAAGAAAACGCCGGGTACGCCCGCAAAGCCGTGCGAGATGTGGGCGCCGGAGCCCTCGCTGGAGAGTCCGGCGGCCGCCACCGCGTTGGCGCCCGGCGAGAGGTCGCGCTCGTAGCTGGTGGCGGAGTACTGCTGCGTCTTGAGCGGCTCGCCCGTCAGCGGCCGGAACTCGGTCGAGACCACCTTGAGAAAGTATTGGAACATGAATTGGCTTTGTGACGTGTGGGCGCGGACCCCCTCGAGCGGGTCCTTTACGCCGAGCCTATCCTTGATCGCCTGCTCCTTGGCGCTCGTGAGGCCATGGTATTCCTGTTCCGACCCGAAGCTGAACTGGTGGACGATGTGCCCGAAATCATGGTGCTCGGCGCCAGTGCCGGACAAGTACGGAACGAGATCGTGGATGTGCATGCTGTTCCGCTGGAACGCTTTGCCAGGCGACAGGTGGAAGCTGCCGACCACTTTGTTCACGTGAAGCTTGCCCGAGATGCGGCATCCCTCCTTGTTCTGCTCCTTGATCTTCTCCGACCAGCCCTCCGCAACGCACTGGTCGACGTGATCAGGGTCGGTAAAGCTCCAGCCTTTGCGAACATACGCCTCCCGTACCTCGTCACAACTGTTACAGCACCCGCTGGCCGGAGGCTGACCGCCGTAGCAGTCACCACAGTAGTCTTTGCCCTTGGTGCTTGCGATCTGTGCAGCCTCTCCCTTCAAGTTCTTCTTGCCGGGCGTCACGACCTTGCCGTCATGGCTGATTCGGGTCCGTTCGATGTCATGCTGAATATCGTTGACGTGCTCCCCGGAAATATCCATGACGTCGAGCGATAGCAGGTAGCACGGCACTCGAGGAAAGGTGATGTTCATGTTCACCGTAAGCTTCTCGCCTCTAGATCGGTCGACCTCCAAGGATGGTTTGAGATGCACGGTTCTGTAGTCGACGAATTCGCCGATGGTAAGGATCACGATCAGGCATGCGGAAATCAGTGTGATGAGCGCACCCGCGTTGGTCCGGATGCGGACATCGTCCATCGTCTACACAAGGTGGGCAACAGCAGAGGAGGAGCAGAAGCGGAAGAAAGGTCGTTCTGCGGTCAGCAAAGACGCCACTACCAGTCGAGCGCTCGTGGGCCAAACGGTTACGACTCACCTTGGAGAAGGCATCGATGCCTCTCAGCTGACCGAAAACCCCGTTCTTCCCCATCGTCAATCGTTCAACAGAGAGTGTGGGGCAGAAAGAAGGCCAGAGGAAGGTGATGTTCCCGGTCCAGCTTCAGCTCTATCTCGTCGAGAAGGCCGTGTCCCAAAGCGATGATTGGCGTTGCCAGCATTGTGATGAGCCTGCCTGCCGACCCTTCTTCCAGCGTGGAAACACGCTATTTCCGTTTGTGGGGGTCGTGCGGTTCATCTGGCGAACTACCCGTACGGGACTGAGTTTGTTAGAGCGTCGACTCGCCTAACAATCACTACAGATCCGACATTGGAAACGCGTTTCCACGCACCAATTCCAGCTTAGAAGAGAGGCACGATCTGGTGCGTAGAAATGCGTTTTCAGGTGTCTTCAAAATGCTAGTGATTGCCATTCGATGGTCGCCGGTTACCAAAGTTGCTTCAGTCGCATGCTCGGCAGTGCCATAGGGAAGCACCAGCAGGTCCTGGTTAGAACGACGATTAACTACACTTGGTATATGGGGAAAACGAAGTCGTGCGATGGCGTATTCCGCAGCTAACTTAAATTATGGGGATATAGTGCCATGTCCTTTAGGGGGAGGAGAAGGCGGAAGCTGCGGGGAGGGTAAGAGCCGGGCCAATGACCACTGAGATGACGAAGGAGTCATTTTAGATCGCTGCATCTCATTCTGAGTGATGTGCAGCCGACTCTGAGCGTCGTTCAAGTCGTTCAGCATCTCTATCCTTTGACGAAGTTCATTGTTACGTATCAGCTCCATCTCCTCCAACAGCTTCGAGTACGCCGCTTGCGCTTCTATCAGCTGCAGCTCCAGCTCCGGAACTTTGTTGGCGCGTAGACGTATTGAAGCCGTGTGCAACAGTTGTTTTTCCAGCTCACGGACCCGGGAGACGAGCTGGGCGGTGTCCATACCCAGAGTAATGGTTCGTTTGACCGGTCCATGGTCCTGCCGCGAGTCCTGCGGCAGGGGGTTCATCGAATGCGACGTACCCGAGAGGCTTGCGGCCGAGCTGGGCAGGCCCATCGCCATCGATGAAGGGCTACTGCCGGTGTGCGTCGAGATGGTATCCGAGATATCTTCGTGAGCGCCTCCATGCGCAGTTGGTATCCTAGCGGTGTGTTTGGACAGCGTCCTGTTCTCGAAATTTGCCGCTGAGTAGGGAGTAATATATCGAATGGACGGAGACGAATGCACGCTGTAGTTCGACCGTGTTGGCGATGAGGAGAGATCATATCCGAGAGGCGACCGCGGTGGTGCCAAGGTGCTGCCGGTACCTCCCAGAGTCAGGGGCCCAGGCTTGGTGGCCTTTCCAGACCGTAGAGACTGAGCCGAGCGCGTCTGCCTCAACGCCTTGTTCACTGTAGAAGGCGAGAGGTCACTGCGCCTCGATGTTGGCGAAGTAGACAACCCGAGCATCGAATCGTCCGCAGGTACAGACCCGATCGGCGAGCTTGGCATCGGCTGCTGGCGGGTGCGGTCCGCCTGAGCCTGGAGAATCTGAATCTCATGTCTTGCAACAGTGAGTGCATCTTCAAGCTGCCTTTTCAAGTCCTCCTGCTCGCTTGTAGGCGCCCGCTCTTCATGATGGATGGTTCTGGCCGCCTCGTCTGGCTCACCAGACGCGACCCGAGATGCACTCATCGGTTCGTCCCTGTTATGCCCTGACCCGGTAGCAATGGCGAGGTCGATGACTGTACGGCAGATCTCGACCATCTTCTCCGTCCTGACTGCAATCGCCTTAAGCTCCTGTTCAAGATGGGACGGATCGGTCAGCGCAGTGGAGGATGCTCTCAGGGGCGAGACGCCATTAGATGAGGCGTTGATGGTAGCTGAGGTGTTGAGATATTCCCGAATTGCTGGCAAGTCAGCAAAACTAGTAACAGTTGTGGGAGAACTCGGCAGGATGGATGATAGGGTCTGAACAAGTTGAGAACAGGCCTGCAGTGCACCTGTGAATTCGTCTTTGCGGTTGTCGGCCGCCACTCTGCGACCTCCGCCGAACTTGTCGATCAAGTTACCGACTCCTTTGTTGACTCCGCCGCTCGACGGGCTGGTCGCTCGAAGTCCCGTGGTTTGTATGGGTGAGGGAGAAACCTTCACTTTGCGCAAATTCTCCTCCAGCTCGCCATTGCGTGCCGTCAACCGTTCTATCTCCGCACGAAGGGAGGTTATCGCAGCCAGGTCTTCTTTTGATGTAGGCCGTGCTTCCTCTCGCGCAGTCTGCAGCAGTCTTTGACTTTCATCCAACCGCTTTGTGAGCTCTTCAATATCCCGCTCCTTCGCTTGCAGATCTGCAGCTCCGTCCTGGAGCACGGGCGATGATGGAGTAACCGCTGACTTCTGATCTCTTACCTCTCGGACCAGTTCCAATTCCAGGTCGCCAATATGCGTCTCGAGGCTGGTTAGCAAACCCGCGATGTCTTGACCTGCGGTCTTCTTCTTTTTAGCTACGCCGGAAGCCCCGGCTTTGATCCGCTCGAGGAGGTCGTCCATTTCCTCCCGTCCTTCCGTTTTTCCGAGCATGAGTGCACATCGCTTATCCTGCTCTTGGAGGCGTGCCTCGGCGCTCTCAAGCCGCCTTTCGAACGCATGGAAAAGGCTATCTCTTTCTGCCATAATCTTGCGTTCAGCAGCCACAGCCAACTCCAGCTGCCGCAGTTTCGCTTCTTCCTTCTCCGCCTGAGCTTGGGCAAGATCAACTTGTGCTTGCAAGTCGACACCTTTATTTTCTGCTTCAGCTCGAGCTGCTTGCTCGTCCTTGAGAAGACGGACCACAGCCTCTTTCTCATCTTTCAGCCGAGCAGCAGCAGCTAGCTCTGCTTCGAGCCGAGCCTCTGAGGCTTTCAACGATTGCTGAAGACGCTCCGACTCAGCTAGGTGCTTGTTAGCTAGTGTGTCGGCGGCCATTTGCGCTGATCTTGCTTGCTCTAGGTCACTGAGGAGACTTTTCAATTTCGCTGCTTGGCTTTGGCCGTCTTCTGCATCCTGCTTGGTCGCGTTGTTCTCGAGCACTCGGGCTTTTTCTTTGTGTTCCGCTAGATCCCTCTCAGCAGCCTCTGCCCGGATCTGAGCCTGCTCTGCACATCTTTCAGCAGTTTCTGCCTGGGTCTTGGTCTGTTCTGCTTGTTGTTCGGCGGCATCTGCCCTAGCCTTGGCGTCGCTGAACGATTTCGCATCGATGGTAGACTGGGCTCTGAGTTTGTTTACAACGCTTTCCACTTCCTCTATGCGCTTCTTCTGTGTGTCGACTTGCATGAGCAGACTTCGTTCTTTCTTCAAAAAGGCGTCATGCAAGGCCTCGGTGTCAGCAAAAGAGCCCTCTGCACGAAGCAAGCGTTCCTGAACCGCTTTGAAGTCTGTCTCAAGCCTTCTTTTTTCTCTCGCTTGCTTATCCGCAGCAGCTTGCGCTTGAGCCGCTGTGTCGCGAGCTGCCTGCAACTCGGCGTCCAGTTTCTTCAACGATTTGCGGTCTTGTTCCGAGTTCTCTAGCAATTCGCGCACCTTATCAGATGTTGCCGCATCCGGCAAATCAGATCCGTTGTTTGCGCTGATGTCCGATCCAGGCTGATTATGGCCGAGAGAATGACTTCGGTCTGGTTGCGCATATCGCTCATCCGACAAGAAGTGAGGCCCAGAGCTTGGAATTTTGAGTTGGTTCACTCCAACAGCCGAAGCGGAAGCGGAAGCGGAAGGGGCCAATGAATCGAAGGAAGACGATGCGGTCAGGAAGGGAAGTTTCTCCTCGATGACCTGTCGGTCCCTTTCCATGTGGTGAACTCGCTCCGATAGAGTCGCTGCTTGGTGTTCTAGGATGCGGCGTCGGATATCGTTAGCCTTCTCAGTAAAGCTGATCAGCTCACTGGTGACCTTGTCGACCTTGCTTGTTGCAACCAACACATTTTCCTCGGCCTTCGCTTCGTCCGTTGAGACGCTGAGAGTCTTCCTATGAGAGGCAAGAGGTTTTGCTGAGGGTTGATCAAGTTTTGTCCGGTCTTGAGACGGCGACAACATATTAGAACGGTCGGATGTGGCGGGTGAATGGTGGGATACTGTCTGACGGTGGGCTTTGCGCAAAGCAATGGCAGCATCGCGGATTTTCATCTCGACCTTTAGTTTGGTGCGGAGACTGACGACCTTTCTTTCGACCTGTCTCAACTCTCGCTTAAGGTCTGCGACTTGCTCAAAACTCATCATCGTATACTCTTGGCTGTCTACGCGGGTCTGGTCGAGCAACAGAAGACTGAGCATATCTTGACGATTGGTGGGGACAATGCTAGGAAATCCCAAGGCGGAAGCATTGGTCGAGCTAATAACAGAGCCACCGTACGAAGAAGGGGGCGCATGGGTCCATGCTGCATGAAGAAGGTCTGCGTCGCCAACTTTACGGGACGACCATCCGTTCGTATTGGTCACCGACGACTGATTAGATGGGCTCGCGGTGTGCAACGCACGACCAGAGGATTTGGTCAAGTTGGATGGCTCTCTCGTGCCCTCACCGGCACCCGGTGAAGGAAAGGCGAAAGCGGCCAGGCTACCCAAGGCGTTGTCGAAACCAGCCGCTGATGCTGATGAGCTCTGACCCCAAACAGGCTCGTCGAAAGGCGATGGCGTAACACTCGTGTTACTCATCGCACTCCGAGGAGCGCGCTCGCTGTCGTAGTGACCATTAGCGAGCCGATAAGACTCGAGCCTCTCCGGGATGGCGTCGAAACTCGTGCCTGAATTCGATCGTGTCTTTGCCGACGCGCCAGCAGGAGGCACAACAAGTTCTGCTTGTATGCCCAAGCCGACACTGGTGATTCCCCTGTCTCCATTCACAAAGCCAGCAGAAGAGGCATCGTGATCTAACCTGGGTACGGCTGAAATACTCGACTCCCGCTTTGGAGCGGGGCTCTGTCCGCGACTACGCGATGCAGAGGGGTAGGTAAAGGATGACGACGGAGTTGGGTACGGTTTTGTTCGCGCCTGGTTCGGGGTGACAAGGTCGAAAGATTCTATAATGTTGGCATTCTGATGGACATCGCGCCGTACTGTGCGGACGGTCCGCGATACTTCCTTGATCGCAATTGGCTGAGATATTGATCCGAGGGACCCGTCATCTGACAGTAAGTCTGCTTGGGAAGGCTTTGCATCTGTCAAGTCCGAGTCTAGACGATCTGACGTCTTGCCAGACCGAGATCTAGGCAGTCCGCCGAGAGAGCGAGCATCAGAGGATGACTGACTATTGAGAGAAGTGTTCATGGTCTGTGCCTCGTCGCCTGCATGAATGAAAGCGTCGTTCTCGCTGTATTCCGTGGCCATCGAGCTGACTCTTCCGACTGAAGATGAAGGAGAGACACGGTCAGTTTCTCTGCGGACCTTGGTAAGCCGTACGGTCCTAGCTGCGGCTGTGCCTGCCTTTTCCACCTTGCGAATCGTAGCTGTGCTGGCTTTGGCGATCTTGGCGGTCGACAAGATGCCCGCCGATGTGGTGGCCGTACTCATGAAGCTCTCAGCACGAACTCGACTGGGTGGATGATCGCTTACGCTTGAAGTTGAAGCCGACGGCGTATGTTGTGCGTGACCGTTCAGTCTTTCCGACGAGCCGGAAGCGTCGAAGCTGCCAGAAGGGGTCGAGCCCAGTCGGTTTCCGTGCTCTAAGCGGGACGATACAAGCTGCGAAGGAGCATTCGCCCACCTGCTATTAGCAGGACGAGCTGTCATTATGTTCTGGCGGACCGACGTCATGAAAGATCATGGGAGAGTTTCGGGCGACGTCGATCAAGAGCTCGCCGAGGTTCCGTAGTGCGACCTCTCAAGCTGTTGATGAGCGTAGCACCGACGAAGGTTAAAGACGAGCACTTCGTGGCTATGGAGAGCTGCTACAACAACGTGATACCCTCTCGCGCAAGCTTATAGTATCAACGCCGACATCCGCGGATCTCAAGAGGTTGGGCGGGCGCAGTAAGCAATGTAGGGCTCTGTCGAAACGAGATACAGGCTGTCCACTTCCCGCGCTTGAGGAATTTCCTGGACGATGCTGGGTGTACGCAGAGCGATGCACACTCCTTCGCCCAATCACGGGCGGGTCAATGTCGAACGTGCGTATAGACGTGCTGTATCGCTCCAGTTCTGCGCGGAAGCCGAGTTGAGGTAAGATGGCCACCGACAGTTGTGTTAGAACACAGCTAGCCAAGTCGACCGAGTTCAATCGAAGTGTGCGCGTCCGAGAATGCGGACCGAAGTTTCGAGGCGGTCACAGAAACTGTTAGGAAGACAACTGGCATATGATGATGCAGCTGCAGTAGGTAGAGCGGCAGTGGCGGCGTGAGGGGTTGGCAAGAGTGGCGGTCCAACAATGAAGTGAAGGGAAGAGCGGGAAGGAAAGCTGGTCTAGGTGATGCATCTCCCGGCAGCGGGAGGACGGCTTCGGGGATGCGAGTGTTAGTAACAGTATAACAGCGCCTGCTGTTTGTGGTTCGCGTTCTCAAATCAATACCCTCTCCCCATCACCTATTCACAGATTTATCAACTTCCAAAATTGCCGTTAAGGTTAAATCATGCAGGACCCTTGAAACATACATCACTAGGAAACATGTAACGTGAATCACGTAGTACCCGATCACCCGTAGTACGCGGTCAAAAATTTTCAAAGGAGCGGAGGGGACAGCCTGCTTCCTATCCACCACATAGCTCGACACCCACCAACCGGACACCCCCTCAAGCAATATAGCAAGCAGCGCAAGGAAGACACGCAACAAACACGCAACAAGCAGACGACGGCAGCATGCCATACACGGACCTACCAATGAAAAATGCCAACACAACCGCTCAGTCCTAGGAAAAGAGTAGCCCGACAACACACAGCGCAGCAACGAGACGAGAAGGAAGGTAGGATTCAGCAAGCACTCGATCAGTGGGCTTTGGGACAACATTCAAGCATACGAGCAGCAGCGAAGGAAAACGGGGTTGCGTACTCGACACTGTATGACCGGACGCAGGGCCGGGTCCCCAAGAAAGAGGCTCAGAGTCACCAGCAAGCCTTAGCACCCGGTGCTGAGAGTGCTCTGAAGCAGCACATCGAGCGTTGTGCCATCGGTGGGTTTCCTCTGACTCCGGGGCTCATACACGATCTTGCCAAATCGGTTGCCCGGCCCTCAACATCAGCTGCCCCATATATTGGCAAGAACTGGTGCAGCAGCTTCCTTGTACGACATCCTGGGCTACAGTCTCGATATTCACGATGCCTGGAGAATGCAAGAATGAAGGCTATCAATGAAGACGGTGTACGGATGTTCTTTGACCGCTTCAAGGATGTCCTTGGTGAGTACAACGTTAGGTCTGATGCGATATACAACATGGACGAGACGGGTTTCATGATGGGAGTTGGTGGCCGGCAGAAGATCATTGTTCCTGCCGGCCCCAAGTCCAATCACTTCAAAGCACAACCCGGGAACAGAGACAGTACGACTGTCATCGAATGCATCGGGTCCGGCGGTCAGTCAATCCCTCCTCTCATCATCTTCAAAGGACAGATCCATCTCTATGGCGACCATCGGAGGATGCTCGGACCGGCCAATGACTGGTTCTTTGGGGTGTCCATCAATGGATGGACATCCAATGAGCTAGCGTTGAAGTGGCTTCAACTTGTATTTGATCCTGCGACTCGACAACCTAGGGATACGGACTGGCGGCTTCTTTTGATGGATGGACATGCATCTCACATTTCGGTGGAGTTCTTGGATGAGTGTTGGAGGAGGCACATCATTCCGATGTGCTTCCCTCCTCACTCGACTCATATCATGCAGCCGTTGGATGTCAGCATATTTGGGCCGCTGACCCGGGCATACCGAGACCAGGTCATGGAGCTGGGCGATGAGGCCAACAAGATCAACCGAGCTCTATTTGCATCAATGTATGCCACGGCCCGCGCGAAGACGATCACCCAAACGGCAGCAAGAAAGGCCTTCCTCGACTGCGGCATGACTTCTAGGCCCAATGGCGAGAAGATCCTCATGCGGCTTCCAGGATATGTGCCTCCCGGCACACGGACGCCATCACCACCTCTGCGGCTTGAGCAGGCAAATACACCCCATGATGCGAAACGTTTCTATTCCATGCTCCTTGCCTTTGAGAGGTCTGACAGTCCTCGAGAGAAAGCACTACTACGGCGGAAGCTCAAGAAGGCCTACGAGACACAGGATGCCAATGCAACACTTCTAACGCAACACGAACAGCAACGACAACGAGCCTCGCACAAGGCAAAACGTACGGTACTTCCAGGTGACTGCAAGATGATATCAAAGGACAAGATGATTACACGTGAGTGGGCAGAGCAGCGGATCTCAGTGATGGCGCCACAGATCGAACAGGAACGACAAGCACGAGAGCAGCGGGCGCAGCGGGCGGACTTGACCACACCGGTGCCGGGGCCGTCAACACTGGTCAGCAATGCCCAGCCTTATGGAGTGGTGGGAGGACATGATGTACAACAAACACCATCACAGCCTCGAGCTGTGCACTATCCTGATGATGCTGAGCCTCCCATCACCCATTCTGGCTGGACTTCACGCTTCTCCGATCCTTCTGGCCAACTTTCGGCTCCCGACAACGTTGACCCCCCCCTTCCTCAGTCAGACCCTTCTCCACCGCCTCAGTTCTTTGTACCACCATCTTTCTATTGGCCTAGCATGTAACACTATCATCACAGAGCGGAATCATATCTTATTGGGGGGGGGGGTTAGGGGGTTAGGGGTTAAGGGTTAGGTTCCAAAACCTGTGACCGGTGCGCTTTTTGGGATTTGGCAGTGCAAAATCCATCCAAGCGTGGCCAGGCATTGTGT
>JALBYF010000118.1:0-23228 GCA_023212725.1 Tranzscheliella williamsii
AGTCAAATCACGACCACTCAGTCGATATCATTATCATATCGACCAGTGCTTGGGATCAGGCGCACGACCGCTGACATTAAGCTCGGATCATGGACTGGATCGGGATCGGGGGATCGGGAATGCGAATGCGCTAAGGGGTCAACGGTTCAAATCGCGAGTCGGACAGCTTTTTCGCTGGGCCCACGCTCTACCACGTGACAACGGGTGATGATAATGGCATCAACGAGTCAAGGACAGAGATACATTCCAAATTACTGGTTCAATCATGGATCCTCTGGCAGTAGTGGAAGAGGTTTAGTGGCAAGGAGGGAAATTTGGAACAATACTCAGACAAGGCTTCTAGGATGTCCACCAAGAGGGGCTGTTCATCCAAGGCACGCCGATGATGTCGACTGACTGTCACATAGCATTGTAGCAAGGTGACGTACTCCTGATCGCTCTCGAGTTCCATCTGCAAAGCATGGAGTATGTCTGGTCTAGTGGTGGTGTGAAACAAAACGTCTTGTACAAGGATCTTGATAGTTCTTTGTTGGTTTGCGCGAGTCACGAGTGCGGTGCGGTCACACAGCGTTGAGAACGCATGTCCACCGGTGCATGAACCCGGCCTAGTGTTTGGTGTTTGGTGCATTGGGCACCTACGTTAAAAGCAGCCTTATAAACTCCCTTTATATTAGGTAGATATTCGCAATTGAAAGCTACTAGCGCTGGGTTGCAATCACTAGGAGCTCACGCACCGCTGGAAACGCGTTTCCACCGTACAAAAACCTGTTTCCACCTCGTTTCCAATAGGTTTGTGTACGGTGGAAACGCGTTTCCAGCGGTGCTCGACTATAACGTTAAAGCCACCTGTTCAATTCTTTCTGTACGCTTTTTCGCGCGTCTGTTCTGACTTGCCCATTCTGAGTTCCCGGCCGATATGTATGGCTACGGTACCTTTGACAACGGTTCTCTGCTAGCCTCGCTCTTACCTGCTCGCTTTGGTAATCTGCAAAGCACAGTTGCATCAAACTCGATTGACCGTGGTATGGAAGCCCTTGGCCAGTAGACGGACTATAAGACACTGGAAGGGGGCTGGTAGAGGCCAATGACCTACAAGTGAGACTGACCGAGCTTGCCGGGGGAAAGGCAGCATTGACGCAGGGTCTGACAGACTTGATCGAGGAGCGCCTCGCTTTCGCGGGGGCAAAAGAATCTCTGGTCAAAAGTCGACAGGAGCGACATCCTGTCGCCGAAACTGTACAGAGAGAAGCAAAGCGTCGGGTCCGTCGTTCTGGCATATTGAAGGATATCAGTCAGATGGATGGCTTCCTTGCCTGTCGCTGCTGGCAGCTCGCCCGTATAGTCTGTCTGTATGCGCAAAAAGCCTTGCGAAGTCATCGTCGGTCGGCTCAGACTCGCCTGCACTCCTTTGATAGCTTCAACGTTCTCCGCATATTGTTTAGCGAGACCATCCAGGGAGGAGATGATGTGGGGACTATCCAAGTAGGCATCTTGCTTTGCTCGGATCGATCGAGCCAGCCGAAAGAGCGTCTCGGTGCTCTGCGACTCGTCCAGTGCTCGTATCTCTTCTGGTGAGAGGTAGATGGAGCCGGGGACGATGGCCATGGTCACAGCTGAGTTGTTGGTCTTCTCCTCGAGCCGCAACCACCGACTAGCATGGGCAGAGAAGACGAGATGGGCTCCCTCCTCGCCAGCACCAGGCGTACGATAACGCTGGTATATAGCCTTGACAAGCGCGGCATATACCGTGGCTGGAATGGTGGTTTCGTGTTTCGCACAAACTTGGCGCAAACTGACCTGTTCCTGCCGCCCAAAGTGTCGGCGAATGTTGGAGACGTTGGAAGCCTTGGCTGACAGCTCGTCAGAGATTACAGGTACACCGATAGTAGCTTTCTCGAAAGCTGACATCCTCTCCTGTACCTTGCCAAGACCTATCTGCGCTTCTCTTTCGGCTGGCCTATATTGCTGAGCATAAGCTTGAACCAAACTGCGGGGCAGTGCATGGACAACACGGCTCAAACATTCTGGCTCGAAACTCGCGCTAAGGTCCTGGTCTGAGATAGGGTCCAGAAGCGCCTGCAGAATTGTTTGTGCCTGGAAGAGCATGCGATGGCCGTTGATGGCATGGGAGCTGCGCACAATCAGTGCTGGCGTGCCTTGGCGTGGATGTAGGACTAGATAAAACTCCATGAGCTTCCCGTTGCGGTCCATGGAGCTGTTGGAACATGACTCGCAGAGCTCCTCCGCCGTTGTGCCATCCTTGACCACATGTGCTGTCTGCTCTAGCCATCGACTGGCTCCCTCGGCAGAAAGAATGGCTTGGAAGAAGGCATGGCTAAGATCGCCGTTGGCATCCACGGCTTCCACGCCAAGCTCGGGCAAGCGTTGGCGGGCTCGCCAGCAGGCATGCGCAAAGCGGCGCTCAAGGCACCGCGACGGGATGTTGGATTCGAAAGGGAAGCCAATCGTAAGCTGAAACTGAAGATTGTACCAGGCAGCGGATGTGAAAGGTGGGAAGATACGCAGCCAATTTAAGAGTCAGTCGCCGTGTTTTGTACAGAGCGCCACCATTCGCAGTGTGCGCGACAGCGTCACTCACATTGCCGTCAAAGTGTTGTTCAGAGACGTTGATGAGTAGCTCAGCACCCTGAAGAGACCTTTCGGCTGTTGTGGACGAGGTCTGATACCACCCGTTCTCCTCCATGATCAGATAACTCGCCAAGGTTGAAGATGGCGGCAGGAAGGTAACTGTAACGGCGAAAAAGGCGCCCGTTGGAGTTGAGCTGGTGGCCGGTGAATTGGGATGTCAGTCACCAAGATTGCGAGCGGCCAGAGTCGAGGCGAAGGCGAAGAACGATTGTGGCGCGACCAAGAATTGTGGCAAATGTGGTATGAGCTGATGGTGGTCGAGAGTATTTCTTCTGCCTCCAATGTGAATGTAGGTCCGTGACCAAGCTAGCAGGTACTGGGAACCAACGGGCAGCTGTTGAAGGTTGGTGGCGATAAGCGAAATGCAGGCCAGCGACCTAGGGCGAACGTGGCACCTAGACAGTCAGCCTAATCGGGCCGCCGCTTGACAAGGCCCGCTGAGCGCCCGACTTATGGGTAGCTTGAGACATGTAGAAAGAGAACAAGCCTAGCTTAGCCTAACCGGATAACTAAGCTTGTCCACACTTCACGCAACTGTACCTTGTATAGATGGGGAGATTGTGACGGCTGAGGTCCACGACGGGATCCAATCAGAAGGCTTGTAGTTCTAGACAATGACCCAGGCCGAGGGCATGATAGTGCGCACCTGGTGAGACAGGACGGAGGATTCCCAGTTTTAGGCGCCGGAACAGTATACTTTTCGGTTTGGGCGTACAAACAACCGAGGCCAACGAGACATTCCCATGACGGCAGCAGGAATCACGACGCCGAAAAAGCGAGCCTAGTATAGTTCGGATGGGAGCTTTAGTATGAACGCTTTAGAAGTCCGAACCAATGAGGCACGGAGGGTTAGGTACCACCTTATCGGTCACCGGTCTTGTTGCCAAACCCCGTTGCTTCTCAGTCCGAGGTGCACATACACGATTTTGCAGATTACCACGTAACTACTGCAGCTTGGCCGCAGCTTGGCCGCCCCTTGCCACCGATCTGGAAATCTGTTTGCTAGGCTGACAACACTAGACCCAGGTTATGGCTTCATCGCTGTCCGCTCGCTCGGAAGAGTAGGCGGTCAGCTTGTGAGCAGCGTGCAAGCAGCGTGCAAGCGCCGGAATGATAGTTTATTCCGTTGCAACCCGAATCCTTCTCGCACGTCCCCGCCACTCGCAACGGATGATCTGCCTCTTGCCTATCAGGGTACCTATCACGTCGAGAGGATCGCGCAGCGGTGTGAAAGCGGAGTCCGGTTCATGCGTTTATGCTACAAGCCACAAAGAATCGCCACTGACAGCCTTCTCCTGCCGGATCGTCATCTCGAGTCTCCATGCTCCTGCCCTCATTTAATGGTCAAAAGGGCCGTCGAGATCTCCAAGTACCCCCCTGGTATCAGCAATCCCTCCCCCCCCGCACTTCCGTCGTTGTCTCAGTCCTTCCCATCCTTCTGAGGGTTGGTCGTTGCTTGTCAGAACAGCATGCATGTCGCCGTCTTATCCAACCCCGCTAGGGGCGAGATCAATGTCCTGATGGCCACCGCCCAGGAGTTGATCCACCTTGGACATCAGGTCACCTTCCTGACGGGATCCAGCTTCAAAGCTTGCATTACCGCTTTCGCCGACGCTCAAGCAGACCCAGTCAGTGCGTCTCGAGTAGGATTTCGCGACTTGGGCGATGACCCTGCCTTTCAAGACTTGTAAGTGCTCCAACAACTTGTCGTCCTGGTTTGACCCGGCTCGTATAAGATGGCAAGCTGATTTGCCCCTCTACTTGATCGCTATACAGTACAAAGGGCATGCAAAAGCACCTCAAACAGCTTCGTAAGCCTCCGGGCGACTACACAAGTATGGAGACCTGCCAGATCGTCGCTCTAGTGAGCCCTCGAGAACACTACACAGCATCGATGCTCGTCAAGAACCATCTTCTCGACATGAAACCCGATTTAGGTAAGTTGTCGGCCCTGCCAGTCTTCTAAAATAAGAGCTACGGACGCCTAGGCTGACCCTTTCTGCCGCCTCCTTGCCTGACCTGCCTGTATCTTGCGATGCCACAGTGGTGGTGGATGCGCTTTCGCCAAACTTGGTCACGGGGGTCAGATTGACTGGCTACCCCTGGATGTTCACGGTTCCATGCTCTCCATCGCTAACAGCTACGCGCAAGAGCCTATTTGATCCTCACCCTATGGCAAAGCGTAGACAACGGACTTTGCTGTCCGCCGCTGAAAGTACGTTCTCGCCTTCTTCCAGCTGATTTGGTTGAGACGGTTTGCCTGAACAGTCGCTGACCTTGTTTGCCTCTTTACTTGCTCCGGTCTTCTGCTGCAACAGATCTAAAGCTCTACTTGCACGAGACGCTGGCCAACTTGGGCAAATTGGACCTGCATGGCAAGAGAAGGCTCCTCCGCAAACAGTTCAAGCTCAAGTCGATGGGGCTCAACGGAGATAGTGCAATTGTTCCGCCTCTTTGGAAGGATCCCCACTGCGTCGGTGGCATCCACTTCAACACGCCTGGACTGACCGACTCGTTCCGACAGCCATCTTCCATCACTTTTGTGGGCGCAGGTATGACTCAACCTCGCTCATCAATAGAAGAGAAAACGGACAAGGCGGATGCGGATGTAGAATGGATGGATCATGCCTACTCTTGTGGCCAATCGGTCATCTATCTCAACATGGGCAGCATGTTTCTCTGGACCGACAACGATTTCCAAAACTGCCTGCGAGCGTTTGAAAAGATCTATGCGCAAACCGGAGGAAGATTCAAGCTGCTTCTCAAGCTAAACAAGTGCAAGTCAGGGCATAGCAGAAGCAATTCGTCTGCTTCAGACGACTTCAAGGACCTGGACTACGTCCGTGTCACCCGTTGGGTTCTCGACCAGAAGCGGATCTACGAACATCCGGCGCTCAAGGCGGTGATCCATCATGGAGGAGGCAACTCATTCAACGAAGCCGTCTATTACGGCATCCCGCAACTGATCATATCTCAGTGGTTTGATACGCACGAATACGCCATTCTCGCCGAACGATTCAAGATCGGACTCAAGTGTTCTCAAGCACCGCATATCGTGGAAGAAGACCTGTTGCACAAGCTCAGCATCCTGGCTGGGCCTCGGGGCACAGAGATCAAGCACAACGTCATGATTTGGTCCATGAGAAGTCGTTTGGCGGGTGGAGCTAGTGCAGCTGCTAGGTTGATCGAAGCACAGGCCCGGGCCCACTCACAGGAATCCAACCACTTCGACTCGGGCGCCTCCACGCCAACGAACAAGCAGGCAGAAGCAGGTGGCTTGGCCTACGCAGCCGACTCGTACTGCTCTACCCTCGTTCGTAATTCTCCCACCCTGGAGAGGTAGCTCGACCTGTGTGTCATCGCTTCCTCCCATCTCTCTCTTCCCACGGCGTTCGCACAGAAGCCACCTTGCAGCTCGGCTGGTTCAAAGTCAAGGTTCATTGGTCACCGTTTCCCCTCCCCTTTCACTCCTAGCCCTACTCCCTTTCTGCCCAACATCTCCAGATTTGCTAATTGTCTCCGTCCACAGTATAGAAATAGAATTTTGCGCGATCGGTCAGCATCGCTGCACGTCTCTTCTGCGCTTGGATGCCAGAGGCATTGTTGTGGCGAACCACCTTGGTACTTACAAACCGAACAAGATATGCAGACTTTGGGTACTTTGGCACTTGGGAAGGGGCGGTTTCCATTGGCTGATTCGGAATTTGAACGCCGTTCCACGTGGTATGACGTGCGACAACAGAGCCGACTTAGAGCATATGGAAAGCCAAACATGGGTGTATGGCTGACTGGAGCTAAGGATAAGTAGAACGGTTGCGCTATCGATGAGAAACTGCACCTGTCCATCCAGGCTTGCCCACGCAGACCTGCACACCTGCGCAAGGCAAACAATGCCCTGAGACCAGTCTTTCGCCTAGGTTATCGCCCTGGTCTCGAACTCAGATCACTTCAGCTGCCCTAACAACACCGGTCTGGATAGAAGAAGTGCTGCCTGACGTCCTCAGCGGCCTTGCAGCTTTCACATGCTGGGCCGGAGGATCGGAACAAAGTAACTGAGTTGTGTCGACACTTCAGGCGCACTCTTGGTCCAAAAAAAGGCTTCAGCTACATGCTCGCCACCACCACCCCATCCCTCTTCTTTGATTCGGACTGGTCCGTGTAGCGCCATGACACTGACACCTCTTAGCGAAACGGATAAGGTGGCAATCCAAGAGACGGCGGATCCGTACGAATGGCGCCAGGTGGAAAAGGATCTATGGTACCGGACCTGCCTTGGCCACGAAGAAGCGGCGTCATTCAACCAGAATGTTGCCGACGGCCATACTGAGCTCTCGGTGGTCACGAGCTTCCAGCTGGACCGCCCCAAGGCCAACATCGTGGACCGTGTCAAGCGAGCTTGGATCAAGATGCGTTACCTGCGTCCAGAAGTAGCTGTCGAGCTGAGCACACACCTTTCGCTGCCGCAGACCATGCAGTATCGAGTTTTGCGGAGCGCACCTCTGCTTCAGAAGTGGCTCGACGAAACCTTCGTTCTCTGCGACGGTGAGCAAGTCAAGGAGGTAGCCAGCATGTCGTATAACCGCAAGTTGCCAACCGCCGGGAAACAGTCGATGCTCTACCTTGTCTTTCCTCCATCTACCGCTGATCAAGAATCCGCGAACCAAGTGAATCTGATCTGGAACGTATCCCATGCGGTTATCGATGCCTTCAGTATTGCCTCCTTCTTCAACACCATCCTACAGCTTGTCGTTGACGACGATAAGCAGACGTTTGACCTCAAGGATAGTCTACCTGATATACTCGAGGCCGATGTTTTACTCTGGCTGCCGAGAAGCCCGGTGGCTGCTTACCAGTCCCAGTTTTCACCCACACCAGCTGAGAAAGCGGAAGCGATCAAAGAAGCCGACGACTCCATGGACCTGATCCAACGAAAGGTGAGGACGGCATTCCCAAGAGATCCACCGTCCAAAGCTCTGTTACTGATGTTGCCGAGTCTTTCCTTCTTATGCTCTATACACACCTGCAGATTTCAGATTCCGTTGCTCTCGAGCCTCATCCGGACTGGCCTTTTCGTCCACACAAGACGGAATGTGTGACTCGCGAGCTGACATACGAGGAAAGCACTTCGTTGGTCGCCTTTGCTAAGCAGAGCGGGACCGGAGTGACGTATCTTGGTTCGGCAGCGACGCTACTGGCAACCATGGAGATCTATCCTACTACTTCTGAGAAGAAGCATGGCGCACTGACCGGTATGGTGCGAAATGCGCGCCGATGGATCTCGACAGAGAGGGTCAATGCCAAAGGAATGTCGATCCCATTAGCGTCGGATGTTGTCTTCCTTTGGATTCCCTTCCAGACTTCAGGCGCAAACAAGACGCGTGAGGAGGAGCTCGGGACATTGCTCACCATCAGCAAGCGGATCCAACAAGAGCTCCAGCCACATCTCAAGTCTCCTCACTACATTTCTGCGTTCCCTTACGTGAGCCAGAAATGCGTTCAGGGGCTAACTTCGCAGTGGGATCAGATCTCCAAGGGGCCGAGATTGACGCACGAGGAAAAGGCCCAGGCCGTTGGGCCACAGGCGCCAGGATTCTCTGCTATTGGCGTGCTCAATGTCAAGGCTGAATTCTGGAGCAAGGAGACACAAAGTGACGGCGCCAAGTTACATCTCAAGAGGTGTAGCATGACTCATTACGGCAGGCAGATCAACACGTCTCCCTGGATCAGCATGTTCAGCCTGGATGGCAAGATGCAGCTCGGCCTTGGGTTTGATAGCAAGTTTCACTCGGCGGACAAGATGGATGCCTTGCTCGAGGCAACGCGGCGGTGGCTCGTCAAAGCTGCGTCGGCAGCTACTCCCGCACCCGCTCCCACTGCAAGACTCTGAGCCATGGCTGTATGTAGCCTCGCACTCGCCTCCTCTTGCTCGCATTTTTGTCGTCCTCTTTGTCGCACGGTTGTTACCAATGCTGCTCTGGTCTTCGGGTTCTATCGGAAGGTGGATAACCATGACGCTAGCGCCGCCAGTAGTAGGTTTGGAGCTTGGGCTGGAAAACTAAAGAGAGAGAGAGAGAGCTCTCACCATGGCTTTGCTCCACCTGGGTAGTTAGTTCGTTATGTATCATAGTATGATTTAGAGATAAAGCAGTGACGCCACCGGTAGAGGCGGGATTGTAATCAGAATCCATTACCAAAACCATCCACAGTGGAAGGGCACAATATAAGAATTGCGTTGGGGCCACCCAGGCACGATTACGCTTATCAGCTTCGGCGTTGGTAAAACAGCTGCGAGGCTAAGGAAATGCGAATCATAATTAAGGACGGCTTGTAGATTTAGTATGCATTCAGCTTTCCAAACTTCTGACCGACGTAAAGGCACGCGAGACCGCTCTCGCATTAGTTTCGGTCGAAATTTTGTTTAAATGTCCGCCTTGTCGCCTATAGCCAAAGAAACGTTTCCAACTGTCACGTAGCTCCGGGCCCGGGCAGCACTCCTCCAGCTTATCTATGCCGCCGCTCTACCGTCTCAGCCAGGAAGCTTACTTTCACAGCGCTTGTTCGCCTAGGTATCTTCTAGCCCCGGCAAGGTAAACTCAGCGTCGGAGATGACGGACAAAGGTGTGAGAGCCGATCGCCTCTAGGCCTCTCGAATGGCGGATCAGTCATAGCTCGCTGCTAACCCTTTCTGAAGGGCGCACCCATCCCGACGCCAAATATGGTTGTTTGTCACTAAGTTAGCCTAATCTCGGAAACTAGTGCAAACTTGTCATTAATCGCGCACGCGCTAGTCACATCCAAACTAATGCTCGTCGCACTAAATTGCTGGTCACACTAAATTGCTTGTGGCCCTGATCCGTTTATCGCAGTCAGGCACAGGAGTGCCAAGCTGGAGAGGCGTTACCACCTTATCGACGGTGCGCCCAATGTTGGATCTAGGCGTGTCTACGTTGACACTTGGAGCTGGTCGTCGTTACGATTTCACGCTCATCCCGTCTCGCTACTGGCGCTACCCGTACCGGTTATCACGGCGACGATTCGCGCGAATGAGCAGCAAGGGACAAGCAAGTCAAGAAAAGGGACATGAGGGAGTCACGACAATAGTGCACACTCCTGGCAACACAGCACGCCGCTCGCCAAACCGTAGTGGGCATGGCTGAGCGGGATGAAGCACTGAAGCACTATAAAGGTGCTTCGTGTCGACACGCGTACTTTGCTCTGAACCCCCTCTCGCCCCTTTTGGCCTTCCTTACGTCGCTCAAAAGATAGCATTTGTCTGTACTCTTCTTTCTCGATAATAAGTAGGTTGCAATCCAGCGCAGCCGAACCGTAAACTTTTCGCTCGTGTCTAGCAGTTATTACAGGATCAGCTCCCCACTACTACGTTGATTCAGCGGCGAGGCTGTAGCAGCAGACTAACGAGGCGATGGCAAGAGATCTACCGCTGTGCAGACTGTCTTTAGCGAAATAGATCGTTCGCGCACGCTGTTCATTGTTTTCGCCGCGGCTCTCACCTCCACGCTGGAGTGTGCACATGTCGTCCCCGCTTTTGATAATCTCTGGCCGACGACAAGGTCTCTGCAGCTCGTCAATCGTGGCCTGCGCGTAGATCCCGTTCCTCCTTGCTAACTTTGCAAGCCAGTAGCGAGGTCTTTTGTTATGTCTTGAATTCGGTCGCGCTGAAAAAGAGGCATGACCTATATTTACATACACGACTCTGAGGCATAGCTGCGCCGTTTTCCTGAAGTTCCTTGCCTGCTGTCAGTCAGCTTTTCCTCTGGCGCCGCTGGGCCAGTCCTCATTAGCTCGAGTCGTGAGACGGAATGGCACGGCTTGGCCGAGGCCAGACTGCAAGGAAAGGTAACGCGATGGCTGTTGGAGATATCATTCGGTTCCTTCTTCGATACAAAGAAACGGCTCATCGCTGCGTGTATGCTCTGTAAGACAGCCGAGTAGCGCTCCATCCTACATATCTGAACATTTGCGCAGTCACGTTCTGCGAAATAGGGCCGTGCATCTGTCTGGCTCATCACTCCTGCCTAGAACAGACTGCGCATAGGCAGTGTAGGAACTGCGGGGCAATGAACAACCGGGAGCCGGCCAGGGCCTTGCTCACCCGGCGAACGGCCAACGTGGCGGAAGCGGCTGTTCATGCGTCGAGACGTGCGTGGCTACTCGTGCAGGAGGTGGGAGCTTGGCCAGTTTGGCATTTCGACGCCGCCGCACTCGCGTTCCATAGGCGTTCCTGATCCGCAAGAAATGTGCTAGTGCGTTTTAGCGACATGCGCTGCCGATCATCGCCATAGTACCTTGTCGCGGTACCTTACACTGTGCCTTAACATGGTGCCTTGGCATGGTGCCTTGGCATGGTGCCTTAGCACGGTGGCTTGGCCTACTCCGGCGACCCTTTCTTCCTTATCAGCGTTGCCGATGTTAGTGCAGAAGTATTAAGGCTGACTATATAAGCTCTGGCTCTGTTGAAAAATTGGGTATGGGGATGTGGATGGCGGCTGTTCACACACATCTTCAAAGGACATGAGGCTTCGTGGCGGTCATTGGACCTCGAGTCCTCGCGCAAGCCGAGGCAAGCTGACCTTCTGTAAGCATTGCCAATTCTCAGAAAGACATAACGTCGGGACGGCAGGAGACATCAGCAAGAGCCACCCATACCTTAGCAGTTCCCCTACACGTTGTTGCTCTAGCTCTTTCTTTCCATCGCGCTTGCAGACTCGCTGTTTGCCTCAGCTATCACCGCTCACAAAGCCGCAGGCTTTCATAGACCGCGCCGAATCACCTTTGGCGAGCAAGGCATGGATCGTCCAGTCAGGGGAGTGCAATCGGAGAAAGCCTTGAGCTGACCGTCTATGATCAGCGTGCGGATGTGTAGACAAAAGATAGGAGGTTGCGAGAGCAGGCCAAGCGATGGACCCCAAGAGCGGCACGCTAGTGCTTGTCTAATTCGGAACGACGGGTGGTTAGCAAGCTCTACTCTACCCGGCTTCTGCTCCTTATCACGCAACCTAAACCCGGCCCTTTAGCTAGCACAGATAACAGCACCTGTACAATGACAGGACTGTATAGTCCAATTCTCCTTTGATGGCGCATCTCCAAGCCTTGGCAAAGGTGGAAGGTGGATATACCGTTTGCAACGAACACCAGCGTGCTCGTGGCCTCTTACTGATGTAGTTATGTTGACCGTACGTATGGGCACAGGTCGCACGCTTCAAGCCGCTTTTGAAGAGGTATGTGCCTGACTGACCAAGCTCGTTCGCATTTCCTCTGCCCCAACACAAACAAGAACACCGATAAGAACAAGGACACGAGCCGAAACATTCACGACGCTTCCCACAAAGCAGCGTCCATGGCAGATCATTACAAAATTGTTGGGCGTCTTGGCCACGTTGGGCGCGTCAGGGGAGGCTTGCATTTTTAGGCGCCGACGATCAACTGACAGCTGCTTCTCCGACGGCCTGCGGTTCGATTCTATGTTTTTAATGCGTCGAACTTGCGAATTGGCTTGCATACCAGACCAATTTGTACGCATAAGCTGTATTTGGATCTGTAGGCATATGCTGTATTTTGTGTATGTAGTGTGCAGTACACGTTTAAGCCACAAAAATGCAAACCAGCGATCCACCGGCGCAATCCACATGAATTTTCGATTAATGTGATTCTGCTGGCCGCCGACGCGACGGCTCGGAATTGCACAGTTCCGTTGTCTCAGTAGTGCGTCTCTTAGCGTGCTTTGCGGGGCGGTTAACGTTGGTGCTGCCGAACAAGCGACCTTGGCGACAAAGTGCCAGTGCCAGTGCCAGTGCCAGAGCCAAGTAGAGAATGGATCCTCGCCTTAGCTGCCCTTACCTCCTTCCCCACACGTCCGTGAGCCAAGACGTACAAGTAGTAGTGTGCGTCTTGCTCTCTAACGGCCCACGAAACTTTGCTTGCTCGCACTGGGCTTTCTTCGCCCTTGAACCCGTTCGCCTGCAGCTAGGTTTCTTCTCGCCCGCACTAGTCCAGTTCGCGTGTGGAGAAGTGCTTGCAAGTCCGCCTTCTCGCGAGCGGAACTTGGAACAACGCTTCGGATTTCACATCTGCTCGCCACTCCCTCCTTATCCCTCCTTATCCTCCTTATCCCTCTTTATCTGGCTCGTTGCTCAACGGTATATCGCTCTCGCCCGTCTGTCTTTCTCGCACTTTCTTCCATCACTCCCACTCCCTCCTTCCGTCGCCCGACAACTATCCAAGCTAGGCATCTGCAGAGATGAGCTTCAACGGCAAGAAGGTCGGTTCCTACGATGGCATGAGGTACGATGTCTACCTTCCACCCGTTTTCAAGGCGCTTCTAGCACCTTTCGTGGTTCACCCTGAACTGATTTGGAGCAATCCGATCGTATCACAGACCTACACTGTATGTTTTGCCATTGCTTCTCGGCCTAACGCGCTTGGCTGGTGACTGACTTTGTCTGTACTTCGCTTCTCCGTGTACATTTGCCGCTCTACCTAGGCGACCAGAGCTGCCGCTAAGATTGCCGTTGATGTCCGGCTGCCACATGCACTACTCATGACCATCCTGTACGGCAAGATCGACTCGGTGACCAAGGCCAAGTCCGCGCTAAAAAACATCTTCAAAGCGGTGGTGCAGCATGCCGTGCACAACGCTACCGTTGCCGCCATCTACACCTTCCTTACCCTCTCCCTGGCGTCGCTCCGCAAGCGAGCTCTGGCCAACCAGGCAGGCTGGGGACGCTTCTACAAGCTCAACTCGCTCGCTGAGTCCATCTTGGCTGGCCTGATCGCAGGAAGCACTGTCTTCCGCATGGACCAGAACGCGGTCGCGCTCCAGGTAAGCATTCCGCCCGCTCGCATAGCCAAGCAGAACTCACCACTGACAGCCTGCACTGCGCGCTTGCCCTCTCCGTTTCTGTTGCGCGGAACTTGCCTGGCTCAAAAGATCCTCGCCTTCGTCTTGGGTCGAGGTGTCCAGTCCGTCCTGCCTCGAGAGCCGTCAGCACCGGCCACCACCAAGGCGCCCACTACCGCCATCACCGCCACCGCTGTGGCTGCTGCACCGCCTCTCCGCACCGCCAGGAAGTCGGCGTACAGGCCGGTGGGCAGCCAGGCGATCACCGTGGTGGGTGCCATCTGCTATGCCGCTGTGCTCACCATGCATTCGCACGGTGTCGATAGGATGAACTCTAGCTTGTCCCGAAGCTTCACTCGTAAGTCGCACCACTTCCACTGCCACCCAGCCCTTTTCCGCCCGCTTTCTCCATTGTGCCGCACTGACGCTATTCTTGGCTTCCATCCGGCCTGACTCGCTCCACAGCCATCTACGGCAAGTTCGGAAGCGCTCTGGCACCCTGATACACTGAAGCTACCTATACCACATAATTCCTTTCCCGATCTTGATCGTTACCCTCACTAGGATCTGTTATTTGCCCCGCGGTGGTTACTCTGTTACATTCTCTGGCACGCTCTCTGGTCGCTCTGGCTCGCATGTGCAATTCACATTGCTCACACTACCCTTGTAAGCAACTACTATTCAACTGGCAGTAGTGAGTCTGAGTGCGCATTGTTACAAACCGAGAAAACTGGCTCGGCTGGGTCTGAGTCATAGTGGGGGTATGGTGGGGCTGCAGATTTGAGACAAGATAGGGTCGCAAATAATAGTTGCATCGCGATTGATCGAGGGTGAAATTCTGATTGGTCGATGGAGAATTAATTGTGCATCAAGTACATTGTTCTTTTGCAAGCGGGTCTATCTGGATGGAGCGTGGGATGTGGTGGGGGTTACTCGACGAGGGGGTATCTGCCAAAGCCTTTAGGATGGCGAGCTTCCTTGAGTGAAGTGAAGCCAGTGAACCAGATGCCTCCTCCAGCATTGCCCAGGCAGACCCAACGGTTTCTTTGCGAGACGGGGATCTCCATGTGAGCTTGCAGCGCGCACGCCGTCAATCGCTCGGCGGGTCGAGTGTGGTCGGCGTCAGCAGCGACGTTGCTGGCGGCAGCAAAGTCTGGCTGCGCAGCAGCGAAATCCGTATCGCCCAACTTGACCGCGTTCCAGTCGCTCAAGCCAGACCAGTAGTGGCTAGCAGGTGCAAAGAAGAAGAACTCTCCGGTAGGCTTCTTGTACAGCGTATGCTTGAGCTGATGCACCAGCCCTTTTTGCATGTTTTCAGGTTGGCTGAGCTCCTGGACACACGTTCGGATGTGAAGTGCCACCTGGCCAAGTGACATGCTAGTGTACTGTTGCGAAGTGAGCGCACCGATCGGAACCGCCAACCCACCGCCCCAAAGTGGATGACCAGGTTCGTTCTCTGCCTTGTGGCCCAAGGCTGGCCGGCCTTTCAGGTTGACAATACAGAGGACCGAGCTGAGCTTGTTCTGCTTAGGATTGGACGCATGTGTGTTTTGCAGCAACCAGGCAAGCAAGACGTTGAATTTGCTCAATTTGACCCCGGCCTTAGCCTTTGTTTTCAGGTCGTCCAACAAAGGTGAAGATGGCCCTTGAGACAGCAGATCCTCCAGATCGGACTGAGCCTGCGTCATCAATTGGTCGACAAAGTGGTTAGGCAGATAGATGTAGATTTGCTTGATCGTCTTTTCAGGGCGGGCGACATACATGTCGTACAGAATCCGGATAAAGAAGCGAAGCTTGTTGAAGAATCCAAACCTCTGCCATCCTGTTGGTGGATCGAGCGCTTGTCCGTCCTGGCCTTTTGAGAGAGGTCCGTCCGGGGAAAGGTACTCTATGAACGGGTCCTTTCCTATGTCTTTGAGCGGCTCCGGAGACGTGCCCCTGAGCATGTCTCCCCAAGCGGCGAATGTCTGTTTTACGCCGAATGCATCGCCCACAACGTGGCTACAAGCAAATGTCACCAGTGTTGAGTCCTTGAAAAGGGTGCACTGAACGCTGATGTACGGCTGATCTGCAGTGAGAAGCTCGGAGAACGTATCGACAGCATTCTGACAGGTAATCCGTTTCTGCTCCTTCTTGTCGGGCCCTAACCCTAAGAAAACTTGGTCCAGATCCCTACCTGCAACCACACGGTCTACGATAGCAGAGTAAGAAGAGACGGGCTGATCAGACAAGTCGAGTGTGTAGATGTGCTTGTCTGCAATCTTCTGAGTCTGCCGACCGCGCTGCTCAAGCTCTTCGAGCTTCGCGGCCGTAGGGATGTGATACTCTAGACCTCCAGGGGTCGTGGAATCCTCTCGTATCCGGGCGGCGAGGATGGGCCACGCGCGAACCAGACGATACCATGAGTCTTCGAGCTTCGTCAGAGAAAGCTGCCGGTCAAAGAAAAGACTGATGCGACTCTATGTGGATAGACAAAAGAGAAGAGCGGTTAGGTCGGCCCTCAACAACCTTTCGAATGAGGCTTGCAAGTACCTACATGGATTTCGGTGCTGAAATCGAGCCAAGCAGCAGCAGGAGGGTAGAAGAGGGCGGGTGGATCAGCATGACTATGCAAGCTACATGCTGGCCGCCGATCGGGTAGCTTACTTTGCAGTGGTGCTCTCCAGTACCGCTAGCGGCGCGGCAGTGTATCCATCAGGGACAGACATACTTGGCATTGGTCTAGATTCTTGGGATGAGACGAGGCAGAGGGTCAATCTATGTGGACGGGGACCAGGTGGGTAGAAGCAAAGGTAAGGAGAGGGTCTTATACGAGGCGAGGGTTCCTGGTCGAGACAAAAGCGAGGATCAGGGCGGATTGCGTGCGATCAGAGCGTCCACTAGACCGTCTAGGCTGCCGAATCCGACGAGAGATACTGTAGAGCAGGGGGCGTACCGTCCTATTGGAGCAGATATAGGGAGCTGGGTGGACTGATAGGCAAAAGAGCCATCTGACAAAGCTACAGGCAAGTCGCCACAGACCAACCACGAACAAGCTGAGGTTTTCCGGTACGGCAAGCGAGTAAGCAAACGGATTCACATTGTGATTGTATTTTTGTTACATTTCCTGTCGGCTTCCTTTGCATCGAGATAATTCCGTCGGGATGGCCTTTTAGCTAGTAGAAGGGTCAGCCATACTTTAGATAAGTGATTCCATGCACACGACTTTTGATGCCTCTGGAAGCACGGTTTGGAGCATGAAATCGCGACTCCAAAGGTAAGCTTTACTTGTGCGCTTACCTGCACTAGTACGTTTGCACAGCTATTCTGATTACACGTACGGCATGGGCCTTATCTAGCGAGAATATACGGCACAGTCTGAATCCAGGTGTCTTGTTTGTGTGCTATTAATTCATGTGAACAGGACCCCTTTTGCCTGAAGCCTCTCTCGCACGACTCACACGGTAGTAGAGTACACTTTAGAGCAGCTCGAGCGCCAAACACCTGACAATCTACGTAAACCACATCAACAGTGACAAGCACACGGAGCCGCGGCAGGTAGGCTGCATGAGCTGTAGCTCGACTGCCGCTGGTTGAGCATGCTGGCCTTATCTGGTATTTGGCGCGGGCGACGACCGCCGCTGTACTGGTAGGAAAGTGGCACAGAGTCGCCCACTCACCATGCTGACAGCGGCAGCAGCACTACGAACAGGGGATTGCTATTATTACACTGCCGCTTTCCATGCGGTCGTACCTCAGATGCAAGCTGGTCGCAACCATTTTTTCGATTCCCACCAAGTCCTGCTGGTTTGCATGTGCGTCCTTGACGGCTCGCTGACCGCTGCAATTCTCACACCGGCTAAGAAGCTCTATTCGGTGAGAGAATATAAGGGCGAGGATGCCGCACGCTGATAAGCTCTTGTAGGACGCATACTGCAAGAAATGAAAGAGAAGCGGGAGTGATCAAATTTGATCGACCTTAGACCGATGCAAGGCAAAAGCGGGAGTGACCCAGGCTCCGCAGCCGCACTGCATGCCGGCCCAGTCCCAGCTGCCAAGCTTCTGTTGGCACTTATGGTTGGGACAGTCGAGTCTACCGGTGACCTGTCCCTCGGACAAAGCCGTCATCCATGCCATTGGCTCTGTGAAGTAGGACGAGCACTGTGGCGATCCAAGCATTGGCTTGCTCGGGCTAGTAGGTTGCTCAGACGGTCTGTTACCTGACGACGGCAGCATATCTGTCTGTGTTGAAAGCGTCCGCGGCGATCTTGCACCTGTGCCGTTGCGGAGCGCGGCAAGATGCGGTGGTAACCGGGATGCCAATGACGCTGCAGACTGAATCGGACGCTGCTGCGCTTTCTGACAGTCTGGATCGGCGGCGGTGGGACTTGAAGCATCCAGCAGCGCCGACTCGTCGTCCTGTTTGACGTCCATGTTCTTCCCTGGTGCTGCGGTCGCTGCTCGAGCTTGTAAACGCATGTCAGCGTCCTCAGCTCCGACACTCTCGGGACGGGAAGTTTCTTCCGTTACCTCAAGTGCGGTAGCAGTAGTGTCCGCAAGAGCTTGGTTGGCGCTTCCTTGGGTGGCGCTTCCTTGGGTGGCGCTTGCTACCGTCTGACTTGCATGACCGACATCTCTTCGTCGGTGTTCAAAGGCCATCTGCCCTTTTCCGGGCTCATGAAGAACAACGTGGTCGAACGCTGCCAGCTCCCTTCGGCACGATTTGCACCTGAGTTTGGGCCCACTAAAGCTCGGCTTGGGGAGCAAACCCCGGTTGTTCAGACCCTCATGCCCTCTTATCTTAGCAACACCGCCAGGTAAGCGCCCGTTGTTAGCCGTCACCTTGACTTCGCCCAGCTGATCGATGGCAGCAATGCTGTGGTTATGGTTGTGGCGGTCCATCTGGTTGCCAAGGCTGGGGGTCGTGCCGTTGCCAGCATTGCTCATGCTATCTAGATGTGTTTTCAGTAGACTTGTGGTTGCCGAGTCAAGAGATGTTGTCGTGACCGGGCCGAGTGGTGTAGGAGTAGTGGTGACCGAATGGAGTGATACCGGAGGAGAGGAGGAAGGGAGGATAAAAGCAGATTGTTCGTTGTGCATGTGAATATTCACATTATTCGGCGCTTGTAGTGGAGACTGTGGTGGTGGCTGCTGTGTCTGGGCATCGCAAAGAATTTCGAGTTGAGACGTGGTGGAGAGATTATTTTCGAGACCATCTCGAAAAGCAGATTGAGTGGAGCCTTTGATCGCGCCGGACAGCGCAGGTGATGGATAGGGTGAAGGATAGTAGCTGAGCAGCATGTCGTCCATAGAGTCGCCATTCAGAATATCAGTCTTGCTCATCAAGTAGCGACGAACTTGTTGGTATCGCATGTCGATTTGGTAGTTCACCTGATGGTAGAGCTCGAGTTGCGCCATGAAGCCTGCATTGGGCTGAGCGTCTGGGCGCCTTACCCTGATCATGTCCACCGCCAGCTGAGCACTGATCTGTCTGGAAGCCATCAGGTATGCCGCGACTATGGCGACGCTGCGCGAACGTCCAGCCTGGCAATGAACCAGTATAGTGCCACTTCCCATTGTCTGCCAACTTCCCCATCGTCCCTGCTTCTTTTGCCTGCCTTGCGCAAGCTGGACACCATCTGCTGCATCGATTGTATCATCGGCTTCACCGTCGGTTGGTTCATCTGCTACCCACTCCTCCTGCAGGATGTCGCTGATCCATTCATTACAACTGGCAAAGTGCACCAAGATAGGCGCTCTTTCGTCATCGTCTAGACGAATTTGCCGGATGTCGGTTTCTGTTATGGTGTGACCGTTCTCAAGCGCGCCCGGCGGTGGTAGACGCTGCTTCATACAGCTGATGATGTTGGTAATGCCGGCTTGCGCCAGATAGTCTCGATCCATCGCAGCCCGTACACCGCCCACCCATAAACCAGGCACCACCTCGTCCATATCTGCGAATACCGCCTGGCGCAATGTCAAAAGTAGACACGCGCTTCTTGCTGATCGGATTCAAAGCATCGCGTAGGTGGTGTAGATGGTGTAGATGCCGCGTCAACGTCAGACACTCGTGATGGTGGCCAGCCAAGTGTCCGTGAGTGGGACAGGAGAAAGCAACATCCCTATGGCAACCAGAGTGAAACAGCTGAAGTCTTTCTCTACAAGTACCAGCGACTACTTACTTGGCATACAGTATTGCGGGGCTCGGATTTGATTCAATCTGAATCCAACCTGCATGACTGAATGATGCTTCTTCTCAACACTCATCAATCGTGCTATCTACCACATCGTCCAAGGCACGCTCAGTCAGCATCATCGGACGGTAGGTTGTTATTGCACGCAAGCCTTGCTCGCCCGAAGTACCCTGAAAGACAGGGTTCTGCAAGCATCCGCTCGGCAATCAGCCTTGGTTCCTCTTGCCCATTGTCTGTATTGCCCGTTTTGTTGCAGAGTCAACTTTAGCATTCATGCCCCGGAAACACCGGTGTCACAGGCGCCGCCTTTGGCATAACACTAACAGCGATGGCGGCGCCGCCGTAAGTGCTGCAGAGGGGAAGTATGTACTGCACAGTACTGTCGTATAGCACTCTTGCGTCACATCCACGCTGCAAGCCGCCCAGAGCGAGCAATGTGGCTGAGCGACGCAGCGGTTCGCAACAACCGACATAATCGCACGAAAATCACGTTGATCCTCGACGTCGCGCTACTGTGCCTTTGAAAGTAGCTGGGATCGTTGACAGTCATCCAAAGAAGGAAGGAAGACGCGCTGAAAGCGAGGTCCGAATCCACGATGAAGTTGTCTGGCGGCGTACAAAGACCAGGATGAGTATAGAGATACAGCACCGTCCGTTAGAGCTTCAGAAGGAGAGGGCTCAATCAATCGTGGTGGCGTGCGCGCTTCTCCTGCTGCTTCTGCCTTTCCCGTTGGAGCTCTTGCCGGACTTCGGCAACACCCTGCGTGTCTGTGTGAGTATACTTCTGTGAGGCAGCTGCCTGCCTTGCGTTGTCGTACCTAGAAGACAGTGCAGTTTCGTCAGGTACACCAGTATCGAGTTCGTCTGGATTGAAAGAAACCTCGACCCCATCCACCGTTTTGCGCTTCGTGCCTCGCTCCTCGCCTAGGACAGGAACTGCGTTGCGAACCGAAAGGTCGTACGTCCGTTCGCTGCCCATGAAACCAGCGGCAACTGAGGTCTGGCGCTCCGGAAGCACTTGGTAAAGTGGACGCCCTGCATCGCTTGGCCCACCTCCCCGGCCATCTTTGCGCAACTCGATGAACGAAGGGGTCTGCATACCACCGCCGCCGCCAGCCTCGCCGGACTGCATCTCTGATTGTGTCTCAGATCCCATGGCAGCGTGTCTCCGGTTGGTAGGCATCCCAGCCTGTCTCTCTCCATAAGTTGCAGCCTGGTCATCCCCTTCCACCTCTTCCTCTTCCTCTTCCTCATCCTCTTCCTCTACTTCTTCATCCGACTCTTCTGGCTCTAGCTCTCCCCAGGGCTCCTTCTGAACCGGGTCGGCAAGCTCGTTGTTGATGAGCGATTCAGCTGTACCCAACACGTTTCCGTATACGGGATTGCCGTGCTCGTCCACAGGAGGCCGACCCCATCCTCCCGGATGGAATCCCCAGGATGCACCTTCCGGAATTGGAGCGTTGAGGCCAGGGATCTGAAGGTGCGGATAGCTTGGTGGGGGACCGAACCTCTGCATAGCGATAAGCCATGGCGGCGGAGCAAGCGGAGGTATGGAAAGTGCTTCAATGAGTTCGGCGCTAAGCTGCCCAGGTCGCTTGTCCTTGTACTTGGTTTCATATTCCTTCCCTTCGAAATACGTATCGCCATAGGGTGTGAGAATAGGTTTATGCTGAAACTTGAAGAAAGCATCGTAAAGCTTCTGATAGTCAATGTCCATCTTCCCCATCTTGGGCTGTACACGATCCCTGGTCTTCTGCTTTAGAGTCTGCTCCGCCTCTTTTTCTTTGAGGGCGTCTTTCATGGTTGCGATACCAGTATCAGCAATGTAGGATGGCAGCTGATACTGTGGCTTCTCGATACCTCTCTTATTCTGTAGGTAGTCGCGCTTCTGCGACCAGTGTGGCGGTATGGGGACGGAGTTACGGTGGCATTTGAGATGTACAAGCAACCGCGGATCGTTAGAGGTGACGTCGGTCCACTCAACCACCTCGGGTTTACGAACTAGCTGCTTTAGCTCTGCGACCGTAAGCCTCTGCATCTTCTTTTGCTTCCTCTTCGAGAGCGTTGCAGCCCCTTCCCCGTCAGTGTTTTCTTGATCTGACGGGACTTCGTCATCAGAATATATGACCTCCCCCTTCTGCGGCCCATCTTCAGGCCCGTGTGTGGTGGCTTGAAAACGTGAAAAGACAGAGCTAAAGGCTTTATAGATTTCAGATTCCGGATCCAACCGGATGTTTTCAACCTCTTCGATGATGGAAGAAGGTTCGTCTATTTTGCTGGACTGCTTCGACGCATCGTTGCTGGTGCGTGTATTAGTGACGGTCGAACCTTGGTCGGGCGATGTTTGGTGCTGGTGTTGTTTCTTCTTCAGACGCCTCTTCGCATTCTTCGTAAGAGGCGCACTGCCATTGGCGGGTGCCGATACCGCAGATGCTGTCATCATGTTGTACGAAAGAGGACTGGCATGGTAGTGACTGGGGAGGCTAACATCCTCAAGCGGTTACCAACATTCTTCATTCGTACTCGCCCGAGAGCCGAAGTCAACGAACCTTTTTGATAACTTAACACTACTTGCATCTCCTCCTTATCTAGATTGATCGGGCATATTTAAGCAGAGAAGAGATCATGAGCGATCATAGCCAGTCGTAGTTGTCACGAGCTTCGATCTGGGCTATTCGAATGGCACAAATTCACATGGAGAAGCGCGTCTATATATCATTAACTTATTAATATATGCGACTGCGGAATCGGCGCGAATACAACACAGCCTGCCGAGTGCCGAAATGCTTTACGCACCCGTCCAGACAGACATCGTTTCATCTGTTAACCTTGGTCGTTCAAGCTTATATGATCAGACCATGAACAGTTCCGTCAGAACTAAAGAAGTACATTGCCCTGTGTCCGTTCGCTCAATGCCAATAAAGCAGCCGCAAGAGGACAAAGTACTGCGAAATACGTCTAACAACCATATATACATGTGTATTCCAATACAATATGTTTAGACGGAACTAATATGTACTACTCGCTGCCTTTTCTCGTTCAAATTGCATATAAGAATATATCAGAAAGCCATAGCGACATCGTTCCAAGATGATTCAACAGTCGAATACAACCTACCAGGGCTTTTCTTGCGAGCGCGACGAATTTTCGTTTTTCTTCCAGCCAGTCTGACTGGCAGAGCAAAGGGTTGCGCTCACGCCTTTCCGCTGATCTCGCTGCCTTCTGCTTTGGCGTTGGGCAGGGATACAGGAAATCTAGTGACCACCTCCTTTCTTCGTCACCATTCATCACAACTGCCCCCCTGTCTTCGCCTTCTCTGCTACCTGACCACCTCGTTCCAATAATACGGAGGAAGTATTGACTTGAACTCTTCAAGTCTTACCGAACTCCCATAGTCCATCTGGCGTCTACAGACTTGTCGTTTGTTTCCTTCTCTTCTCCGCCGTTTTACATAGCGTAGAAGTACTGGGGATCGACGTCGTCTTGGATTCCAGGGCTATTTTCATCGCTCAGCAGACGGCAAACGACTCACTTTCTGTTCATTATCC
>JALBYF010000119.1:0-22803 GCA_023212725.1 Tranzscheliella williamsii
GTGGTCTCTTAAAAGACCACAGCGGTAGGTGAATATGTTAGATCAGCTTTTAGTTTTGCATCGGGAGATTGTGGTTCCTCTAGGGAAAAGTGTGGTCCATATATCATTGCCCGACTGCCACAACCCTCACTCTAACATGGGTTGTCGCCGATGCTCACTCAGCCGTCAGCCGAAAAGCCGATCAAGTCAGCGAAAGGGTGAGTTGAGTGAGGTGGAGAAGTGTGGGCCCCCTTCCTCGCCACCCACGATCATCCTGCCACCCATCGTACCGTCGAGATAAGCCCGGCTTGCAATTGGCACCATGTCGAACCTCATGTCGGTGTTCGCCGCACGTCCAGAGTACGAGCCCGACGCCGCGGCGATCGTATTGCCCGCTTCGTCGCCGACACCGTTCAGCTTCACGTACGGACGTCTGCACAGCCTTGTGCTCGACCTGCAGGCACAACTCGCCAGCTTCCAGCTCTCGCCGGGCACGTCCGTGTCGAGCTCGCTGGGGAATGGTGTCGAGTTTGTGCTCGCCTTTCTTGCGACTGGCGCCGAGCGTTTGGTGGCGGCGCCGCTCAATCCTAGCTACTCGGCCAACGAGGTGGAGTTCTACCTCCAGGACACGCGCAGCCAGCTCCTGCTGCTGCCCAAGGGCGCGCTCACCGGTGGCGACGCGCGCAAGCCGCATCCTGCAGTCGAGGCAGCGCGCAAGGTTGGCGCCCACGTTCAGCTGGTTGAGATCGTCTTCGACCCGCACCGCGCCTCGGTAGCGCTCGTCAAGGCAGATGGCTCGCCCGTGGCCAAGACGACACAGACGCGCAAGCCGGCGGACGCGGATGTCGCGCTGGTGCTCCACACCTCGGGCACGACCGGCAAACCCAAGGGCGTGCCGCTCACCCACAAGAATCTGCACACCACCATGCGCAACATCATCCAGACCTATCAGCTCACGCCAAAGGACCGGACCTATCTTGTCATGCCGCTCTTCCACGTGCACGGTCTGCTTTGCGGCCTGCTTGCGACGCTTCTCTCTGGCGGCAGCGCTGTGATTCCGCCCAAGTTCTCCGCCAGCGTCTTTTGGAAAGAACTGGCGCACGATGGCTGCAACTGGTATACGGCGGTGCCGACGATCCACCAGATGCTGCTCAACTCGCCAGCGCCGGATCCGGTGCCGCCGCTGCGGTTTATTCGGTCGTGCTCGTCGGCGTTGTCGCCGGCGACGTTTGACGCGGTTCAGAAGGCGTTCCGAGCGCCGGTGCTGGAGGCGTATGCGATGACAGAGGCGTCGCACCAGATGACGAGCAATCCGTTGCCGCCTGCGGTGCGCAAGCCGGGGACGGTGGGGGTGGGGCATGGCGTGGAGGTCAAGGTGCTGGATGCAGGCGGGGAGGAGGTGGCGCAGGGCGAGGTGGGCGAGGTGTGCGTGCGCGGCGCCAATGTGACGCAGGGCTATCTGAACAACGAGGCGGCCAACCGCGAGGCGTTTGTGCGCAGCCCGCCCGCGCACGCCGGCTTCTTCCGCACCGGCGACCAGGGCCGCATCGACACCGACGGCTACCTCCAGCTGGTAGGCCGCATCAAGGAACTGATCAACCGCGCCGGCGAGAAGATCTCACCGCTCGAAATCGACGCCGCCCTGCTCGCCCTCGACGGCATCCGCGAGGCCGTCGCCTTCGCCCTCCCAGACCCCATCTACGGCGAAAAGGTCGCCGCCGCCGTCGTCCTCCACCCCTCCGCCCGCCTCGACCAGCCCACCATCCGCACCCGCCTCCAACCGCTCCTGGCCAACTACAAAATCCCGGAGCACATCTTCTTCACCACCGCCATCCCCAAAACCGCCACCGGCAAGATCCAGCGCAAAAACGTCGCCGCTACCTTCCTCCGCAACCACAGCGCCAAGCTCTAGCCCCACTTCCCCCAGTCGAAATACATGCACACACACTCCAACCCACGCTATCGTTGTAGACCGAGAAGGATCGAGAATGCGCCTTGGGAACGGAGGTGGTGATCGCGAGTGGAAGCAAAAGCGATGCGTATACATGGCGGACCTTGGCGAGAAAGGGGGCGGCGGGGCATACATGGCGGATGCTAGCGGGGGTGGGGACTAGAGACGCGCATTCTCGGGCATCATGCGGAGGGCCTGGCGGATGCCAAGGTCGGCAAGGATCTCCTCGGACCCGCCAAGGACGGCGTCGAACTTGTAGGTGCGGTGGAACATCTCGATAAACTTGCCCATGCCGGTCTTGGTGAGGCCGCGGCCGCCAAAGATCTGGACGGCATTGTCGGCGACGTCGTGCGAAACGCGGGTCGAGTAGGCCTTGAGTAGGCCGACCTGGCCGGCGAGGAACTTGGCCTGCTCCTTGTACGACATCTTGCACATCTGGTACGTGACATTCTCGAGCCAGTTCTGTGCCGCCTCGACCTGCGAGATCATCTGGGCCATCTTCTGGCGTACTACGGGCTGGCTGGTCAGCGGCTTGCCAAACGACTTGCGCTGGTGAATCCAGAGCATGCACTCTTCGCACACCGCCCGCGCTGCTCGAATGGTGGAGCAGCACATGACCCATCGCTCGTGGTTAAAGTTGGAGAGAATGTAGTAGATTCCCATTCCGTCCTGGCCGATCAGGTATTTCTTGGGCACCTTGACATTGTCATAGGTGATATACGCGGTACCGGCAGTGGTCGAGTAGGACGTCTTGATCTGCTTGGTCTCAATGTTGCCGCAGGAGCGCGGGATGCAGAGCATCGCGAAGCCCTCGTCGGTCTTGACGGCGGTGCTGAAGTAATCGGCAAAGGTGCCGTTGGTGATCCACTTTTTGGTTCCGTTGACAATGTAGTGCTCGCCGTCTTCGGTAAGCTTGGCGGTGGTGCGGAGACCCATGACATCAGATCCGGCAAACGCCTCGGAAATGGCGAGGCAGATAAACTTGTCACCGGCCAGGACGGGTTCGACGATTTCCTTTTTCAGCTCCTCCGAGCCAAAGTTCATCACCGGGGGCAGGCCAATGACCATACCACCGTTGAGAGCATCGCCAAAGCCTCGGGCACCGCACCGAACGAGCTCTTGGGTGAGGATGAGTTCGTGGAAGTAGTCAAACTCCTCGCCCTTGATGTCGGCAAAGAGTTTGCGACCGTGGAGATGCTTGCCGGGGCCCATGCGCATGGCGTTGATGCCGTTGGCGCCGAGCTTTTTAACTAGCTCGGGGTCGGGTCGCTTGCCGTTCTCTTCACAACGGGTGGCGACCTCGGTGACCTCGAGATCGACAAACTTTCGCCACTCTCGCTGCAGACGTCGGTGGCTGTCGTTGTAGTAGGGCGAGTGGTAGGCCTCGGCGAGGTAGCTGGGCTCGGCGTAGGGCACGCGCGAGGGGCTGCCGATAGGGTCGGGCTTGAGCTTGGATTGCTCGCCCTTGATGGTGCCAATAATCAAACGCTGGTATTGGGGCTTGGCGAGGATCTCCCTCCGGTGAAGGCCAAAGAAGGTCTCGGTAGCATCCTGGCCGGCCACCTCCTCGTCGTGAAAGACGGTCTCGCCACCAGGATGGAGTTCGGAGAACTTGGAGACATTGTACACTTCGGCGTCGATAATGATCCAAAGATCGCCAGCCTTGTTATGCTGGCCGACTTCCTCGCGGGTATACTCCTTCTTTTGAGGAGCGCTGGCTCCCTGTTTCTGTGCGGACATGGCGGAAGTAAAAAGGATGTAGAGGACAGACAGGGAAGGGGCTTGCTTCGGAGCTGTCTGCGGCTTTGCAAACGTTGGATAGGAAGGATGGAGGAGGAGGAAAGAAAAGCGAGTAGAAGAGGCGGTAAAGCGGGGAAGGAGGTAAGGATGAGCGCCGTCCGGTGCTTGCGCCCGTCCACCTTGGAGATGCTTTGCTGTTGAGTCCTTTGGCGTTTGCCCTTGGCCAGCCGACGTGAATGACAACGTGATGTGAATCGATGCTTGCCAGTGACTAGTATAGCAATGCTAGCAAAGCGTACGCGAGCAGAGACATGGGCTAAAGGGTCCGGTTGAAAGACGCTTCTCCTTTGCCGGTCCTCGAAGCTACCCGCGTTTACAATTAATTAGCTTACTAGTTGGCGTCTTTCAAATCCATATGCAGACTACCTGCCCAAATGGAAGCGCGCGTCAGCGAATTGGACGCAGTGCGCTTGGTAATCAGCCGCAGCTCAGCTTTCACACACGCCTGAGGGCGCGTCTTGCCACCTATCCCTCTCTCCTTCTCTCCGTAGGATCTGCCTATGGCAGCCTTCCACGCAGCTGCGGAGTCGATTAGCGATCGTAACTATCCATCCAAGAGTGCTAACATGCTGCCAGCGGTCGCCTGTCTGATCTACAACCAGCAAAGGTGCTGAGTGGCCAACGGATGCGCGCCAGATGGATCGACGATAAGCAAAAGCGAAATGTACGGAATTGCGCGTGAAATGCATCGTCTTTCCATGCCAGAATCCATTCTCCACGACCACGCCTTCTCAACTGCCCGCCAAGCAAGTAGCCTGCGCTGTCATTCCCTTTCGATGGCGCCTCCTCCTTTGCGGCATGCTGACCCGCTCTCGCTTGATGGATACTTGCGGGGACCCCACAGCAAGCGAGCTGCCAGAGATGCGCGGGCTTTCTCATAGGTTGCCTTTAGCCTCGCGGAATTGGGTTCTCGGCTGACGTGAGCGCTCAGCCTTTTCTCTTACTGTAACGTGTTACGTTGTTCCGGCCGGATCAGCAGCCCCAGCCCCGATACTACAGGTCGGATCGGCGATGCGAGATGAAATAGTAATACGCTATCGTGCTGCTAAGCAGCCGAGCTGTGGCTGCCCAGCACCGTGACGACAAACCTGCTTCGCTAGCGCACCGTTCGCCATTATGACAAACTGTCAAACGATCATCTTCCCACCCCTACCCCCCTCCGATGACGGTGCAGGTCCCTGGTCAGATCGCCCTGTTCGCCGTCATCAGTGGCGTGCCTAGTCATGCATCTCATCCGGGCCAGACCGCTCGCCACCGGTGGCTCGCCACCGTTGACACCTGAAACCCATTTGTTTAAATAGATAGCCAATGCCACCTATGCTTTCTTTTCGATTTCCTCAGCCGGCATGACCTCCGTATCTTCTGTTTTTGGTGAGACCGCTTTCGGCCAGATAGCCTACCAGCTCAGTGGCAAGAGATGGTTCAAGAGCCTAGATGAGGCCGACGACTTTGCCCTGCCCCAACACCTTATATCGCCACGCCCAAGTTTGTCCGAAAAGCCAACGCCGTCGGCTCAGCTGCCCTTGTCGACGCCTGCGTCTAGGGAGCGACCCTTCTTCACACCTAGGTCCACTCAACAACTCGTCTCACCGTCCCACTCCGCAACGCCTTCCTTTGATCATGATCGCGAAGCCGGTAATGTTCTCCAAGATCAAGCTTTTGGTTATCCGCCGCAAGCGCAACCAAAAGATGCCGGTGCCGAAAAGCTGAGGCAAAAAACCGCCGAGCAGAAAGAACGCATCTTTATCGTCGACTGGTGGCACGACAAGGATATAGAGAATCCGCAAAACTGGAGCACGCTCTACAAGCTTCACATTACCTTGATCATTTGTTTGTTGACCACCTTTGTCTACATGGGCTCCAGCACCATCTCGCCCGCCACATCAGAGCTTCAGGAGCATTTCCATTGCTCCCGAACCGTCGCTTCCCTCGGCATTTCTGTCTTTGTGTGGGGCTATGGTGTTGGTCCCCTTGTGCTTTCGCCGATTAGCGAGGTAGCGGTCATTGGCCGCAATTGGCCGTATATTGTCAGCATTGCTATCTATGTCCTCCTCCAGATCCCCACCGCTCTTAGCGACAATCTGGGCGCCTTCCTCGTCCTTCGCTTTTTGGCCGGGTTTATGGGTTCGCCCATTCTAACAACCGGCGGTGCTACGATTGCCGATATATGGGATACCGACCATTTTACCTGCGCCCTTGCCGCTTGGGGCCTGGCAGCCACCGCCGGTCCCGTCGTCGGTCCTCTTTTTGGCGGGTTTGCTTACGAGCAACGCGGTTGGAGGTGGACGGTTTGGCCCAATATGATTGCCGCCGGTGCGCTATGGCTCTACATCTTCTTTTTCCTTCCCGAAACTTCGGCGGATAACATTCTTTCACGACGCGCTCGACGACTTCGTCTCCGAACCGGACGCCAGGATCTGTATTCGCAGGGCGAAATCAACGACTCCAAGATTCGCATTACCGATCTTGCCAAAGAAACGTTGTATCGCCCATGGGTGCTCATGTTCTGCGAGCCGGTGGTCTTTGTCAACAATCTCTACATTGCGGTGGTGTATGGTGTAGTGTATAGCTTCCTCGAGGTCTACCCGCTGGTGTTTGAGGAACGATACGGACTTTCACCAGGCCTCACCGGCCTTACTTACCTGGGATTGCTGGTGGGCGCAGCGATTGCCAATCCGTGCTACTGCCGGTGGAATCTGACCTGGATCAACCGGCGCCGGCATGAGGGCCGATCGACGCCCGAGGATCGCTTGATTCCGGCCATGGTGGGAGCAATAGCGCTGCCCATCGGTCTGTTCTGGTTCGGCTGGACATCGTTCCCGTCGATCCATCTGATGGTACCGGTGGTAGGTACGCTGTTCTACGGCGTTGCTACACACATGCTGTTCCAGAGCATCCTCGCCTATTTCGCCGAGAACTACCCGCGCTACATTGCTTCGGTCTTTGCTAGCAACGAGATCTTCCGTTCCGGCGTGGCGGGCGCCTTCCCTTTGTTCACAACGCAGATGTTCCGCGCGCTCACCATCCAGGGCGGCTGTTCGCTTATCGGCGGCTTTTCGATCCTCCTCTTACCCATCCCCTTTCTTCTTCATCGCTACGGCGCGCTCCTCCGCGAAAGGTCCAATCTTGCCGGCTACTAGGCGCGTCTCCGCACAACTCTTCCCCCTTCTCCTTCCCTCTCGTTCCCATCGCATCTAGAAACACCCGCCTCGACGCTCGACACGTAACGGTAGACACGGCTCAACTCAACGTCATTCGCACTTGATATCGTACTCTCGCACGTGTTACTATCTGCAATCACCCACCTGGGGATGCCTTATCGAGGTCGGTATATCTTCCCCATGACGCTTGTTTGTTAGATCTCCATGCCTGTTCTCGATCACGTGAGACCGAGTGGTTTGCGTTGAAATGCGCTTCGTTTCAATACCCAATACTGTACGGATTGGCATGAAAAGTTTCGATTTTGATGCGCGATGCTAGCATAGGCGGGCAATGAATTTGCATATCGCGGCCGCGCTACATGCTGCGCTTCAGAAACGACCGCATGGTTTGATCCTGCCGGCGCGGCACCTGTCCTACTGCGCTCTCAACCACCCCTCTCCTCGCCCGAACGCAGGACATGGGCTCGGCCGCTAAGCTCGGCGCTGTCCACACGACCGGTCGCTTGTCCGCGGAATACAGACCTCGCTGCCTCGCAGCTCGCCATGTGAATTCGCCCTAAATCGTCCATGTTGAACCCCGGATCGGCTCGCAATAGACTGGCATGCATCGTGTGATGTGTCAACACGGCAGTCGTCAGTGACTGGCTCAACTGCCCGGCTTGGTGAACCACGCTGACTCGTCCGATCGGAACCCGACTCGCCGGCCGCACTGTCTCTACCCCTCCGCATACTGATTCCGGCGCCAAGCCGCCAAGCGGGTCCAGCAGGCTATAACAGCGCAATTACTTCACAATCATGCCAGCCAATGTCAGCAACTGCACCGCGCACCGCGCACCACGCACCACGCACCGCATACCGTTGTCTAGTCGCCGCGCTGCCTCCGCCTACCTCAGACGTTGTGAGTGTGGGCGAAGCGTTCGCTCACACATGATTTGCGCCACAAATTTACGATTGCTCTTCCTCGTCCAGTGACCGCATTACTTTCTGCGTGCTGATTGCTACTAGGCCTGTAAGGCGATCACCATTCACTGCCCGTGTGACGCCTACCTTTCCTCCGTACCGCACTTGTCCGCTGCTGTGGCTTCTTCGCTAGGGTCCTCCCTACCACCCTCCCGTAACCTTTTGCCAAATAGCACCTTTTTCTATCTTTGTAGCAGCGTCCGCCTAGCCTTCCTACCTTATCATCACATCACCGTCCATTCCCTGCTCGTTGATAGGATAGCAGACAAGGCCAGTGGTAGCGATATCACCGCTACACCTCGCCGCTCACCATGTTGCGCTACCTCCGCCCTCTCACCGAGCCATTTACCAGCCGATACGCACAGTATCTGCCTCTTCCGTCATATACTCCGCGCGGGAACGTCAGCTCACAGGGCGGCGCCATCAGCACTACCAGCACCGCCGCCAGCAACAGCAGCAACGCTGAGCATGAGCCAAAGTCACTGCGCACCGACCGCAGATACCCAGATCTCTCCGCGTGGCGCAATCGAGCCGGCCTACGCTCGAATCTACGAGCCACTCTCCACCATGTCCCGCCACTGAAAACCTCGCTGCTACTTCTGCTCTGCTTTTTGTTCGCTCATCTCACAACCAATTGGCTCTTCTCCTCGTCCTCGGCTTCGTCTGCGTCTTCGGCACCACAGGTCTATGTGATCACCGACGACAAGCTCCATCGCGTCTTTTCCGACAAGAGTCCTGGCGCCGCATCGCGCGATGTACTTCCCATCCGCGCCTACGACTCGTTTTCAGATGCCTGCGTCGAGCAGTGGGTCGTCCACCAGCTATGGGGGCCCGCCTGTCGAGGCACTGACCTCAGCCAAGGCCTCAAGCTCGACGGCGTCTGGGCATGGGTCAACGGCTCCGATCCAGCCCAGATCTCGAGCCGACACAACTACCGTCCCGCGACCAAGATCAACATGGACGCCGCCCACCGTTATGCCGACCACAACGAGCTGCTCTTCTCGATGCGCTCCGCGCAGGCATCCTTCGGAGACCAAGCCATGGTCAAGATGCACATCATGGCGTCTGCCTATCCGCTCGGCGAGACCAAGCCAGATCCATCGTCGTCTACCACCATGGTGGGGCAGATCCCCTACTGGCTCAAAAAGTCGGCCACAGGGCCCAATGCCTCATCTGCCAAGATCAAGCTGCATCACGACGCTCAGTACTTTCGACCGATGAACCGGCACGGCCTCCCGCCCCTGACCGACAGCGAGGTCGCCGAGTGGCGCGCCCAAACCATTCCCAGCTTCAACAGCCTTGCCGTCGAATCACAACTCTTTAATCTCGAGGAGAACGAGTCGGACCAGCTCGTCTACTTTAACGATGACTTTTTCACCCTTGTCCCCAACACTGTCGCTGATGTTTCCTCGCCTCTCTACGGCCCGGTATTCAAGGCCAACACCGGGCTTTTCAGCTTCTATCGCCCCTCGGAGCATCCCTTCCAGCGCCATTGGAACCCGGCCGGCGAAGAGGCCGGCATCAAGCGCGCTGCTTGGGTGCTCGGCCAGCGTTTCCCGATGCGGACCCTCCCCTACATCACCCACCATCCACGCACGCTCTGGCTGCCCCTCCTCAAGGAGGCCGCCCAGACCTTCCCGGACGCCTTTTCCGACACCACGCTCGCCCGCTTCCGCGCACAGAAGGGTGTCCCTGCCTCGATCCAGGGCTTCTTCCTTGCCAGCTGGTACGTCGTCGAGCGTCACCGTGAGGCGCTTCTCTGGAGCTGGATCGTGGCCAAGTGGGGCGGGCAGACGGAATATCTCTCTCCGGATGCAAAGATGGGCATGTGGGCCGAGCTGGTCGAGTCGCAGAGCGACGCTGCTGCTGCGCTGGATGCCGACGCGGTGGATGTGCCCCAGCCCGTGCGCGTCTCGCCGGATGACGAGCAGGCATGGGAAGAGGCTGGCGTGGAGAAGCCGCGCAACACGCAGTATTCCTTCTCGTCCAAGGACGGCCACGCGCTCTCGTACCTCGACTGGAGCTGGTTCTGGCAGCGTCCACGCAACGGGTTTCCGGATCTGAGCGGCGGAGCGGCGTCGGCGCGCGCGCATCCACGCTCCTTGGCCTCCGCCTCGGCTCGGACGGCGTGCCGTCTCTCGCGCTCCGAGTGTCTGCGCATGGATGTGGACGAGTCGGCGGATGCGGTCTTCAAGCGGATTGCCTTTGGCCAGCACCGGTGTGGCGACTGCGTGATTGCCGCGCTCATGGGCGCCTCGGGCCCGCGCGGCATTGCCAAGTTTCTGCCGCCTGCCCATGCCGCCGTGCGCGTGCCCGCCAGCTTGGCGAGCTCCGGCTCGCGCGCCCACCTCCCGCTCACCGCCTCGTGGCGCACCACCAACTTCTCCCTCTCCGCCGTCCTCCCCCCCGGCCCGCACACCCTCCCGCTGCGCTCCTGGACCGCGCGCCTCCTGCAGCGCTACCAGTACGTCCTCGGCGCCACCCCGTCCACGTTCTACAAGGTCGAAAAGGCCGCCCGCCTCCCCGCCATGCTCGCCAGCGTCGACCGCTCCCTCGCCGCCCCCGCCCCCACCACCTTCCTCTGCCTCAACGACGACATCAAAGAGGACCCCCAAGGCACTGCCAAGATCAACACCATGCTCACCGACTGGTTCCGTGCCCACTGGCCCAGCCCGATGCCCGACGAAGTTTGATCGCACGCCTTGGGGCTCTCTCCCGCCGGCGACTATACCCCGTGCCGCCCTGCATCCTGTATTACTAGCTCGTGCAACCCTACATGCACCATCTATGTGTCTGTGACCTGAGCGTTGTGAGCGAGCGCACAGCAAGTGGAAACGGACAAGGAGGGTGGAGGAGAGGGGAGGTACGGTCAGCGGCTGGCCATGTCGAGTGATTTGAGGACGAGGGTGAGGCCGAGGTCGGCGGCGGTGAGCGGGTCGGTGATGGTGTCGTGGACCGAGGCGAGGGCCTTGAGGGAGGCGAGGCGGCCGCCGGGGCCGAGGAGGTAGCCGGCCTGGGCTGGTGTGTAGGAGAGGATGATTTCGCGGGCGCGGGTGGCGGTGTGGAGTTTGTCGGCGGGGGAGCGGGGTGGGTAGCGGGGGGGGTTCCAGTGGGCTGCGGGCCAGAAGGTGCGGGCGAGGTCGGCGAGCCAGCGCGCGGCCGTGTCGGTATTGAGTGCCGCGGCGGCGTCGTTGAAGGTGGCCACGACCGAGCGCGCGTAGGTGGTGCGGACCAGCTGCTCCAGCACCCGCAGCATCCCGCGCCGCAACGTCCACCCGCCCTGCACGCTGAACGCCTCGTCCGCCACGGCAAAGATCGACGCCACAATCAGGTCCAGATCCTTGGCACTCAGCTCCGACACCTCGCGCTCCGGCGCAGGCGTCCCCGCCCGCGACCCCACCGCCGACGTCACCCCCGACCCCGTCTCCCCCACCGGCGACCCCCCCGCCCCGCCTCCCCGCCCCTCGGAGACACTCCGCGCCATCACCTCCCCTGACCGCCCCGCCGCCCCTGTCTCCACCCCGCCTCCGCCCACACCGCCCTGCATCGGCGCAACCATCACGGGCGGGATTCCAAACCCGCTCTTGGCCGTCTTGCCCACCGCGCCCACGCCCGATGCAATGTTCTTGCCGATCCCGCCAAAAAAGGCCCCTGGCCCGCCCTTCTGCCGCACCGCCTCCGACGAAGCACCCGCCCGCGTCCGGTCGAGAAACGTGCGCGCGCCAGGGACCCCCGAGAGCTGGACGCGCAGCTCGGGCGCCAACAGCTCCATCAGATACCGCTCCAAGAGGCGGCACAGTTCGGCGCTGCGTCTGTTCTTGGCCGATGGAAGGCGCGGCAGCGGCGTGCTGGTGCGCGGCTGTCGCTGGATCTCGGCGTCCATCTGCTCAAACTCGAACCACTTGCGGACCAGGATAAAGCCATCGCCCGAGCTCTTGGCCGCTTCTACCGAGATCATCACCTCGAACGAGCGCACATCCACCGTGCGCTGGCTGTCCACGTTGCCGCTCACGTCCGTCACCGCGACGGAGCGTGGCTGCATATCCAGGCTTGTCCGCCTTGCATCGGCAGCGTCGTCAGGCACGGTGGACAACATAGGAGCCGTGTCGATACTACCCCGGCCAAGAGAAGCGGCTCCCGATCGGGTCGGCGTCAGCATCGGCCGCGGCGGAACAGAAGGCACTCTCGGCGGCACCGACATGGGCCTCGACGGTCCAGAGGGCGGGCCCATGACAGGTCCGGGCGGCACCGAGGGCGCCCGTGGTGGCGTCTGCATGCCCGGTCGAGCAGGGATTCCCGGACCAGTCGCTCTTTTCGGCTGCTCGTACTGCTGGGGCCTTTCCGCGTCGGTGCCGGAGAACGAGGGGCGATTCTCCCGCTCCAGAAACTGTTTGAGATGCAAAGGCTCGGGCGACCCCGTCTGCGGGATCGTTTCCGCGAACTGGGCTTGTGCCAGGTGCGGCGACTGCGAACAGAGCAGGGCATCGTATAGCTGCGCCAGGCGTTGGACAACCTGCTCTCGGAGCGGCTCCACAACGTCCATGTTGGCACACCACTCGAGATTTGTGAGGACCTGTTGAGCACTGCGGCGGACTAGGACAGCTTGCGACCCGTTGTGGGTCGGCGGAAGCGTGCTCGGCAGACGCTCCAACGCTTTGGAAAGGATACTGCTGGCGTCGGCGCGGAAGGTCTGCTCGTCCAGCGCAGTAAACTCCATAATACTGGCGAGCGTATCGAGCTGGGTGTGCAGACGGAGGAGGATCTCGCCTTCATTCGGTGCGCAGTAGGCATTGGACGGCTGCTCCAGAAAATTTTCGAATGCTTCGTAAGAAGCAGAACCACGGTCAGCCAAAACCTTCTGGACCGCCGCAGTGGGGTCCTCCTCTTCAATAGCAAAGCTATCGCGAGAGGAGAAGCTAAGCGCACCAGAGACGGCGGCCGGAGCCACAATAGAGGGACGGTCAAAGGAGGCCCGTTCAGGGGTGTCCGGGATCTTGAAGGCTGATTTCTGTTCAGCGTGATCACTGTCGTGTTCGCCGAAGCCCGGAGTATTGGCCGCGTGCGAAGTGCTGCGCATACTGTTACGGATCGAAGCGGGTAGTGCAGGCTCCTCTATCGCCGCAGGTCGGTCGAGACGGTAGGTGCGAGCAGGGAGCTCAGGTTTGGCTGATGGATCCACCGGTTCCTCTTCTGAAGCTAGGAAAAGCCGCCGACTCGGGGATGCGCCACCGCTGCCGGCCTTTCGAGAAGAGCTCTCGTTGGGGACGATGAGCAGGTTGCCGAACTCATCAACGGTGCCACCCACCACATCCACTGCTCGTTCCGCTGCGTCTGCCAAGGCGCCAAAGGCGCCCGTGGCAAAGCCGCCGAGGGCTGAAAAGGGCCCAGTGCTGGGGGACTTGCGCGGCGGTGTAATCCTTGGCTGTGGCCGTGGGATGGGTGCAGTGGAGTGGGCAACAGGCGGCCGTAAGGTACCCGAAGTCATCTGGTCAGGGGAGTGGTGCAGGCTTGCCGCATCCGTCTTGCGCGACTCGGATTGCGCAAAGTTTTCTTTCTCTTGGACCGGTGTTGTTGGCATCTGCATGGCGGGGGGTTGCGCGCTGATAGGGGAGCCCCCAAGCTTCTTGAGATCCTCGAGTTCATCTGGCGGTATGGTCTGGCCTTCCAGGCTGGTCTCCGAGGCAGGCTCCGCCCACTGTACGATCTTCTGGTTGATGAAGTCAGGGTCGCTTATGTTCTGGATGAGCTGCCAGGCTTGCTTGGCTAAGATCTCGGTCAGGAGAAGCATCACTACGGGACTGGACCTCTCGGACGGAGGTAGATTGCGCACCAAAAGTTTTCGAACGGCTTTGCGGAGCGCATCGATACGCGCCGTGGTGTTGGGCCACGTTGAGTGCGCCATGGCTGCAGGGACGTTGAAAGCGGCGCTGGGAGAGTCTGGGCGCGACCCGGACTGCCCGAGCGACCTTCGTCGCCTGAGGGAAGAGAGGATGACACTCTGGACGGTAAGGAGAAGTTCGGCCGCGGTGTTGGCACTTTTGAGCTGTTTGGAGCGCAGGTAGATGCTAGCAGCCATGTGAGATATGCTCGCTTCGGCAGAGATGAGGAAGTTGGGATGGGCGAACGAGTGAGTGTCGTACCAGCTCTGGATAAAGTCACGCACTGCATAGCGAATGAGGGTTTGGCTATTTTCGCGAAGAGGGTTTGGCATGACGGTGAGAGACAGAAGCTGGTTGTTGCCAAGCAGAGGACCCTCGCTCACGCTGCTTTCCTTGCGCTTGTCTTGAGCGTCCGTCGTGGTCTCTGCGTCATAGCCGTCTGAAGGACCGGGCAGAAGGTAGTTGGCCGGATCGAATTTGCCAAAAGCGGTTTTACCGCTGGCGGAGGGCAGTTCGAGCAGCGTGCGTACCCACGGATTGCAGAGCAGCAGTACGGAGAGCGCGATGACCAAGAAGGTGTTAAAGAGCCCTGCGCGCAGTAAAGCGGCCGAGAGCGCGACAAGGAGACCGGTGTAAAGGAGCTGGCCATGTTGATTAGTGGTCGTTGTGACGACAGTCGGATTCGGCTCACAGTTATTGGCAGAGTAGTCAGGTGGAGTCGCGGCAGCCACGCTTGGCTCTGCTTGGTCGGCCATATCGAGGGGATGGGTAGAGTTTCTATGCGAGCCGGCGCATTGTCGTCCGGTTCCAAGCGCAAAAGAGGGTTGTATCGACAAGATGAAAACGCTGAGCGACGACACGGATCAGCGCTTTAGTGAGCTGGTGACGAACTGTCGAGGTGGGGGCTATGGTGGCGAGAAGCAAGACGGCCGGGAGCTGATCGACGAGCACGGACGGTATATTCACGCCTGTATTCAAGTAGTATAGTCACACACTTGTGCTTTCCATCTTCCTGCATGAGCGGTTTGGGCGAAAATCTCCGCAGCTTTGCATATTCACATTCATATTCGGCGGACGAGGCGCACAGCACAAGCACGAGCATATGGACCAGCACAAGGGTCAGCACAAGCACCCCTTACCAACGACACGCGACATCAGGGCCGCTTCTTGCGCTCTCAACGTTGTTGATCTTGCAAACATCAACCCCCTCGTCACAGCATGTCATCGTGATCAGTCGGCATCCGTGTTTGCGAAACGGAAAACTCGCAGAGATCGAACCACGATGCTGCGGCTCACAATGCTGCGGCCCACAATGCTGCGGCGTTGAGTGTGGTGAGCACCCCTACTTCATGTCGAATGATGGTAATGACCATGTGCATACCTAATGATACAAATGCTAAGCGAACAGGATGCCATGGTCACAATGCATCGAATCAAAGCGTTGGCCTCTCCTCACAGCCAAGCGGAAGCGCGTTCGAGTCGTCGCCCTAATGAAAAGGGGAGAGGAACCAGCGAGGCGCTGACGAGATTTTATTCATCGCCTTCCGAATCGTCGTCGCCCTCGACTTCGGCGTTTTCCTTCTCGACACGAGCCATGAGCTGCTCCAATTCCTGATCTTCCACCTCGGAAACCGTCTTGGGCTTCATCTTGATGTTGACATCGCCGCCGTTCGCCCTAATGCTCTCAGAAATCTTCTCCAGCGCCTTCTCCATCAGGTCCAGGCCGCCGGTCTTGTCTGTAGAGCTGGTGATCAGTACGTAGAGCGGAGGCGCGACCAACTTGATCTTGATCGGGATCTGTTCGGTCGACACCGACTCGCCTGCCCTCAAGGCATTCTTGACGGCGTCAATCCCCTCGTATCCGAAACAAGTCACCTCGACGTCAGCTCGGATCTTGACGGGCTGTGGCGTCATGCGTCGCGCGATGTTCGACTGCAGCTCCTTGCGTACTTCGTCGTCCATCTGAATGCCTTCGAACGTTTTGTCCATGTCCAAGATGGCCAGCTTGAAGGCGTCGAAAGCATGACCGTATTTGTCATGCAAAGGGAAGACGATGCTGTCGTACAGCGTCTCGACCTCTCGATTCAACTTTCCAGCGACATGTGCCATGATGCTGTGTACCGCTTTCGACTTGGTGAACTGGTCTTCACACTTTACCACATCCTCGGGGGACACTCGTCGCTTGGACAGATCAATGTAACCCTTCTCCTTGTCGACTCGAAGGACGACCACCACCTCGTTTCGACCCACTCGGATCAGCTTCTGAATAGATCGGATACGACGTCTTGACAACTCGGAGAGCAGAATCATTCCCTCGGCACCATCGTACTCCAACAGCTTGACGTATGCGCCCATCTCAGCAATTTGCTGGACTTGGCACATTACCACCTCCTCGACATCCGGAAGCTCTTTCTTGTAGAACCTCATATTGTGTAAAATGCTACTGCGTATTCTGTGTTTGGCTTCAAGCAATGTAGCTTTGCGTCGAGCTGATGCCAAGGCGACTAGAACAGAGCGTCTACTCGGGAAAGCGTTTACGAGACTACTGAGACCCTGTTCGATAGAGCGGCGTAATGTGCAGGATAGCGCGGTAGGGTGCTACGGGACACCGGACTGTTAATGGCGAAGAATGAGACGTTGGTGGTAGTTAGGATGATGGCCAGTCCGAATTTTCAGGGTGCGCCGCCAACTGGCATATCGGCGCTTGATGAGTCAATTCGCAACTTAATCAAGAAGAAGGACTCCGGAATAGGCACGTGACCTCGTCCAAGCCCAGCGCCCTCGCTTCACCAGCGTGGGATTTTATCGGCCGTTACGCGGTATACGCGATCTTTTTGCCACTCTCAATTTGCACTTTTGACGAAATCGCACATATCAGGCCGGCAGCGCCAAGAGCTCATCTAAGCTTGTAAGCCGAATAATGATATGATTGTCACTGTGAAATGGTGACGCTCGGCAACAATGCATACAAACAGCCTTCAATATGTCAACGGGTTCGCTACCCTGCGCAAGGGCAGGGCTGGCCAGAAGCGCGATTCATTTGATCCGCAAGGACCACGTTGTCAGCGGTCGCACGCCTGATCCCAAGCACTGGCCGATATGATAATGATATCGACTGAGTGGTCGTGATTTGACTGTGTTGCAGTCGATCGACTCAACAAGCAAGGATTGAGCGAGGCTCCAATCGACGTGGCTCTGAGATCGACTGACCGCCGTGGACGCTCCGTCCAGAGGTAGAGAGGCGTGTTCGAGGCTGTACTTGCTTACAAGAATGGGAGAGCGTCCTTAACACACTCTTGCAAGGTGGACACCGTTATTGATGGTGTACTAAGGGGGATTGGGGTCTTGCTATCACACTGTGGGTGTGAGTGCAACTAAGATGATGTCGACGGTTCTCCAACTGTGCTGCACACAAGCAGACGAGATAGACGACAAAGATGATGGATTCCAATGAAGGTGCGACGGGGGGCACACTGACAACTAAGTCGTCGGTGCATCAAGTCACTCGGCCGAGTGGTGGCCAAGCGACTCAAGCGCGTGTTCGCGCGACACCAACTCGAACGGAGGCACAGACGATGGTGTTGAGCAACGATCCTGGATTACTCAGCGGGACTGACTGAATGACTAGCTACGGTTATTGTTTAATAGAGTGGATGGGGCTCATCCACTCGGGGGGAAGAAGCGTCCCCCTTTATAAGGGTGTTGGTTTCCGGGCCATGGTAGGCCACTTGACTGGTGATGTGCCCTTATTGGTGAGATGCCCCTTATCGGTGAGGTGCCCCTTATCGCTGATTGGGGCCTCCAGTTTCTCAGCGCTTGCTCTGGAGATTGAGGCCTGCTGTTGCTTATTGGCGTCTCGGTAATCAGGTCAACTTTGCATCCAGGATCGCCTGGATGCCTAACTGTAGGCCGGGTTCCAGTCGATCGATCGGGCTTACGTGTTTAAATCCAGACTTGGTCAATCTGGCTGCCACTTCAACCGAGTTCGCGCTTCCCGTGAGTACTTCTCCTGTTGACAGCCAACCGGACCATATGAGTCTATGTGCTACTCAAGCTTCGTCATCGACGTCCCTCGACCCGTCCCATGACATACGTCTCAGCATGACTAGCCATCATCTGAGTAGAATCGGGTAATTCCAAGTCTTGCCAAGTGTCGTGAGCGGCGAGATCTTGCAGTAGTGTCACAGCCTGCTTCACCTCGTTTAGTACCGGATAGGCATGTACGTCCAGCGAACGAATATGCAAGGCGCAGAAATCCTTCTCAGCAGGTCGCTTCGCACCGATTCTAGATGACATTGTTAGAATCTGGCTGTGTGTTGGTGAGCCCTATAAGGTGTCGCATGCATGTGATCCCCCTATGATCCTCATTAGAGCAAATTCCTTCTCTGTGTCCCACACAGGGAGCTGTAACGGGCGAGCCCCTCATCTCAAGCTGATCGCTTGAGATCGCTCCGTTTAGCAGGTCGCTCGAGCGACGTGCTAAACTCTGCCTAAGGGGCTCCACAAAGATGTCAGCGGTCGTGCGCCTGATCCCAAGCACTGGTCAATATGATAATGATATTGACTGAGTGGTCGTGATTTGACTGTGTTGCAGTCGATCGACTCAACAAGCAAGGATTGAGCGAGGCTCCAATCGACGTGACTCTGAGATCGACTGACCGCCGTGGACGCTCCATCCAGAGGTAGAGAGGCGTGTTCGGGGCTGTACTTGCTTACAAGAATGGGAGAGCGTCCTTAACACACTCTTGCAAGGTGGACACCGTTATTGATGGTGTACTAAGGGGGATTGGGGTCTCGCTATCACACTGTTGGTGTGAGCGCGACTGAGATGATGTCGACGGTTCTCCGACTCGAACGGAGGCACAGACGATGGTGTAGAGCAACGATCCTGGATTGCTCAGCGGGGCTGACTGAATGACTAGCTACGGTTATTGTTTAATAGAGTGGATGAGGATCCTCATCCACGGGGGAAAGCGCGTCCCCCTTTATAGAGGCCGTTACTGATCAGACCGCCAATCAAGCGCCATACTCGTGAAGTCCCCTTATCAGTGAACCCCTTCTTATTGTTGGTGGGGATTCATGGCTGTTGTCTGGTGCTTATCAGTGAGCGGATAAACGGGTCGGTGTCGTGTCCGTGGTCGACTGAAATCCTAATTGTAGGCCTGGCCTCAGTCGATCGATCGGGTCATTGCGATTGAATCTTCATTGAGTCGATCTCGCCCCCCGACTCGACTGAGTATCTCCTTTCCGCAGTCACACCGTTCTCCTACGTTATGTCATTATGTTACCCGTTTCTGCTGTCCTCGGCATGTCCTATGACAAAAGATACCCGTCTGGGCGCTGCGTCCAGCGGGTCGACGGCCTCTGCTTGACTAGGACTGAGAAGGGTGTCGTACCAATGCCCACTGTACGACCTTGCTGCTTCTCACGGTGAGGTGATCCTCTGTAATGTAGCTTGGTGCTATCGTGCACGGTATCGACGAACTAATTCTACAACTGTGTATAGACTAGACTCGATGAGGAGCAGCCTCATCGAGCCTGGACAGCATACTCTATATACATAACTGGTGAAGACGTGGAAGGTGGATCTTGGTGGGCGCTCCCACCCGTACCTCATAAGGAGGCTTGGTGGTCACTCGAGAAGACCCGCCCACGGTGGTCTCTCGAGCGCTGGCCATTTGGCGGATCGCTCGGAGCGACCCCTTTTGGGTGGTCGCCCCAGCGACTTGCCAAAATGGTACAGGACCCAGCCCTGTAACAGGAGCAAATTCCTTCCCTGCAAGAATATGTTCTTTGTTCCCAATGGAATGCAAGTGCACGATGTTTGCCCCTCACTGGGAAACATCATCTGCTGTGTTGGTGTCGCGCGGAGACGCGCTCTCGCGCTCGCGCGCCCGAGTTGCCCGGTTGGCTCTCGGCCGAGTCAGCGCCAAGCACCGACGACTTAGTCGTCAGCGACACTCCTCCGCTCCCTTCTTGTCAATCATCCATCATACACGCTCTCTCGTCTGCCTGTGCAGCACAGTTGGGCTCCATTGACACACAGGCACTGGACGAGAGCTACCCTAAGTGGGCTCTCACCTACTCAGCAGAGACACTCACCATATGCCCACCATTGTGCCTATGGCCTGCACTTCATTCCCCTTATAGCATGAAGTGTACATATATAAGCACTATGCCCTCAACCCCTGGTCAAGAGCAACATTGTGCTGCCATTGAGGGCAGACGAGTATATGAGCAGATGAGTGTATTGTGTCAAGGCAGCGAAAGGGGCATGTGAGCTATTCAGCGGAAGCACCTCAAGTCACTCGGCCGCTTATCAGCCAAGCGGATTGAAAGCGCGTTTGCGCAACAAACATGTCCATTCTCACAACATTCTTCCTAGCCCCAAGCGTGACGAACGTTCACTCTGTGAAACGATTGACTCACTTGAGATTTAGTATCCACTTGCATTAGGTAAACTACCACCATCTACTGTGAATGTCATACCCTACCAAAGCGCGTTGACCACCAGATGCACAAGTTTAATACTTGGCACCATACTCTTCATCGTACTCTTTGTCGCAATGTTCTTCCATTTTGATGGTCTTGATTAAGAGATGACATAGCATCCCGTGAAAGTCGAAGCATGACTGGCTGGTCACCCGGGTGTTAGAATTCAGATGCCTTAGCACCCAAGCTACAATACACAAGCAAGTCACGAGACCTTCTGGCAACCAAAAATCTGGAAGTTGGAAGTCCGACTTCACTCAATAATAAACGAGTTAGCGAAACGTTGAGGGAGAGTAAGGCTAGGGTACTTGCTATTGTGAATGGTGAGCTCGCGTTGGACTATGTTCGAAGAGCAGTTTGCCTTTGCTAGTCGCCAGTGTGCGTGACTACAGACAAAGGGATCTTGGGTTTTTAGATAGTTTTATTACATAGGCTCTTCGCAAGCTGCGCGTTGTTACGGGTTTGGGGAACCTTGGGCCAGTATAGCTCAAGGGGCAGCCGCCATGGCACTGCCGTGGCCTTCATATAAAAAGTACAGGTGCATAAACAGTTCCCACCAGTGGACATGGTGCTAGCGGGTCTATCCACTGTTCGGGTGGAGGAGAGACTATGTATATAGGCAGCGTTTTCGAGACTGGAGGAGGACTGGTTCCTCATCCAGTCTAGTTAATACTAAAGCATATCTCTACCTCTCGGTGTATAGTTTGTAGGGTCCTACGAACTATACTCCGGTACGCTGAGTACTGATAGGTGTGTGCACAACATGCACGCCTAGTTACGCTGATACCAATCACCCCAGTGTTATAGGGTGCTCCGGGTCGCCGCTGGAGATGTGAGGGTCAGCTGCGCCGTTACAGCTGTGGTCATGGCGATGGGGTCAACGCCGTTGCCTGTACATTCATTTCAGACAGGTTCTGGGAATATGAAGTCCCACCGTGAAGTGGCAGTAGCGGGCTACCCACATCACAGGTGGAAGAATAAATTATGTATATAGAGCAGTACATTGGGACTGGATGAGGAGGATCCTCATCCAGTCTAGTTTATACACACAGTTCTTTACCATTGAGGTATCGCTTGCAACACAATGCAAGCTATACCTTCGTATGCCTAGTACAGTAGATCTGCGCTCTGTAGGGCGCTGTCCCTGACCACATCACCACAGGACTCCGTCTATTGGCGCTCGTGCACACAGCGCACTTGGGCAAGAGTCATGTCCAAGTTCAGCTGTTGTCATAGTCACTGCCACCAGGTCACTGGACGGGTGACTCAAACGGTGATCCTAGAGCTAGCATCGCTCTACGGGTACTCCACCATTACACCCAGCACTGTAGCGCCTCTCGCTACAGCGATATCAATTGTTGTCGCACTACAGGGTAAAGGGTCGCCACCCGTAGTGCATCACTCTCTGTCATCACTGCCATTGAGTCCCTGAACGGGCGACTCACACGGTGGTCCTAGGGCTCACATCACCCTACGGAATACCCACCGTTATATGCGTGTATATATGTGATCATAGTCATATAGCATATCTTCTCTTGCGTGAGCAAAGAGTCTTAGTTGCCCTTATCCCTGGGTGCAGGTTGGGCGATGGCCCTCACCTAGCTGTGGGTTTCTATGCGACTTAGCAGAGGGAAGGGGACCCAGCATACTTGTCCAGGGGATGGGTACTGTGACAGAAGGGGTAGGAGCAACAGGGACTTAACTCGGCACAGTCGTGTGAGGGTTCGGGCTAGTGCAGAGTGATCTAGATTGATAGGACTACCATACATTGTCTCGTACTTTGGTGTCCTTTATATAGCTTATACTTATCTTGTCGTGTAGGCAGAGTGTGAGATGGTCATAGGAGATGCTCGTAGGATATGGGTACCCAGTCCTATCGTTGTAGGATTGGGTGCTTGCTCTAGGGAGACCTTGCTTGGGCCGATGGCTCGGATACCTTGACCATTCTCCCCGGTGAGCCGGTCCTATCTCCAGGCTTGTAACTCCATGGACCTGGGTCTTTCACAGATCATTGTTGTAGAGTGTGTTGAGCCGCGGCAGCACCTTTCATGTGGAAATGTTTGTCAGGTTCTCCCACCGGTTGTTTGTACCGGTGTCTTGGTACTTGGTAAATATATTGGAGTTATTGGTCCAAGGTACCTGGGACCTTCACCGTGGTGCCGGACTGTTAGGACTTGGGCGCCCATAGCACTAAAGTTCCAACAGTTTCACACTGGCATTGTGCTGTTGAGCCCATCTTACCGGTGTTACAGGGCTGGCATCTCAAGAGACGCCTGCCATGCAACATTGGGTGGTCGCTTGAGCGACCACTCAGAGACGGCTGTCTCAAGCGACACAGCTTACAGTGATTGCTTGAGAGCTGGGCCTGGGCGCTGTAACGGGCGTGCCGTCCGAGCCAGAGTCGTCGCTTGAGACGGGCCTTGTTGGCGTGTCGCTCAAGCGCTCAGCCAGGAAGTGTCCTGACAACTCTGGAATGGACCCCGCTTGGGCGCTCCGTTCAGAGTTCCGGCGGTGACCACACGTCTGATGGTGAGGAGGGGAAACTGGCGTCGTTGGCAAGAGCGCCCTCAATGCCGACGAC
>JALBYF010000012.1:0-307754 GCA_023212725.1 Tranzscheliella williamsii
GTCTGTAGTCACGCACACTGGCGACTAGCAAAGGTAAACTGCTCTTCGAACATAGTTCAACGTGAGCTCGCCATTCACGATAGCGAGTACCCTAGCCTCACTCTCCCTCAACGTTTCGCTAACTCGTTTATATACCTGCGCGAGGACAGCACAAGCGTGCAGCGAATCAAGGGGAGCGAACTCGCTGCAAAAATTGGACCAAGCAAGTGTCGCCCTCGACGAACGTCTGGCTGGAATACTCAGCAATGCCCTAAGCAGATGTGTCCAGCAGACCAAGGGCGACGTCAAGACGAGTACGATGCATATAAGAACAGCAACAATTGACCGATCCAGAATGACCGGCACCAACACACTTCAAGCCTTCTGCAGCCCCGACCAACTCACATCTCACAAAACTCTCTCACACGATGACACCTCCTCCCGTAGATGCACCTCTGTCCGAGAACCCTCCAAATTCTCCTGAACACAGCCCCACAGAAGCACCCAATCATGTAAATGAGAACGCCACCATCAACGACGTACCCGATGCGAGAGCCGACGATGCCAACGACAACTCTGGTATTTTCGAAAGCCTCGTCATTCCCGCACAAACTGATCCGCCTCGCCAACGGGGCCCACCGATACTTCACTCACCCAGTCTAACGAGAACCAGGGCCAAACAGATGCCACCTGGCTTCTACAGACGCAAGACACAACCTGGAACGAGCGGAGCCTACACAGACTGGGCAAGAGGTTCCAACAATAGAGACCATGGTGAAGGACCCTCCGTTTATGGACGACAACCCGGTGACCATTGGACCAAAGCGCCAAGGGGTTGGACTACCTGTGAACGATGCCGACGAAAGGATGCTCACTGTCTTCCGTCTCGACGTGCACTGTCCGAAAAGTGCGAACGCTGCGAAACCGACAGGAAGACATGCTCCAAAGATAAGTCCAAGAACTCAAAGGCTGCCCTAGCTGCGAAATTTGAGCGAATTCGAGCCCGCGCAATACGAGAGACACGTCAAGAGGCCAACAAGGAACTCGATCTCTGCAGGAAGACGAAGCACCTCAAGATGCAACAACTCAGTGAGTGCCGTACGATGATCCAGATCTACTCAGCGAAAATGAGGAAATCCCTCCTTGCCAGAGACTATGCAGAATGTCTCCTCACTCTCGACGACTGCGACCGCCTTGGAAGCAACCTCGGAAACGACACAAGGGACGAAAGTTACGGTCGACGCCCTTCTCCGATTTATGATGATTGCCCCGACCGATCAGACGGTGACACAGATGACGACGACGATGATGCCCAAATGGATCTCGACACTGAGGCATCCGACAGCGACCATGCCGATGACTACCAAGAGTCGCGCCGCCCCTCAAGCAAAGGTAAAGGACGCGCTCGAGGATAAGTCGAAGGGGAGTGTTAGGATTTGCAAGCCATACGCTGCGACTTCCCCTCTTGCACGATAAAACAAGTCTTGTGCCCGAAAGTTTCCATGCGTCACATCAAAGAAAATTCTATGCAATGTACATATTCAACTTCACTTCTCACCCCAAACCTTAGCTACTACTTCATGTATATAAACTCAGACGAGACGGAGCCCCCAAAGCTTCACCTCACCGAGCAATTTATCTTTAAACCTTTCGACTTCGACAGTGAACTACAAACGGATAGTATTGACTTCATTTGGTACCAGTAACCGCTGCGCTAAGGTGACGTCTGCGTGACGCCAATATCTAATACTTCCGCCCGCCGCCATGCCGTCACGTGTGCAAAGCCGTCACAAAGAGATCTAACATTTCCTTTTTCCCGCCAGCAGCATCGCCACGCATTGTTGGACGTCTCTGCCGCCGAAGCCTTGAATGCGTCGTTTCCACAATTCCATGCCGTAAATCACCGACCGCCGCCGGGCGGCGCAGGCACTGTTAGCATTCACATTGTGGTTGCATTTCTGCGCAGTGGAACGGCTGCTAGAGGCTAAACTCGTGCTCCAACTGAGCAGGCTGTGCAACAATGCAATAAGAGCAGGGTCCGGATTGGTGGCTTGCTGTCCTTCCCCCAGCTGCCTTCCTTTTTTCTCCTACCCTGACCATGCCCGCCCGCAGAGCTCCCTGTGCTGGCTGTAGCCCCAGCCAGGTGGTGACTTCGGTTCCTAGTACGATCACAACTACCTTGTGTCCCCCTTCATCAGAGGCAACAAGGCGGCCTTTTCCATCTCCCACCCCCGCAGAGACGGAGGCTGCGAGCGGAAACGGTACCGCCCACGAACTGGGTCCATTGGCCACGACTGCCGCATCTGCAATTGTTACCCCCGCCGAGTATGTGGGCCAGTCGGCACGGTGCGCGTGCTCGCTGGCGTGGGGCGCTGCCCTGCCGGGGTCGGTGCCCAGCCGCGGCGGCGATTTTGCTGCGTAAGTTGCGCCTCTTCCGCTTGTCGTGGACACGCAGCTAACGTGCTCGCGAACCTATATCTATCTGCAGGAGCTTGGTGCTGTTCTTTGCGTTTGGGTTGTTTTTCCTAGTGGGGCTGGCGCGGATGTATCGGTGCGTGCGCAAGTACGCGGTGCTGTGCGTGTTTGCGCCTGCCGTGATGGGGGCGGGCGCGCTGGCGGTGTGGGCAGCGCTGCGGGCGTGGGTGACACGGCGGCTGGCGGTGACGGTGTCGGGACACGTCGTGGGGCTGCATGCGCTCATCGTGTGCGCGCCGACGCTGATTGTCGACTGCACGCTGCAGCTGTTCGGGCTGCTCGCGCGGCGGACGAGTGCCGGCGGCGAGTGGGTCCGGCGTGTGTCGCACGTGGTGCGTGCGGCCAACGTGTGCGCGCTGCTGCTGTGTGCGATCTCAGCGAGCGACCTGGACGCGTGTAAGTACGACCCGGGCGCGGTGCGATGTACTGGTGCGGCAGCTGACGGGGGCTGCGTGCGGCAGTTCTGGCCACCTGGACGGACGACGGCAGTGGATGCGACACGGCGGTGGCGCGCGGGTTGGCGGTGCTGCCGCTGGTGGCGGACTTTCTCGAGCTGGTGGCGCTGCTGCTGGTGCTTGTGCTGTAAGTAGCGGTGCGAGGCTGCGTGCGGGTGGATGCTGACGCTGTTTTGGCTGCAGGCTGGGGTACGCGCGCGTGCGGCACGGGCTGCCGGGAGCGGTGCTGGCGCACGTCGCGCTGGTGGTGCACATGCTCGGCGTGCACTATCTGTGGCGCGCGGTGCGCGACTGGGGCGCGCAGGACATGTACCGGCGCGGATGGGAGCGGTGGCGCGGCGGATGCGCGGGCGCCTACATGCTTACCACGCACGACGGCCACCGCACGATCCGTTGGACGCTCGTCGCCGCCGCTCTCCCGCGCGACGGCGCCGAAGCCCCTTCACTGCTGTACACACTCGGCATCACACCTCTCGTGTAAGTCCTCTGCGCCGTTGTCGCCCGCTTCTCCCTCTGACGCCTTTTTCCCCTCGCAGGTTCGCCCTGACGCTGGTGTATATGGTCGACATCCCACGCTACCTCGCGCCGCCCATTATCACGCTCACGCCGGCGCCGCCGCGCGACGCCCGCTTCGCGCTGGTGTACAACCCCACCGCCGGCAAGATCGAACTCAACAAGGTCGCTTCCCCCCACCCCGCGCCCGCCAACGTGAAACCCAACCCACCCAACCCGAAACCCAACCCACCCAACCCACCCAATTCGCCCGCTCAGCCCAAACCTGCCGCCAAACCCCCCGCTAAGCCAGCCGGCGAGGCCCCGGCAAGCGCTGCCGCCAAGCAGCCGGCTCCCGCCGCCGCGGCGCCGAAGCAGCCTGCCGCGCAGCCCGCGAAATTGGCTGCTCCGCCGCAGACGCACTACCGCGTCCGGCGCGGCTGGGGCGGCACCTGGCGGATGGAGCCGGTGGGGCGCGACGGCGCCGGGGCGCGCCTGGCCAATGCGCTACTCGGCTGGTCGGCGCGCGCTGCCTAGCTACACTGTCTGCCCCTGTTCAATACGATGTGCTGCGACGGTGAAGTTCTGACGGCTGCGGAACCACAAAGACAGGTGCGGATGGGATCGGAGTGTTAGATCGCGGCGATGAATGTAAGATGTGAAGCGCGGCGCGGCGCGGACGGTGGACGTTGGCTCCGTACCACGCGGTGTTGGCGCTGCGGTGTAGTGGTAGAGAGATGCACTTGCGCGGAAAGGTGTCGGTGCTTCTGCGCGGCGTTGTGCAGCGGCGGACGTTCGCAGTGTCGGCGCGGCGAGCCGGTGACCAGCCGGGAACCGACTGGCTCGAGGCGTTCAAGGCGTATTCCGCTGGCGCGCCGGCGGAGGCGGAGGAGGAGGCGGAGGCGGCGCACACCGCTCGGCTGCGCTTGCACGAGGAGGTCTATGCCGCCCAGCCACAGTCCGACCCTGTGCGCGCGGCCGACCCCACCCGCGACCGGGCCACCGCCCCGGCCTCCACCACCGCCAACAGCACACCAGCATCCGTGTGGACCGCATCCGCCATGCACCGCGACGCAAACGCACCGGACGAACCCCCCGAGTAATGACGCGGGAACCACACTCCCCGAGTTCAGCATCCAGCACAAGCCCTCCCCGGAATGCCACGGGCGCTGCGGACCGGTCGAGGGCGAGAGGGTACAACAGTGCAAGAGGCGTGCGAACTGAATTACAGCAAGGAGAGGGCAGCGGATCAGCGGTAGTATTCGGCGCGGCGAGCGTTGATGCCGTACTCGCCGAGCGCGGCGGAGAGGTCGTCCATGGTCAGGACGGTGCGCGAGCGATCGCGCGCGCCGGGGCCACCAGCGGCGGCCGCGGCGCCACCAGCAGCCCCCGGCGCCCCGCGCGGCCTCCCTCCCGGCCCGGCATTGGTCCGGATCCGAGCATACTGGAACGCATCCGCTGCGATATCGCTCACAAACTTCTCGGCCGCCAGTGACAAGAGCCGCTTCCTGTCGCCGTGTAGAGCGTCCGAGCAACGCACCAGAGAATCAAGACGGAGGACAAAACAGAACAGGTCAGCGGATATGGCCGAGCGATGCCGAAGGAAACGTAGCCTGTGCGGGAGGGCTTACAGTCGAAGATCGTGGCACTCGAATCCCACCTTTTCGAGGTAAAAGTCGGTGACCTGGTCGGGTATCAAGGGGGTATAGCCGTCGAGGAGGCGGAGGAACTCGGCCAGCGTCCTGTCTTTGCGGAACTCTTCTTCTTCCCTCCTGGACATACTAGCATTTGGCTGCGACGAGGTTGGGTTATTGTTGTGATGGCTGTTGTCATTGTTTGATGGTGCGGCTTGAGTAGCGGTGTTGGGCATGGGCTCATCAGAAGCGGGGTTGGCGGTGGTGGACTGAGTGGGAGTGGCAGCGCCGGAGCGGTCGGCGGCGTCAAGGCCGCGCCGGGAGACGTACTTGGACAGATCTTCCTGCGTGGCGACGCCGAGCACAAATGCACGGCCCGGATCGGTAACAAAGGCGAAGGGATGCGACTGGAGGAAAACTTCGAGCTCGGCGAGGCCGGTGTCAGGCGTAATGACGCTGTAGGTGGCGGCGGAGCTGGAGTCAGAGCTGGCGAACCTGGTCATCATGGTCGCGACAGGCTCATCGCCCTTTCCCTCGTTTGCTTTCGCTTCGAGACCCTGCACGTGGACGTAGCCAAGCAGTTTGCGGTTCTTTTCGCTGACCAACGGCAGCTGGGAGTAGTCATGGTCCAAAGCGACGCGAAGCGCAGAGGCGATCGAAGTGGAACGCGGAACGGAAATAGCAGGCGGCACCTGCAGGTCGTCTACCGTTGCTCCGCGGTACTTGGCGACGAGCGAGGCCGAGGGAGCCGGAAGCTGCCCCACGGCAACGGACTGCGGGCCCGAGATGGGCGCCGTAACGGAAGGTAACGAGGCCGACATTCTTGATGACCGATGATGCAAACAGCGACTTGTGCGGTGCCAACCTCGATGCTTGCTGCCGTTGCACTGTGCGAGAAAGGCAGATGCAATGTTGAGCACCTGCGTGGACGACAGAGAGGTAGATGAAGAGCAACCCACCTACACCTCATGCCCATATGGATGTGATCGCCCTGTTGGCAGCTTGCAGCGTATCCGCAGTGACGCTCTAACAGCGACGGTACAGCGATCACGTGCGCAGCAAATGCTGTCCCGAATTCCGTTTTCCCCTAAAAGATTTAGAGCAGGCAAGCCCAAGCGCAAAGTTAAGCAAGAAAAGAACGTCAAATAAGCAGAAAGATTGGATGAGCTGCTTGCTTCTTCTCCCTAACTCATTGACGTTCTCGTATTGTGGGAAGAAGGGGCTGCGTAACCGTACTTTCAACACCTTCTCTTCCTCTATCTCGAAGAACCAGATCCAATTGCGCCGGCTTTGGCTTGGACGCAAAGAGACGGTCTTCTTGTATTCTTGTTCCTCTCTCCGTGGAGCCAGAATAGGACCTCTGCTCGTACATTTTATCCGCCGTCTCCCCGTTCCTGTTGCCCCCGTACTGTATCCATTCCACCAGCTGGGCACAACAGACAATAGCGACGCTTTGAATGAGATGGGCCGATTTTGCGACGTCTTGCTCTGTGTTGAACCGTGGAAGCTAGGAGCTGGCAAACCTTCGGTCGCGGCCATCATGTAGCACGAAGCGAGCACGACGATAAACGAAAGGGAGTGAGTGATACAGCGACGCGCGTTTTTACTACGGGAGCGTGTAAATGTGAATGTAAGATTCATTTGAGGGGACGGCTGAACGCGTTGAGGCGGAGTACGCGTAAATGAGTCGCTTTACGCCATTCGACGCGAAGCAGCGACGCGAAAGAATGCATGGCAGCGACATTCTCAATGGCATTGCTCATAGTTGGCGACGCTGTCCCACGCTTCACCAAAGTAGCTTCTCTCCCTCTCGTTCTCTCACTGCCACTTGTCACTGCCATCCCCTTCTGCCAAGCGACCAACCGAATCATCACTTGCCAGGCACTCGGCGTCTTGACCGCGACAAGCAACACAGCCTTGTGCCATTCTGCCGTCGTCTATAGCACATTCGGTGTCAGGCAGAAACACTATCCACGCCACGCCAACTTGAGGATGGAGTCGCTGGCGCCCGCATCTGCCGTGCCGATGAGCGCGAGCAGCAGCAGCGCCTCCTCGGCTCACGTGTCGGTACCGCGGCCAGGCTGTGCCGTGATGCTCAAAGGCCCCTCCCTCACCTCCAAAACCTACTTTGTCCCGTTGCCAGATACCCTAGACGCACTGGTCGCCAAAGCGACCCAGCTATTTCCAATACCCCCTGGCAAAGTGCCACACATCACGCTGGGCACCGACGAGCGCGCCATCATCCTGCCAGAGTCCTACGCCTACATTCGCGACCGCGAACTTCTCCATTTCCGCTGGACAGCAGAAACGCCCAGAAGGAATCTCGCCAACAGGGTCAGATGGGATGAGGCGCCTGGCGTCGCTTCCACGTCCGCTTCGCCCATACAGCCGTGCCACTCAGCACCGTGCTCCTCCCTGGTAGCCGGTCCGCTGCCAGTGTCGGTTTCGCTCGCCTCGGAAGCACTCAAAGCTCAGGTGCAAGCACCCTCCCAGGCCAAGCACCTCGCTTCCGCTACCAAAGCCAACACCGTCGCCAACAGAGATCCCAACTCCCAGTTTGGCGAGGGTCTGGCCGCTCGCAAGGCGCACGTACAGCGCGTGCTTGACCAGCAGCGCCGCAAGGAAGAGGAGCAGCACACCGCCGACGCGCTCGGTTCCTTCCCCCTGGTCGACTCCGAAGCCGACATGCTCATCGACGTCGACCCTGAAGCTCCGCAGAAGCCAGCTCTCGAGCTGACATCACCCGCCAGCGTCGCTGTCGATGCTGTTGACATGCTCCCAGAAAGCGCTCCTGGCCAGGATGAGCGGTTGTCCCCAATTGCTGCCCCCAGTGTGGTCATGATCGATTCACCACCGCGCAAGCAGCGAGGCGATCATGGCGGCCTCGAGACACCTCCCTCCTCCGGCAGTCGAGCTAATTCTCCCTACCGCTCTTCGACACGTACCGCTACTTCTGCACACATCAACGCGCTGCCCCAAGACCAATCCAGCTCACCCCTTTCTTCGCCTACGCGCGAAGTCTCCAGGAATCGATCCCTTCTTTCCGCTGACGACATGACCAAGGCGTTGGGTGCCAAAATGTTGGAGCCAGCCGCGGTGAATCCCGCGCCGGATGGCGTAGCAGCACCTATGGCAGCGAGACAGGATCCTGCAACTATCACCGACGCCGTTCAAGACGATGCTGCCAAGCTAAGCCCCACCCTTTCGGAGCCCAACAAGGAGCTGGATAGTATCTACAGCTTTCTTGCCAACCTCGTTTCGCAGCTTCTCTCGCACCGGTCCAATTGCGCATTTCAGCGTCCGATGAGTGTCGAGTTCGAGCAGTTCTCCTCGCGTGCTTCGCGGCCGGTAGATCTATTCACCATCCGCGACAGTCTCGGTACGCGCCGGTACGGCAGTGCGCTGCTGGCGGGCCGCAAGGCTGCCAATGCCGTCCTGGCCGAGTTCGAGGACGATCTGCAGCTGCTCTACTCGAACGTGCGCCAGTTCTTCGGCACACGGTCTACGCAAGCCGAGTGCGTCGAGCATCTGGAGAAGTTCAGCAGGTCCTTTATCAACGAGTGGAAACGGGCTCAGGACGGCAACAAGGCTAGCGCGGGCGGTGGTGCGTCCGGGCGGGGCGCGTACTGGAGTCCGTCCTCGCGCGTTGAGAAGCGGCCGGTAAAGCAGGCCGAGTATCCGTTCGGTGCGCTGTCTGGCGCGGGGGGTGGGGCGGGGGTGGGTTCGGTGATGCGGCGGCCGGAGCTGGTGTACAGGCGGAGCGGGTCGTATGAGGGGCCGGCGGGGAAGCGGGGCGGGGGGGCGGTGACGAGCGAGGCGTTTGAGCGGGCGCTGCGCGCGCCGGTGCGGACGCCGCAGGCCGAGCTGAGGGCGCGCTCAGACACGGTGGCGCCGTTCGCGACGCGCTCGGTGATCGAAAGCCCGCTCGGGGTGGCGACCGTCGCGGCGGAGGGGGCGAGTGGCAAGCGCAAGGCGCCGAACGCAGCAGCGCGCTCGCCCTCCCCGCCGCCGTCGCCCTCGCCCAGCAAGCGCGCCGCACCCCGCTCACTCAAACCTCGCAAACCCGCGCGCAAGAGCAGGAAGAATACCGCCCGCACAGCCCCCCCCGCCGCCTCCCCCGCCGCCGACGAACTCCCCCCCTCCCCCCACCTCCGTGCCGAACCCGCCAAGAAGCGCACCAGGCTTAACCAACCCCCCATACCACCCCACCCCCCCACCGCCGCGCTCGACCATGCCACCCGTGCGCTCCGCTCCCGCAGACCCAGCACCACCGCTCCCCAGCCCGCGGCCCCCCTCCACCAACACCTCGATACCACCTCCCCGCCCACAACCCCGCCGCACCCCAAGTCAACCTCCGCGCTCCCGGCCCCCCGCGGCCAAGACGCCCACGAGCTGCCCCTGCTCGAGTCCACAAGCCAACGCAGATCCACCCGGCCGCGCAAACCCGTCCGTGTCGACTAGCCCTGCACGCTCCCGCACCGCATTATTCTCCCTCCTCTTGCTACCTCCATGTACTACTATCCACCTGCGTCGAAATGCAGCTCGGAAACCAAGCCGGAAACGGTGTCTGCCACTGCGAGAGGCTGGTAAGCTCCTGCTGCTGCGGAGGCATAGTGTAGATTAACAGTGTGTAAACAAGTGTGGACAGCGTGGCGGATGCGCGGGCTAGACTGTGCGCTCGCGGTCGATGAGTTCGAGGCGGCCCTTGGTCTGTTCCTTTGCGGAGAGGTTGTCGGGGTCGAAGCCGAGGAGGGAGCGGAGTTTGGCGCGGGCGCGGTCGAGGGGGTGGGGGTGGGGGTGGAGTTGGGGGGGGAGACCGAGGGTGCGGCGAAGTTGGTTGAGGACGCCCTGTTCGGCGTTGCGCTCCTGGTCGCTGTAGACGGTGTGCTTGCCGGTGCGGCCGCGGAGGTCGGCCCAGGGGCCCTCCTGCTGGGTGCCGCGGAAGCGCATGGGCTCGGCGCGCTCGCCAGCCTCGTCGTCCTCGTCGCGCTCGATCGGGTAGCCGTCGCATAGCTCGCGCACCTGCGAGTAGTGGCCCGAGTACCACCAGACGCGCAGCTTCTGCCATGGCCCGAGCGGATATCCGTCCAGAAATGGCGGGCGCAGTGACTCCAACAGCTTGAACCGCTTGGTCGGCATCGACGAGCGCTGGAGCTCTTCTTCGCGCGTTGGCGCCCCCGGCCCCCCGCCGCTGCCCACGTCCAGTTGCGAGCGCGTCCACAAAATCCCCTGCTGCGACTACCACCACGAAATCATCCCCAACCGGCAAGTTCAGTGCTGTCGTCGCATAGATACAGGTGCACATCTGCCACACCGACTTACCGTGTCCTTGTGCGCAACAAAGCGGGCGAGGCCGAATGTCTCGATCCGGCGCCGAAGCATACCGAAGCTGACCTGCGACTCGATCTGCGCGGTGGTTAGCGTCTTGCAGTATGCGGTCCAGGCGCGGGTCTGCGCCCTGTGCTTGCCCTTGTCGGGGGCGGCGGGCGTGGGGCGCGCAAAGCCGAAGCGCTCCTTGTACACCAGGCCCTCGGTGACGGCGAGTACGGTGACATGGTCCAGGTTGCGCGTCCAGCTCCGCATCGCCCGCCCGTTCTTCGACCGCCCCATCAAGCCCTTGTCGGCCGTGGCTGCCGCCAGAGCAGCGCCCGAACTCGCGCGTGGCGGAAAGAGATCCAGCTCCACCTCGCTCTCCTCGAGCACCCAGCTCTCGGCATTCTTGATCAGCCCCGACGGCGCCCACTTGGGCAGATTTCCCCGCTTGAGGATCAGCCGCGTCGTGCACAGCACCGGAATGCTCTCCCCCGACGTCGACGTTGACGCGCTCATGTACGGGCTGCCGCGCACCGGACGATACTCGACGCGCCGGTCCAGGACATCGACGGAAAGGACGTGCGATGCATTCGGATTCGGATACCGCAGAAAGTAGGCGCGCACGCACGACGACCACGAGTGCTCATAGCTCGCCTGGTGCACATAGTCCTTGACCATCGTGTGCGGCGTGTCGCACGACCTCCTGCAGCGCCACGGACCCCGGCGCGACTGTTGGCGTTGATGCAGATGACCATCAAGGCAGCCCTGTGCATATCTCCGCAGCAAAAACAGAACCCGTAAGCATTTGAACAGCTAGGAACTAACATGCGGAGCATGACATATTGTGATTTCCGCGTGGCCAAAACGATACGGATTTCAAAGAAGCTTCTCGGTCAGCCAGCGGCAGCTCATTCCGTTCTACCAATTCGAGTCCATGTCATCCTTCGGGCACGATCTGGTGTTGCCGCACGGTGATTGCCCGACGAAGGTGGCTTCATCTCGCCTCCTGTTCGCTTCACGTGCGAAGAAATATACAGATGAGGAGCGACCAAGCGACATGATTGCAAGAGACAGGGTCGAGGAGGGCTTCTATTCGAGGTTGGCCAGGGCGGCGATGCCGTCGGTCTCGAGCCGCATGCCTTTCCATCCGTCCATGGGTTTGGCGTGCAGCACTTTGGTATAGAAGGCGATGGATGGGCTGTAACGGCGGGCACAGTGGAGTGTCGGTGATGAGTGTCTCGACTGGGCGGCCATCCACGGCCAACGGTGCACGCATACTTATACTTACGCGTTCCAGGTAAGCACGCTCCAGTCCATTCTGGGGCAGCCCTTCTGCTGGGCCACCTGGCCGAGCGCGCGAAAGAGCAGCTTGCCGACGCCTTTGTTGCGCAGCGAGGGGATGACGAACAGATCCTCCAGATAGAGCGAGGGCTTGGACGTCCATGTAGAGAAAGAGTAGAAATACTGCCGCCACGCAGAGCGGCCATGACGCCTGTCAGTCGTCATAGCGGCACAATGCGGTTGCGGGGCAAGCGACTCACCAGAGCCATGCCCACCGGCGTCTTGCGGCCGTCTTGCGCTTGTTCTGCGATCAACACTTCGGCATAGCCCTTGCCGAATACGTTGGTCTGAAGCTGTACCCAGCCAAACCAGCAGAGCAGGTCACTCAGCCATCCCTTGCCCGACCAGGCGCATTGTGAGACGGAGGGCTAACGTACCGTCTCGATGGTTGCTTCGACGGCATCAGGTTCCTTTTCGTAGTCTGCTAGCTGTTTGATCTGTGGCGTGGATGGTTCTTCGCGTGAGTCTTGCCAGTCAGAATACCTGTAGCATCTAGCGTAGTGTGAGTCTTACAAAGTCGAGGATGACAGGGCAGTCATCGACCGTACCGGGCCGGACGCTGAATTCGGACGAAGCCATTAGGTAGCTTGCCTGGCGCGACTGTGACTGGATTGGGGTCGTGAAGCGCAGTGGGACTCTTCCGTGAGAGAGTGTATGCTCAAGGCGTGGGAAAGGCTGAGTCGAAGCGACCCATGAATAGACAAATGGCACAACGCATCGGCCTCGCCGTCGGACTCCAGATCGGCCTTTCCGTAAGAATGTTCAAAACGGAAACAATTAACAGATCAGATTTGGATGTGATATCGGAGCTTCCGAAGCGCTCAGACGCGCCGCACCCGCGTTGCAGGATCAAGTGGAGCGCTGGACATTCCGAATAGGCTGCCTTTGCACCAAACCGAGCAATAGCGATAGACAGCCAACACAGCAGCACAGCAGCACAGCAGCACAGCAGCAGAGCAGAGGGGCAAGGCAGCGTATTCAGCGCTGCCATTGGCAAGGAAGATGGGAGTGTCTAGCACCGCGCGGCTGCCCTCGTTGGGGGCGCAGTCGATTCCTCAGCTCTTCAACCATCTGCAGCTGGCCACCAACGCCAAGATTGTGTCGCGGTGGAGCATCACCATCCGCTCTTTTCGTGCGGTCCCCGTGCCCACCAACGCCTGGCCTGCCGACCAGGATGCTGCCACCACGCGAGCTGGCCCCTCGTCCGCCGCCTCGTCAGGGCCCCCGCCGCTCACTAAGCCAAGGACCATGTGGCAGGTCTGGCTCTCTGACTATCCAGGCGTCGTATTCATCATCGTCGAGGATTCTGGCAAACCGTCCAGAGCCAAGATCTGGCGCGACTGGGAACTTCAAAAGAAAAAGTGGAAGGCAGACAAAAGGCAGCAAGTTCGCAGCGAAACGGCAAGGGAGCAAGCTGCTAGGTCACGTGTCGACAATACAGAAAGCGAGAAGGCAGCGGACGGTGGCGACGCCAGGCTAGATGCCACACCGATGAACGTGGATCCACCGTCCGCATTGGACACGAGCGACGATCCGATAGCCACGGCCTCGACCAACGCAGCAGCGGAGACGGCGGATGCGGATACAACGCAAGAGGCTGCTCAGCGGACTGGGCCCCGGCCGGAGCTGACCGTGGCTTTGCATACCCGCTTTTCGGTCGCCGCAGTCACTTCTTCCATGTCTGCCATGCTGTCCAGCTTAAATCTCCCACCGCCCCACGGTGCTCCGGTCGGAACAGCGGGGCCTGGCGCCTGGGTGCCGAGGGGGGCCGCTGTGTCCATCGAGGGTTTGGTGCTCGAGGTGAGCAGTCAGAACATGGGAGGCGTTGGCGGCCTGCTGGGAGCCGTGGCGTCGGTCGACGAGGCCGAGAGCGCCAACGTCGACTGGCGTGTGCGTGTGGGGAGTGTCGTGGGCGGAGGCGGTAGGAGTGCTGGCGCCGTCGTCGAGGCCGAGTTTCTGCCCATGTCCGGCCTGCTGCCCACCTCAACGTACGTGCAGAACTTCCTGCAGTCCCTATTCCCGCCCAACATGGTCGAGATACCCACTCCTTCTGGGGGCCTCGGTCCGAACGGCGTCCCGCTCAGCGCAGCACGACAGCATGTGCAAGCCGCGAACGGTTACAGCGACGCAGGAGCATCAAGGATAAATATGGCCGCGAACGGCGGCTCATCTAACCTTCTTGGCATGTCGACCACTCCCACCGCGGCCAACTATATCATCGGCGCCAGCACCAAGCTGCCTGGCAACACGCCCAATAGCACCTTCAACATCCCCATCCTTTCGGACCAGCTCTGGGAGGAGATCGTGCCGAGTTCAGGCGAGCGCTGGCGGCAGACCATCCTGGCCCGCTGCCGCAGGATCAAGACGCAGAAGAAAGCGGCAAGCACAACGACTGTTCCCAAGCCAGATCCACCCCAAGCGTCGGACAGCAACGAAGCCGCCTTCGAATGGCACACCTTTGCAGCCGATAACGTCAACGCGGCGACTGACAGGACAGAAGCGCGCGCCGACCGGGCAGAGGAGGAGGACCTGTCATCGGACGAAGACAGCAAGCCGTCGGGCGCGATAGCAGCGCAACCGGGCGCAAGCTTGGCAGGCACCACCGTAACCGTCCAGCAGATGGACGATGACGACGACGACGACGACGACCGTCCCCTCGGCGCCTCAATATTCTCGCATAACAAGAGCCAACCGCCCTCTTCCGGTATGGCCGGTGGAGCGGGGCCCCCTGCCGCGCCTGGCCCTCAGCAGGAGACCGTCCAGCTTACATTTGAGGGTCTGCGCGGCGACATGCTCACCGAAGGCGCTGGCGCCGCCGGATGGTCTGGTTTCGAGCGCGGTCGACGGATTGCCTTCCACTATGTCCAAATGCTGCGTGCCGAGGGCATCATCTGAGCCCTCTAGTGGTCACTCCTAACTGTATTCTAATATCCAGTCGAGGGAACACGGTGGCGACAAGCGCGTATGCATAGTGTTTAAACTCTAACACACCAGTGAATCACCGACACTTTCATCTTCCCATCTTCGCGTGGCTTGGTCTGATCGCCTCGATGATCCGCCGAGACTAAGAGACGGTTAAAGCGAGCTGGCTAGCTATCGCTCGCTTGCCATCTCGCCCCTTTTTTTTCTCCGTTGCGTCTCTACTGGCTTGCCCGAAACAGCGACTAGCTGTACTTACTCTGGTGCGGTGCAACATGAGCAGCGGCTACGAGCTCCACCAGAAGCTGCGGACCAAGACGGTGCGGCAGGTGAAGAAGAAGCAGTACGATGAAGCGATCAGCACGCTCTTCCAGGGGGCGATGGATCTGCTGGCGCAGTCCGAACAGGGATCGGCGTGCGACCTTGCGCTGTACATGATCGACGTCTACGGGATCAAGGCGCAGCCGGTGGATGCGGAGGCGCGCGACCGGGTGACGCAGATCGTCGGCAAGGCTGCTCCGGACTTCTGGCGCAAAAAGCTGATCGATGCTGCCATCAAGTGGTCTGCCAAGGCGCTGGATTCTCCCAATGGCGATGCTCACCTGCGGCTGTACGTTGCCGAGCTGCTTGCGAAGGAGGGCAACTTTCAACAGGCCGAGGTGCACTTTCTTGCTGCGCTGGTGGCGGGTGCCGATGGCGAGGTTGGGGAGGAAGCGGCGGGGGTGTTTGCCGAGATGATGGTGCGGTGGTTGGGGGAGCATGCGGCGGCGGCTGCACGGGAGGAGGGGGAGACGCGGGATGCGGACGCCCTGGAGCGGATTGAGGCGGGGCGGTTTGCGCTGCGGGGGGTGGTGCCGCTGCTTGCCAGCGAGGCGGTGGGGGCGGGGGGTGCGTTTCTGGCGGCGTATATCGCGCGCGTCACGCAGCGACAGCGGAGTCTGTTGCTGCCAGTCCAGCCGAACCCCCGGCCGTATGTCCCGCCGGGGGTGCCGTCGGTGGCGTCGTCCGCAGCGCCGGTACAGCTCTACTTGACGGCGAACGCGGAGCTGAACTTTGCGCAGATGGCCGCCGCGCTCGTCGGCCAGGCGGCGGCGCTGCGCCCGGCGCGCACACCGGACTGGCTCCGCTCCGCCTGGTCCGCCCTGGTCCGCCAGTACAAGCGCGAGGCCCCCGCCCTCCAGCACGACGACGCCATCCGCTCCGCCATCCCCCTCATCTCGTCCACCTTCTTCGACATTCAACCCCCCCGCGCCCCCGCCAACATGCTCTCCGACATGATGGCCTCCCTCTTCGGCGGCCCCGCCCCCGCAAACCCCAGTCGCACCCCCGCCCGCATCAACGCCCCCACCCCGCCCCAACCCTCCGCCCCCGCTTCCCATCCGCCCGCCGACGACCTCGTCGACGACGAGATGGACTAGCCCCGCTCCGCTCCCACCCATCGCTTCGCCCTCACAAACACCCACCCCCACCGCCTACTTGTACTACCCTAGCTCGAGCTGAACGGCATCCCTTCACACATCCACCATAATCGAACCGACGCCTCGCGCCTCTGCCAGCATGATAGGTTGTAGTCGTTGTTATAGTACATGGTAACGCGGGCACCCAAGGGCCCACAGGGGGTTCCCTGCGAGGGAACTAACGTAGAGCCAGAGATGGTTAACAGGGCGGCAGCGCGGGGATGCGAACGGACTAGGCAAAGGCATCCTGCCAGTCAGCGCCGTCGCCGTCGGCCTTGTCGGCGTTGGTGAAGGTGAGGAAGTTCTGAGGGCGGTGAATCTCGTCCCAGAAGGCGGCGGGGCGGTCGAGGACGAGGGTGTACTTGATGTTGTTGGTCCACTGCGCCGAGAGCGAGAGGCCGTAGTTCCAAGCGCCTTCGCTCGGCGTGAGCGTGGTGCCCAGGATCCGGTCCGACAGCAGCAGCTGCACCCGTTCCATCGCAGTGGACGCGTTGAAGCTCGCGCCGCCGCCCGTCGCGGCCACCTCGGCCTCGTTTGCTTTCCGGCCCCACTCGAAGCCGGACACGGTCAGATTGTAGGCCGACAGCGAGACCGAGCCGGGCGTAAAGGCGCACGAGATGCAGACCGTGCTCGCACCCCACTCTGGATGATTGGCCATCATCCGCGCATGCATGGCCACGTCCTGAGGCGGCAGATGCGGCAGATCCATCGAAGAAGTCTTGATCCAGCCTAACGGCTCAAGATCGTTCAGCATAAACTCGTGCTGCGGCAGGGCATCAGGCAGCTCGACCCGGCTGTTCGATCCGCGTTGCGGAACCCATACAATCACCTTGATTTCCTTGATGGACGGCGCGTCCGGCGGCGAAACACCGTACATGTATCCAGCGACCTGCGTGCGAAGATCGGCGTTGACAATAAAAGTCTTCAAGATGTTCTTCGGCATGACATAGGTCAATGAGCCGACATCATCCTTGATGTCATCGTTCGAAACGTAGAGATGTTGGCATCGAAGAGGCAGGTTGGTCGCAGACAATGCACGAATTCGCCAGTCCGACTTGGAGCTGAAGACCTTGTTCTCATATTGAGTCGTCGTGACGGTTTGGATCTCCTCTCCGTGCACATTGACCGTCTTGACCTGCGTCGCCGTCACTTGCTGTGCCGCTTCGGTCGATTTCTCTAGCTCGGCCATCTGTTGGCGCTGGACCGACGGCGCCTGGATCGTCATACCCAGGATGATATCTCGGATCTCCGACGAGGTGAGCGAGTTGACATTGACATTGTTTCGCTTGCCAAAGTCAGCCAGAATCAGGTCTCGCAGCTGGATCTCGACCTTGATCCATTCTTCATCGGCCAGCGTGGGCCACAAGTGATGTGGCTCGGTTACGACACCGGGATGAGGACGCAGGATGATCTTGGCCTTCTCCTGGTTGACGTGCAGAGCACGGAGCAACAAGATCAACCGCGAAAAGGCGGTGAAGCTGCTGACGTTGGACATCCAGTTGTCGTACGACGAGTAAAGGACCATCTGCGGCTGCGTAGCCTTGAGCACCATATCGCCAATGCTCTCCAGCTTGAGGAAGGACTGGAACGGCAACTGCAGCTCGGATCCAACAATGGACAAGTTAGGGAAATCAAGCGAATGCGTTTCGAGGGGATCCAACATGCCTTTTCTCGACACTATGATACGTTTCGGCTGCTCCTCGACCGGCAGACTTCGCACCAAAGCAATGGTCTCTTCTGCCGTCTTCCACTTGGCTAGCTGTCCAAGACGCTTCTGGCCAGCCCAGACCGAGGTATGGATGATCTTGAGGAAGAGCTGACCTGTCCTCGGGTTCAGAATGATGATGGCGCCGTTGATCGGCTTGGTAACCAAGTTGCCCTCAAAGGTGCGGTGGATAGTAACTCGATAGACGTTGGTATCGTCGACGAACCAAATAATCTGGTTGCTGAACAGTTCTGCGTAGTTGTTGGAGTTCAGGTAGGGTTCGGTAGGCTCAGAGCTGTACAGTTGCAAGCTCTTCCGCACACGATCGCGAAGAACGTATAGAGAAGGATTGGCCTTCATGATCTTGGTCATCGCTTGCTGGATTAGCGGCTTGCTTCCAGGGAACCAAATACCGTAGGCGGAGTGAGTGTTGTACGCCAGGTCGACGCCGATCAGCGCGCCTGTAGCCGATGGATAGATCGAAGTATTGTCGCTTGTGTAGTCAAGGAACTTGGCTCGACAGTAGCGCTCGATGTCATGTGAGTCGTAGTCTCCCCACCGGAGCTGCACATCCACCCACCACTTGTTACCGCTTGATCCATCCATCACGTCTCTTGAGTCCGTCAGCAAAGAGGGTCGTGACATCGGCCACTTGTAGCTGGCGAACAGCAGAATGTCGGAGCTGGAAGCCGTCAGACGGTAGGACTTTCGAGGATGGATGGTCTCCTTCTGCACAGTCTCGATAGAGAGCGCTTCGAGTTCTTGATCAAAGACCTGGCACAAGTCCATGACAATGGATTCATGGATCTTCTGCCACAGATGGGCTCGGAAGAGCTGGATGTACGAGATCTTGAGTGACGGCATTTTGCCCGACATGAGCACACCGCAGAGGTCAAGCTGCACTTGGAAGCCGATGTAGACACTGCTGCGGTTGAGCGTGGGCGACCACCACAGCGTGAATCGTCGGTTGGGGATCTGCGACAGACCCGAACGCTGAGCATTTGTCAAGCGCTTTTGCTGCATGCTGTCTTCGAAAGAGGAAGATTTCTCCCAAAATAGACCTTCCCAAGTCGGGTGGCCGGTGGCAGCGAAGAGAGAATGCTCTAAAATCGTCTCGACACCTCCAAGAGCAGCGATAGTGTCGGTACGGAGCTGATTGAGATTGTGCAGTTTGCCATCATGCCGCTGATTGGTCCACGCAAAAGGCTGTGATTTAGCGATCTGATACTTTTTAAACTCCTGTCGGACTCTCCAAAGCTTGTCATAGGACAGAATCGTTCTGTCCTTCTGGAACAACGTCGCGATACGGGGAAGGCCGCGGTGGAATGAGTCTTCCAAGTCCTCAAGCGTCAGGCGACGGTTCTGCTCGTTGGCCTCCTTTCGTTTTTGGGCATACTCTTGCCACACCCTAGCGGAATCCTCGAACTCGGAAGCCCACGGCGTGATGTAACGGTATAGGGCGGGTAGCAGCTGGTCGTCTTGGCTCGAGAGACCAGCTCGGAAATGCGTGATACCGGTGGTTGTCTGCCTTGAGTATTTTAGATCCGAAGCCGGAATCAGGACATGGCCCATAGATAGCATGCCAAGACCCCCCAATTCTTTGGGCGAGGCCAGGATCTGGATGGGCCATCGTGAGGGCATTTTACTGTTGACACCTGACTTGATCCTGTTAATCACCTTGTTTTCGCTCTTGACCAGCAAGTCTAACATCTCTTCAGTATTCACTACGGCTTCACGATAGTAGGTCATGAGAGCAATGAGGCAGGAGTTCCACTTGTTGGCGATTTTGCTGAACGGAGCTGCGCCAGCCGACATGAGGAGGGCACGGACGCGGTTGTTGAAGTTGGTAATGCCTTCCTCCGAGACGCGCAGATATGCCGTGGCCGAGCGCTCTCCTGAGCTGGCTTGAACCAGCGGCCAGACGCCATCCTTGGCAACGTCGACATCGTCTTGGCGAATCTTGGGCAGGATGCGAGCCTCGAAGCCCAGCATTGAGAAGAGCAGATTGGGGTTGTCTCTACTGTAGACGGAACAAAAAGTATCCTCCCATTCAATGGTGGTCAGACTTCGAGGCAGACTGTTCTTGACAGTCCAGAAGACGGCTCGACCCAGGTTGACATCCTGCTTGACCAGACGCATTCGAGCATCACGAGGCCAGCACTTGCGGTTGTTGTATCCAATCACGTTGCTGTTGTTGGGGTCTGGATTGGCGGTTAAGTAACGCTGCACCAGATCACGCGCCTCATCCGCGCTGAACCGATACAGAATATGGATCCTGTCCACGTAGCGGGTATAAAGCCGGATGGGATGCTTTGTTTCGGTGGCTGTATCGCGGAACTGGAACAAGCCATTGGGCATGTTGGGAGGCCCAGCCATTTCGTTGGCTCTTTGCAGGCCCAATATCAACAAATCAAGAACGAGACCATAATACTGAAACACAAAGGCGCTGAACTGGAGACCGCGGATCAGGCCGTATGAGTTGACGTGCGACATGTCCTTGAATACGATCGAGATGTTGTTCTTGGCAGTAATGTAGTCGGCCAGATTATGATCCATGATGAGCCGGAGGAGCCGGTTGAGCATGGTCAAATCAATCTTTTCAAACACTTTGCTAAGAGTGGTTTCCATCAAGACGTTGCTTTGACCCTCCGAGGTGTCCCAGATTTCGTGGGCGTTGTTGATACCGTTGCACCACTTGTAGACGAGCAGTGGCGCGGGCTCGGAATCGCTGGGCTTGATCCAAGCCGGGAAGAGCTGTCGCTTGTCGCCTTCGTACGACAGATACTGGCTCAGATAAGCGTCCGTAATCTTTTCAATCGGTTCAATGTCGTAGGTGGGTGTCAGCTTGTTGAAAGTGTCGAAGAACTCAAAACCTGCTTCTTTGAAGGCGCGCTGCGTCAGCATCAAGCGCTTGATCCTAGCCAGAGTTTCGTGTGGGTTGTCGAAAGCTTGTTCAATCAAGGCCATCTCCTCTCTTTGGCTTTGATTCAGCCGGCCCTTGACGGAATAGGACTCTTTAAGACCTTCAAGGGCAAGAACAAGGATTTTGGTATCATGCTTAAAGTTGAGGGATGGAAAGGGAATTGGACTGAACTTTCGAGCCTCCAGCCATTGGACAGTAGCCGTGAAGGCCGCCACTCCGACTTCCGATGTGATGTAAGGACCACTCTTGAGATAGTCGGTCTGGCGCTCGTGCTCCGCTCTGAGATACAAACGGGTGAGTCGACCTTGATTCTTACGGACGGCGGTTTTGTCCACTGTTGCTCCTCTTGCAATCCTGGCTCTTTGAGAATGCGCCACAGAAGTCCACCAATCGAACTTCTGTTTGATGTACCGTAGGAGTAGATTCTCTATTGCAGGTGGAAGATTTGGTTTCCAGGGGATGTTGGCTCGAACAGCCCGGTAGCCTTCCGACATATGGCTCATGATGGTTTTGAGCTTGTTGGCTTTCAATCCCTCGGGCATGCTGTCGAGCAGATCGCTGAGAACAGCAGCTCTCAGCTCGAGGTCGAAGTTCGCCTCGACCCGCTGCTTCGTGATGGAGGGAGCTCCGTTGCGCCCGCCTCTGCCTTGGAATTGACGCGCTAGCAGATTCGAGAGCCATCGTTCGAGTAGAGGCACAAGTCCTCGGAGGAAGAAGATCCATACTCTCCAAGAAGGCGCCCAGAACCCAACACCCGGACCTTTACCGACGCCAGCGGAGTTGAAGCGATAGTAGATAACGTGCTTGAGGTCTTTGCAAGCTCGAATCTGCCGCATGATGCGATACTTGTATCTGTACGCCCCTGAAAGCGTAGCAATGTGGTTGAAGAGATACTGCAGGCCGTCGGCAAGTTGGAAAGCGTCGATCGAGCCCAACCGGAACTGAACATGCGAATCGACGACCAGTTTCATGATGCGACCGAGTTCTCTGATCAAGTGGAAGGCGTTTCCGAAACGGCTCTTCTTCCTCTCTTTGGTGGTCAGTGTCTTTGTCGGCTTTAGATTCATATTGTAGTCTAGATGGAGGTAAGAGGCGCCCTTTCGATGAATGAGAAGGTTCATCATGTTGAACGACTGTTTGGCCACCTGAAGACCTGCCTCGAGCCAATCAATCGAGGTGTTTTGGAAAAACTTGGTGTTGTTCAACTCCTTGAGCAGATGGGTGCGCTTGTGCACCTTCTGCTTACGATCGTGAAGGCTGTTATAGACGTAGGACTTGAGAAGCTTCTGATAAGATACGCGTACCTTGACAGGCTGATTGGGGGGACAGTGTTCCAGATACCAGTTTTGTATCAAAGGCACATCCACGGCCCTTCTCGTTTTGCCGCTGCGCATATTGTAGGGCTTTGGCGCCCACCAGAGCGCTATAGCATCTGCTGTCAGATCTCTTTCTAGGGGCTCTGTTTCCAAGAAGGGTGTCACTTCTTCTGGCAATGAGAAGGCGACCTCGTCGGGCAGCTCGTCATCGCCCTGGACGCCCTCACCGAACACCTCGTCTTCGTGGCTCAGCACAGGGGTGCCGTCGTCAAACTCGGACCGGAATGCATTGGCACTGGACAAGGAACGTCCCGAGATGGGATTGATGACTGGATCAAAGTAGAAAGCTTGGTCGATCTCGTCGGACCGTATGTAGACGTTCTTTGGCTCGTGATAAGTGCCGATGTGAACGGAACGGGGCCGGCTGTTGTAGAGATGGGGAAAAGCAACGCGGTACTCTGTGCGGATCTGCTGGCGAATGATAACTTTGCGGAAATCGGTAAAGTCGGTGAAATCGTCGTCGAAACCATCGGTGTCCTTGTAAAGCGGTTCGAACTTGGGCCCGCCGGGGATGGCCATATTGAGAGCCTTTGCAGTGAAGAAGGCCTTCTTGTCGAAGAGGTGGTAGTAATTTCTGTCTCCGATGGTAGAGTCGCTGAGAAGAGTCTTGCCGAGCCGGTGGAGTGTAGCCATCTGTGGCAGATCGAGATTCCAGAACTTGTACGAGGAGCCGTTGACGTGCTTGCGATTGTCGATTAGGGGCTTATGGTCATAGAACCAGTCGATGACGGCGCCATCTTCTTCGTCGTCCAGTTCGAGTTGGATGGCTTCGAGCGGCTCCACGTCGAGCAGATTATCGGAGTAGTCGACGACAGGTTCTTCGTCGTCGAACGGAGGGAATCGCATACGCTTGAAGTGGCGTCGATCGCGCTTTTCACGTCGCATTGCTATCCACATGGTTGCCCACTGCGCGTGGAAGACTGGCTCGATTACCTTGGGTACTTCGTTGACAAAGGTGATGGCACCGGTGATGTGGTAAAGGACAGGCACCTCACGGACCTGCTCCCACGGCATGGGGATGTTCTCTAGCACTTTCATCATCGCGTGCGGTACATACTTGAGAGCACCGAGATGGACACGCTTGTCCTGCCTGTATTTGCGATTGGTCATATCACCGTGCTCCTTGATGACCTTGCGAAGCACCTCTGGTGGCATTTCCTGCTTGCCAGTGTCGACAAAGCCAGTCTTACCCCTTCTGTCGCCATACCTTCGGCTCTGTGTCTGTTGCCACTTTTTGGCTTTGGCTTGTATCTGTTCTGAGGAGAGATAGGGAGGCTCGTTGAACGGCAAGGTAGCGGGCATGCCTGGTGGCGGACCACGCATGGCAGCGGGCGCGGTAGGTGGGGCGCCTCGGTAGCCTGGCGGGCCCGACATGGCTGCCGATATGTGGCGGCGACCGGCCTCTACTCTACGTTAAGCGCGTGTTCTGCCTGCAAGAGTGTGAGGGATGATAGAGTGTTCGACCTAACGGTGCTGCGAGACGGGCAAGTATGGGCGTAGCAGGCGTTTGGCTCACAGCGTTGATGGCCAGACGGTACTGCTGACTCGGCAGCTTCTCGAGGATGTCGCAGTCCAACGGCCAAGGGTAGAATTATGAAGAGGTGGCGGACACAGCGTGACAGGCGGGCGGTGAGGGTGTGGATGGGACAATCGAAGAGGATGAGAAGGTCGCAGTTGAAATGATGTCTGCAAACACCCACCAAGGATCTGCCGGCTGAGCCAATACTGACTTGTCCCGCGCGATTGAAAAAAGTTCGAAATCGGCGGCTTCGCTTCTTGATCCACTCAGCGCCAAATCGGGGAACACGGATCGGGTGCCACAAAACAAATCTTACAACGGGCGAGCGTGCTTAATTTACATCCAAGTGGAGTGATGCGTGGCCCGACCATGGAACGAACGCTTCCCTATGAATATACACATCAGGGCATTCATCCCTCTCTACGCTCAGAAACAGATACTATCCGCCAGACAGCATGTCGTCCTCCGAAGCAAGACAGGAGGGCGAGAGCATAGCAGGAAGCTCTCGTCAGAGCGAAACTGTGCCTTCTTTACGTCAGGAGGGTGTCGAAGCGACCCGGTCGAGCGATATCCAACACATTATAGTGGATGACGACGACGACGACGACGAAGAGATCGCCAAGCACGAAGAGGGCGACGACGATGGCGATGACGATGGCGATGACAATGACAACGCGGACGACGATGATGACGACGACCGCTTCAATGTGGAGATGACGGCGCGCGACCAGACCCTTGACGCTGGTTCGTCTGCCAAGGGGAGAAAGCACGTAACTAGAATACAGAGCGCCCTGGACGAGGATATGGCAGCCGAACTGACAGACAGGAGAGAGGACAGAGTAGGTCTTGTGACTATGGTATAGATATGGATACAGGATACTGACACGTCGCCATCTCGCATGCCTTGCGCTGTGTCCGCGGATGGAACAGTTATTGGACGAAAAGATCCGCACTCGCTATCTACAAGGTGAGTTGTGCTGACCGGTCTGCTTCTGCTCTCTTTCGAAGCTATCGGAACTAACTTCCTGGCACGTTCTGCCTGGCGCATACGTAGAGATCGGCGACATCTTCGAGAACGAATGAAGCGGAACCGTTATCGACCCTCCTGTGCCGGAACAGGGCTGTGATCGTATCATTCTTGTCCAGCTTGTGCTGCCCGGTGGACTGGTCCTCATTGATGGTCTTTTAGCGCGTAGCTGGTCATCATTGTTCCGTAGGAGAAACACGTTACGCATTACCATTGAGCTAGGTCTGGTTCTGGTTCTGGTTCTGGTTCTGGTTCTGGTTTTGGTTCTGGTTCTGGTTCTCATTCTCATCCTGGTTCTGGTTCTGGTTCCGGCTGTGGTTTGGGTTGTGGTTTTCCTGCTGCGAGAGGCCTGGCTGGGTGCCCGGGTCGTCCTGCTCGTTGTTCTCGTGGTGCGAATGCTGAGGGTATGCATGAGCTCGAGCTATGGGGTCCGTCTGATGGTCGAGCAGGGAGCCAGACTCGTCGGGACGCATGGAAGCGAACGAGGAGGCGGTCCGGTTGGGGTTCTGCTGCAGTATCCTCGCCCGGCGTTGCGCTTTGAGCGTCTCGACGTCAGACTCCTGCACCGACAGGCTTGTGGGAGCCCGTCGAAGCATAGTTGAATGATGAGGCTAGTGGGAAGACGCCGTGGTGGACATCCATCAACATGGTAGTCGCAGTCATAAGTGCGAGTGTGAGTGCGCTGGCAGACAAAGGAAGCTGCGCCATTCAAGATAAATGAATAAATAGGCCGCAAAAATGCGAAAGGAATTGTCGAGAAAAAGCGAGTTTATCGCCAATGCGCACTTGGCAGCTTGTTCTTGATCGAAAGGGAAAGGTTGTCAGGCTACCATCACCGTCTTGAAGAGGGGACCCTCGACTGCCATATCTGCGGACACGAGCGGAAGCAAGCACCGCCGCCAGCCGACCAGCCAACGACCCCGGGGGATATGGCTTGTGAGGAAGACCGCGTCATGACCGCTTCGACAAGCGTAGCACTCTGACTAGATCTCCTTACGTAGAGGGCTGACTGGGCTGCTTCCGCTGCCTTGCTTCGAAGCACGTTCGGGAAGTAGGTGCGCCTGAGTTTCTGTGGATCCGCGCCATGTCTGGCCCCGGTCGCCGGCAGTCGTACGCCCAGCAGCCCGGGTACGCTGCGCGATATCCTCCTGCGTCTTCGCAGCCGTATCCGCCGCCGTATCCGCCGCTGCAGCACGCTCCGCCGCAGTACGGCTATGCACCGGCCGGGGGCTACGGCCATGCGGGGGCGCTACAGCAGCCTTACGCACCCGCGCAGCCGTACTACCCGCAGCAGTATGCAGGCGCACCGTACCAGCAAGCATACGAAGGCCCTTACGGGGCCGCTTACGGGTACGCCGCGGCAGGCGCCTACCCCGGAGCGTTCCCAGAGGTCTATCCAGCGGCGCCCGACCATGACTACATGAACAGGCCGACAGGCTCACAAGCAAGTGCCAGTGGACACCTCTCTCCGCACCCGGCCGCGGCGGGGTCCAGCCCGCAGCCGAGCGCAGGGGGTGGCAGGTCGCCGATGCCGCCGCCGGAGATGAGCGCGACGATCGATGCGCAAGTGTCACGGCTGAGCCTGCAGGGGGTGGGGCGGACAAACACGGCGTCGCTGCCGGCGAAACCGCCGAGTGCAGGCTCGGAAGCGGTCGAGGTGGGCACGGCGGGAGGGCCGGTGGGTTCCGAGATGTCTCTCCGGTATCCTGCGCTGCCGGAGGTGCCTGCGAGGGCTGCGACGCCGGAGGAGGTGGGGGCGGGAGGGGAGCGGATGCGCGCCTACGTAGGCTCGCTGAAGGCGGTCATCGGGGCGTACGAGGCGCGGGACGAGATGCTGCGTCTGCGCACCGAAGCGGTCGGCTTCCGGCCGCGCGAGGCGTGGGCCGCCTGGCAGCGATCTACTGCCAAAGGTGCAGAGAGTCCAGCAGGCGCAGAGGAAGAGGGTGCGGCCGTGCTGGGCGTGCGCTTGCTGCAGCGGGTCGACACGTTGACGCGCGAGAACGCCGAGCTGGGCAACCTGCTCGCTCGCCGCGGTGGCGAGGCTTCCGCCGCGCTCCGCAACGAGGTCGCCGACGCCCACCGCCTGATCGCCGCCCTCGACACCGCGCTCGCCCAGGCAGAGGCGCGCGCCGCCGCCGCCCAGCGCGCCCTCGACGCCGCCTGCTCCCACCACTCCACCCCCATCCTCCCCGCCCCTCCCCCCGCCGACACCAAACCACCGCGCCACCGCACCCCCACCCCACGCCGTACCGCCAACGGCCGCAAACCACCCCCCACCCCACCTGCGTGAACACAGCCAGTTGGCTCTCCGAGAACACTTTCTATTGCGTGCGAACAGCGCGGTGCGCAGGCTAGGCTAGAGGCGGTGCAAGGCGGTGTGGTTGTTCTGCGGTGGGGAAAGCGAGGGCAGGAGGCTGGGGTGGACGAGGCGAGGGGCGAGGTGGTGGTAGCGGCGGTTGGCGCCGAGCAGGTCGAAGGGGTCGGTGCGGATGCGCGCCGCGTTGGCCTCGAGCCAGGCCTTCTTGGTAGCGTACATGGCGTGCTGCTTGCGCTCGCGCTCGCCGTCCCAGCGGTGCGTGAACTGGCGCGCCCGCCCCGCATGCACCGCCGCCAGCTCGTCGTAGAGCGCCCGCGCGAACGGCAGCTCCGCTGGCAACCCCTCCGCCAACGTCCCCCCCAGCACGTGGTAGCCGCTGTACGTCAGCACATCCCCCCGATCCAGCACCCCGGCACTTGCAGGAAGCTGCCCCGTCCGCTGCCGGTACAGGTACTCGAGCCGCGCCGTCTCCTGCTCCAACCGCGCCGGTACAGACGCCGGCACCGAGGTGATGTACCCCGCCCACACCGCCGCCACCCACGCAGACAGCAGATCCGCCATCGAGAAGGGCATGTACGATACAATCAGCCCGACAAAGGCCAGCGACAGATCCGGCGCCTTGCCGTACAGCGCGTGGTTGTACAGGAACGGCACCCGCGTGCCCTGCAACCACTCCGGCGTCAGCGGCTCGACCTGCTGCGCGCCACTCTGTCGCGCCTCGTCGGTGAGCACGTGGACAAAAGGATACTTGTGCCCGTAGCCGGTGCCCAGCAGGATGTAGTCCACCTGCTCGATCTTGCTCCCGTCCAGCAGCGTCAGGTCGACCTTGCTGCTCTTCTGCCCGTCGCTTGGCGCGCCTTGACTACTGCCCGAGACCGCCGGCGTGACCTCGTACTTGACAATCATAGCCACCTCCTTGATCCGATCGTCCGGCAAGGCGGGACACTTGACGTCCAGCGCCGTTTTCGCCGACTTGTACACCGGATCCTCGGGCGTATGGAAGATGGCCAGATGCGCCGCAGCCTCGTTGGCGCTGTTGTTGTTGCCGACGATGACCACCTTCTTGTTGCGGTACGGTTCCGAGTCGCGGTAGTGTTTGCAGTGGTGGACATGGCCCGCCTGCCTGGCATGCTGCAGGCCTTCGGCGTTGGGGTAGTTCGGGGTATCGTACCACCCGGCGGCGACCAGGACCCGATCGAAACGCTTGCTTTCGACGAGCGCTTGCGCCGGGTTGCCGGTGGCGCTGTTCCAGTTTTTGAGTGTTACCTGCCAGCCTTTCCCCGCGGCGAGCTCCTCGACACGAAGCACTTCGATGCCACAGCGGATGTGCTGCCGGTATGGCTGGGCGAAGGCGCGCAGATACTCGTGCGTTTCGGCAAGGGTGGGGAAGGTCTCACCGTTGGCGGGTGGGGGGAATGGCTTGCCAGAGAACTCGAGGAACTCGGGCAGCACGTTGCCGCGCAGGTTGAGGTAGGCGGGGGAGGGCCAGTGCGGGCGGCCGGAGTGCGGGTCGATGATGGGCGACTGGCCCTGGACACGGTCCGGGCCGAGCTGACGCTCAAGCGCATACGTCTCGTCGGACCAGAACCAGACACCACCCACGTCGTCGCGCCGCTCGACGAGCGTAGGTGCAAACAGCGGATACCGCCCCAGCTCGTCCTCGCCCTGCTCCTCGACCAGGTTGCGCAGACTCACCAGGCCCGCCGCTCCACCGCCGACAATGAGCACCGTCTCCGGCCCCTGCGCCCTGGAACGCGGCGTGATGCGCGTACCACCAGACGACCCGGGGTCTGCCGCCATCTTGCCCGCTCCTCCCATCGCGAACGAGTAAGGCGAAGAGACCGGAAAAGGATGCAGGCCAAGCTGTGGTATGAATTCTAGGTGCTCATGGTAGCTCGAAGCCAACACAGGTGTGGAGATCAGCGGTCGGTTTGGTCCGTCACAATCAGCCAAGAAGATGGCGGATATCTCATTCACCGACTTTATGATTTTGAGAAGCACGCAATCAGCGTTCGCACTGTCGTTCCCTCCGATTCATTTCCGCGGAGAGTACACCCCGCTCTTTTTACGCACATTTCATCAAGCTCCCCTCTACATGGCAGTGAGCCCTGACTCGCACTGTTCTCGCAGCGTCTGTTTGGCTTACTGAGAATGCAGCACACCGTGGTCTAGTTGCGCAAGCGTCAACGTGTGCTAGGGTCAGGATAACGACTGGGGTACGGAGCACGTCCTCATTAATAAAGCTGGCGCACCAAGCTGCATGCCTCTACCGCATCGGGGTAAAGGGCCCGATTGCGCCGCTCCGTCGAGCCACCATCGAGGAGTAGCTGGAAACATACGCAGTTTCACAAGCACCGAACTAGCAGAGAGATCCACGTCAGCAAGGCGGGAGACAAGCACAGATGCGGTTACGATTGCCATTGGCGTTGTGTGATAAAGAGAAAGCAGCTCTGCCTAGGTGGATATGCTGAGCAGTACTCGAGGGTCTGTTGGCTGTGATTGCGGCGAGTACGTAGATTACAGCTCGGCAAGCAGCATGGTGCCGAGACTCTGGACGATCTGGTCGCCCATGGTCTGGTGGACTGCATCTTCGAGATGTCGCTTCGGGTCTTGCTTTCCGACGTGGCGCGTCTTGAGCTGGTCGGCGCTCAGCGTGCTCTCCTCCTGGACCGACTTGTTGTACGCTTCCGAGAGCGAGAGCATGCGCTCGATCGCCAAGCGGTTGTTCTCCTTGTGTTGGCCAAAGTCGCGAAGCCTGAGCCCCTCGGTCCAGTTTCTCTTGTGTAGATTGTTCAACATGCTCTGCTCCAGCTCCGTCTTGCGGTATCCAATGGCGATGCTGTAGTAGTGCCGATTCAAGCCGTGAATCAGTGATTGGATCGAGGGCTTATTCAAATGGCCAATGTTGGATGTTGTCTGGCGCGGTTCCTGCCCCAGCATTACCGTAGACGGGTTGATCAGACGGAAGGCATCGATCACCACCTTGCCCTTGACGGACTGGATCGGGTCCACCACCACTGCGACGGCGCGCGGATTGAGCTGCTCGAAGGACTGCTGTGTGTTGATGTCGACGTTACTTAGCCAGCATCCGAATCCCGGATGCGAGTGATACCATCCGACCACCATCTCTGGCCGCCCGGTCTGCTTTAGCATGTCCAGCATCTTGGTTTGAAAAACCGGGTCCACCGCTTCCACCGACACGCCCGTTCCCGACTGTGGCATGGCGAATACGTCAATCACGGATACCGTGTAGTCGTCAATAAACGATCCGAGCATCAAGCCCATCACCTCCATGGGCACGCCCGCCCTTCCGTGCTTCAGCATCTTGATCAAAGCTAGAGAGGAAATGTAGACCATCTCGGCGTTGTCATTCTGTGGCGTATCCCCCGGTCTGCCACCGGCACCTGGCCGTGCGCCCATACGCGCCTGCTGCATGATCGACTGAAAATCCATGGTGACCGCCTACGTCGTCCAGATGAGGCAGAAGTGTAGATGACCCGGTGCCTTGTTGCAGCGCAATCTGCTTGTCGGGTAGAGCAGAGGTGTTGCGTCCAAAGCCAGTCTGGAAATGCTGCGTTGACTGAATCGTATGGGTTGAGTGGTGCCTCAGCTCCGTGTGGTAAGAGACTTGATGATGATGATGATGATGACGACAGTGCGAGCAGCCAAGCCAAGATCGGTGTGCGTTTGGCTGTAAATCCGATGTGAGAGTATATGCGCACGCGTCGTAGCCTGCTTGTGATCGTAACAAATTCCCGATCATCGATCGACGAGCCCGATCCCAGATTCTATTTGATTCTATTACCTCCACTTAGCTGCAATCTAGGCGGGGAGCATCGCAACTCTAACACCCTTACGATACTGAATCCCAACTCATGTTCATGTTGGCATATCTGTGAGTGTGTGTGAGTGTGAATTAATCACAATGTAGTATGACGCTGGCGTTGTTGGGTTATCGTTCTGCCATCGTAGCTGCACTCTACCATCCGCATCGAGTGTCCATCATCAGCATCTACGGCGTGGCACGCGAAGGCTGTACATCCGACTCAGCTGGCATCTACCCTCCTTCCCTTTCGCCTTGGTCCGTGTCGCGAAGATGTCGAAAGGCATTGGCTCACTGTTTTCCTCTCTGTTCGTCTATCTCCGGTCATTGCTCTTCTCCAAGCATCTAGAGATATGCGTTGTAGGTCTGCAGGCCGCCGGCAAGACTTCTCTGGTCAATCTTCTTTCGTCCGGCCAGTTCGCCGACGAGATGGTGCCCACCGTTGGCTTCAACATGCGCAAAGTCAGGTCGGGCAACACCACCATCAAGGTGTGGGATATTGGAGGCCAGCCCAGATTCCGTAGCATGTGGGAGCGGTACTGTCGCGGAGTGTCTGCCATCGTCTTTGTGGTCGACAGCTCCGTGCCTCTTCCGTCCAAGAAGCAGGATGAACCGACTCCGACACGGACCGCCGCAGCGCCCGCAGCAGCATCCACACCCAGCAGAAACGACAACGTAGCGTCCGCCAACGGTGCGATAGGCCCGAGGCCGTTATCACCAACACCATCAACGTCATCCAACAGCCCGTGGGAGGTCGCAGCCGACGAGCTACACGCCTTGATCGAAAGGCCTCACCTAGCCGGTGTACCGCTTCTGGTGCTGGCGACCAAGAACGATATCAAAGGAGCGGCTCGAGTAGATGACGTGATCCGTGTCATGAAGCTGGACACCATTGCAAACAGAGAGGTGAGCTGCTACAGCATTAGCAGCAAGAACCAGGTCAATATCGATGTTACCCTCAAATGGCTCGTCGCGCGTAGCCCAGCTGGCCAGCGCTAGAAGTCGTAGTGTCGACTAGCAGCTACTCGCTGAAACAAAGCAGCCTCTTGCGTCTACGAGCATCTTTCTAGCCATCAGAGCTTTTCCATTACAGAAATGCAAGGCGCCTGAGTACGACCTATCAGACCTGTTCGAACTGTGGTTTATCCATACCCATCTCCGGTGTCATGCCAATCCTCTACACTTGCACCTTCTTTGCTCTTCTCGCGCTGTTAGCTGGGCTTCTGTGTCACCCACTGGTAGCGCCACTCTATCTGCTGCCCCAATCACCCCACATTTCCACTCATTGCCACTTGCCGGTCTCACACCATATACCTCCCAATCAGGCCGTTTTAAGACAATTGTGTCTGTTTTCTTCCAAGAAAGGATCCTTGTTGTTTGCTGGTGCAAGGCGAGCAATGGGTTGGCTCTCTCAGCAAAAGCCAGACTGGAGAGCAATAAACAAGTCCGCAGGATGTGTGCCTTGGTCCAGGTGCTCGTATGGTAATGAATGAGGCCTGCAGAGCTTTCGTAATGAATAGTGGAAAGCTAAAGCTGTGATGCAATCTTGAATCTGCTTGGATCGGGGAAAGATCTGAAGCCCGGATCGGCGCGCTCAAACCAGCTTGCCGCTCAATAAGACTGCCACTGACAACTCCCTGCTGGGTCCGAACAGTCACGCTCCTCATCACCCCTTTCATCGACGACGGTTGATTGTGCTGCTTTGCGTTGCACCGGGATGCTTCCTGCTCTACCTGCGAGATGATAGACGATGCCCAGGCGGAGCAGCTGGCAACAAAAGCACCTGCCGCGCTCCAGCTCTCCCAACGCAACAGCACCGACATCCAGCACCTCTACACCTCGGCACTGCAGCAGAAACAGCAGTCCCAGCTGCGACAGGATCAGCAATACCTCGAACTCCTGCCGACGTTCCTCGAGCTTCACCAGCAGGCTGCCTCTTCCCAAGCGCTGCTTGGCTCGCTACAGACCTTTCTGTCGACCTTTCAAAGCGATCTGTCCACGCTCTCCACACACATCTCTGCCCTTCAGACCACATCGCAGCAGATCGACTTTCGGCTGGATGCTACGCGCGATGTAGAAGTGCAGCTGGCTACCTTCCTTTCCGGCATTGCGCTCAGTCCGAGGATTGTCGATCTCTTTTTCGAGACCGAGCCCGAGGCCCGTCCCGAGCTGTGGCAGAAGGCGATCAAGCAGCTGGACAAGGTCTTGGACGCCACCAGCTCTTCCGCAGCGCTATCGACGCGCGCGTCTGCATCCACGTCGGAGTCTGCGGAAGCGAACGATGCTGGCGCGGCGGGAGCGGCAGCGTTCAGCGAGGCCGAGTCGGTGCAGCAGGTGCGGCAGGTGGCTGAGGCGTGCAAAAACGTGGTCGCGGCCAAGCTGCGCGCGTACCTCACTGCGCCGCACGCCGCCATCCGCGCGTCGGTGACCACCAACATCCAGGTCCTCCAGACGAGCATCCTGCTCAAACATCACAGGCCGCTGTACGCGTTCTTGGCCAAGCATGTGCCGCGCGTCGCCATCGATGTGCAGAGGAGCTACGTCGCCGCCGCTCGCCTCTACTTTGAGACCAGCTTCCGGCGCTATGCACGCAGTCTCGGCGTCATTCGCAAGCGCTGGGTCGAGCCCAGTGCCGCAGCGGGCGCGCACTGGCTCGTAGATTCACCCCCCGCCGCCGCCAACGCCGCTGTCTCGCTCTTCTCGCGCCAACCCGCCGCCGGCACCTCGCCCGGCTCCGCCGCCGCCGTCTCCCGCACTGCCAGCCAGGACGGCCCCGGCGCGACCCACGCGGCGCTCTCGGACACCGACGCGATGCTCAACGGCAGCCCGGACCCCACCGACTTTCCCGCCTCGCGCCTGCAGTACGCCCAGATCGACGGCGCCGCCACGGCCACCGTCCTCGGCTACCTGGCCGACGACACGGGCTTCAAGGCGTGTCCCGAAAACCTCTTCCGCTCGCTCTCGCTCGTCCTGCTGGACAACGTGTGTTCGGAGTACACGTTTCTCGTCAGGTTCTTCGAGAGCATGGCGTCCGGGTCGGAAGATGGTTCCGGCGCGGCAGGGGCAGCTCGCGCGGGGAGGGGGGAGCAGTCTGATGCGGGCAAGAGCGAGGTGGTGGGGCCGGACGAGAGCGCGTCGGCGGCTGGGGAGGAGACGCTCGAGGGGCTGGGTGGAGGGGAGGCGGAGGGGGAGCGGGAGGTGGAGGCGACGATTGTGCAGCTGAGTCGTGCCGAGCAGGAGCATGTGCGCGAGCGCGGCGGGGCGACGGACGAGGTGCTGCGGCAGATCATGGAGCCGGCGGTGGCGACGTGGGCCGCGTTTGGCAAGACGCTGCTCGCGCCCACCGCCCCGTTCCTCTCGGTGCTCGCCATGGTGCGTCTCAACGACCAGCTGCTCCAGCTCGCTTCCGCCCGCGGCTGCCGCGCCCCCGTCCTCGACGACGCGCTGATGCGCTTCAAGCTGCACGCCTTCCCCCTCCTCAAGCGCGCCCTCGACGCCCAGATCACCGCACTCACCACCCTCCATCCCCCCCCCACCCCCGCTACCACCTCCATGTGGAAGTCCCTAGCCCCAAACCTCTCTACCTCCACCAGCTTCACCCTCACAGACACCAACGCTCCCGTCCTCGCAGCACGCTACGCCCGCCTCTTCGCAAACACCCTCCGCATCCTCCTTCCAGACCCCGACCACGCCCTCTTCGATCACCTCCACCGCCTCCGCCAAGAACTCAACTCCCTCCTCCTCTCCCACCCCGCCATCAAGCACGCCGAGTCGCCCCTCCAGACCATCCTCCTCACCCTTGAAAACGACGCGCCCGCTCCGTCCCACCCCCAGCTGCAGAACGAGCTCAGCTTCTGGAACCAGGCTCTCCGCACCGCCCGCCTCGCCCCCCGCTAGTATCCATCAACCCTTCCTGCACCCATCCTCCCAGCCTACACCGCATTGCACCAGACCTTAGAACGGTAGTAGGTGCACTTTCGATGATGACAAAACAATTACCACGGCAGAGACAGGAAGCGTGACGTGCGGGACCATCGGGAAAAATGGAGATATAAAGTACGGGAAGAGAAGGGGATATGAGTACTGGAGGACATTGGTAGAAGGCCAAGAGGACCGGAAAGGCATAGTGGAGCATAGAAAAGTGATTGTAGAGCAGGACGGGAGAATCAGATGGCGAGGGCCGGCGCCGGTGTGGGTGGCTGAGGGCCGGCGCCATCTTCTGCGTAATAGCAGCTCCATAGGCAGTTGGACTCAGCGGGCGGCGAGCCGGGGTGTCGGAATGTGGCGTGTTCCTCCACGATCTTGGGGGTCGCCACAGCATCGGGCTGGAACGGGGAGCCGTTGGTCTTGATGCTCGGCGTCGGGGGCAACGATTTCATACTGCCATGGCAAGATGGAGACGGTCGCCATGATCGACGCCGCTCGATATGGCCGCCAGAAGCTTCACTAGCGTCGAAAGGCGCCTTCTGCAGCAGCGAAGAAACGTCAGAAACAGATGATCGACGCTTCTGTCGCCTGGCTGCCTCGATTTCGCCCATGCCGGATGACCGAGAGGCGAGCGAAGCGAGACTCGATTCACGAACCGGTATCCTATTCTCGCCGCTGTGATGGTCTGTTTTGTCGGACATCGACTTGAGCGTCACAAAAGGCGCCTGTGACGATCGAGGTTCTTGTTTCGCGGCTGTGCTGTTCACCTTGTTCTTCTTCCGTAGAGATTGAAAGAATCGCTGGAGTTTGGATGCTTTCCGAGCGCCGGTTTCATCTACGTAGATCCCCGAAGGCTCAAAGGATGCTCGAGATTGGCTCGGCTCGGCATGGGTTACACTTTTGTGCTTGCTGTCCGCCCTAGATGTGGAGACAAAGGAGATCAGCGTGGGCCCTTTCCTGCCGGAGGACCGGCTATGAGCAGCAGGACCGTGCAAAACCTGAAGCTGCTGGGCTTCTATTTCCATACGTTGCGCTTCTTCGTCTCCGAGCGAAAGAACGATGGCAGCGCTGCTGCTGTGAGCCGTGAGATCTTCTTCGATACTGCCGCGGCGGGAGGTCAGAGCCGAAGATACCGGTTCGTCCTCTTTCGCTACTTGATATCGGCCGGCCTTCTGATCGGACGCATGCGCCGGCGAATTTGTTTCTTGCCCGGTGCTGGCAGGAGGCGCAAGCGCGAGCACGGGCGCAGCCGCTTTTTGCTGTTGGACTGTTGCAGACAGCCGGTCTGACCGCTCGACGTATTCGGGCCTTGAGGGTGGTAGCCGCGGGACAGCTTCCCGCTCCGGAATGCCGTTCAGACTGTCAAAGAGGTCGGATTCCTCCTCGTCCAGGGCGGGATGACCAGCAAAGGAACCACTCTGGTCGACCTCCCACCACTTGTCCTCCCCATTCGCGTATCTTCGATGCAAAGCAAAACGGAACGGAGTCTCGCTTGGCACCAGCTTTCGGACGAACCCTGTGCAACGGATGGAGAATCGTTTGCTCCTATAAGGGTGGAAGAAGTCAAAAGTCATCTCCCCAAGCTCGTGCTGTCGGTAACGCAGGAACTTTTCTTGGGTCGAGAGGGTTGTACGGCCGTCCGATTCTATCTCAGCAAATAGGTAGGCCAGATAGCGAGACTTGTTTCCGAGAATCTCGGTGCTGAGCTGTCCCTTTGACGCGATCGGATTTGGACGTAAAGAGCGGGTCCATGGAGCGCCAGATCCAAGGATATTGCCAGCATGATGCTCTACTTCGTTGGCCTTAGCGTCCATGACCTTCTCAACGAGCTGTTTTATTGTGTCGAGTGTATCCTGAGCGCCCTTGACGGCGGCGGGGATGATGTAGTCGACAAGACCTGACTCCTTGGCTTTGGCAGCGCTCATAGGGAGCATTTCACGGGCAAACTTGGCAGCTTGTTGAGGTCCGCATCTTTCGTACCAAGAATAAGTATGCCACTCGCTTCCAAACAGGCCCAGACCTCGATAGTGCGGATTGAGAACAGCATTCTCGGCGCACAGCACAATGTCGGTGGCGGTTGCCACGGCCAAGCCACCAGCAGCTGCATTTCCGCGCAGTGCAGAAAAGGTGACCACGCCCGGGGGAGCCAGTAGCGCTTGCACTACATCGTCGATCGCATTGATGTTGGCCCAGCCTTCCGCCGCAGGATCAGAGCTGCCCTCAATAACGTTTAGGGCGATGCCGTTGGAAAAGTATCCGCTTCCACCGAGCATCACCAACGCCTTCAGGTCCGGCTGCGCTAACGTCCACTTGATTGACTGAAGCAGCGTTTCACATTGCGACGTTGAAAATGCTCCGTTGTAGAACTCGCTGTGAACATAGCCAATCTTAGCACCGGTCTCCGGGGTAGTGGCCATATCGACCCAGACCTGTTGATAAGTACCAGCTTGGCGTGCCCATGGCTGAGAAGTGTCCGAGCCGTACCCGGAGATAGCACACCATTCCGCAATCCTGTCATACAGACCGATCTGTTGGGCAAGTTCTGGGATCGACTTGAGTACCATCACTGCTGGAAGCTTAGGCTGCAGATACTTTTCACTTTTTTGCTTTGGCCTGCGCAGATGCGCGATCCATATCGGGTAGTCCGCACCCACATCGACCAGAACAGCTCCCTGACGAGTTGCAAGCACGGTGGTGCGTGTGCCGGGTAGAGTCGCTTCGCTTCCGATGGCTGCCGTTAGAGACGGTGGCAGAGCATCCCTCTGGACATGAGCGTTGTAGACAAAGAGAGGGTATTTGGAGCCGAATAAGGTCGAGAGGAGACCGGGTTGGGAGTCTGCGCTCTTGATTCTCTGAATGATGGCATCGGCGGATGGTTTTGCTGAGGGCGAAGTGAAGAGCGGTACAAAGTCGCGTACCGAGGCCTTGAGCAGAGGGCGGTCGTGTGTTGCTCCGCCGAGGAACGGGACACTGTTTGACACGCACTGGATGCGGTACTCGGGCGGGGCGACCAAGTCCGCACGGACAGGCAAGGTGGCCTGCTGTGTCGAGACTGATTCTTTCGCAGCTAGGGTATAGATTCTATCAACAGCCGCGAGGACGGCACGCACGGCAGCCGCAGTTACAGGGCCTCTGTACAGCTCGCTCTTAGTCAGGCTTCTGGTTTCCGAATCCAGTTCAAACTGGTCGAACGCCCAGACTGGGCCTGCATCGAAAGTTTCGATAGCCTGTAGGACGGTAACGCCCCAGTGGCTGCGCATGAAGGCTGTAGCCTCTTTAGAGCTATGCTTGGCGTTGATCATGGAGAGGCTTTCCTCTGCGTCCTCGGCTTCGCCAAGATCGCCGATCAGACACCAGTCGATGGCCGATGGCCCCGCATCACCGGGAGGGCCGGGATGTACGATCAGGGTCATCCATTGAGTATACACTTGGCGAGGGACATGCTTGGTTAAAAAGGGGCAGATGATAAGATCCGGCTGGGCCATTTGAGCCGCCTCAATCATGAGAGCTGGAGAGAGCGCATATTCCACGGTAACGGCATGGCCTCGTTCGCGGAGAACTAGCGCTGTTCGCTGCGTAGGGGCAAAACAGGCGAATAGAAGCTAGTTAGTACCCACCACCGATTGGCAGCCACAATCCATTTGCTCAAGTAGGGTGAGCCATGTCGATGCTCACCTGCGCTAAGGAATTGAAAGCGGTGCAAATAAAGAGGATCTTCATGCTTGTACGATGCCGCGAGGAGGTGGACAGTAAAGCGGCTGTGGGCAGAGATATTGAAGCTGCTATTAGGCGCAGCGTCCAGAAAGAGGGGAGACCGAGCAGTAGTGAGGGGAGGTGAGATGCGACTCCGCTGTCCCAGGCGAACGGCAGAAAAAGAAAGGACAAGTGAGTATCGCCGGACGGATGGTAGTAATGACGAGACACGACGTAGGCAAAGAGGAACCGATGGCTCGTTCCACTGCCAAGGGGACCGGCGAAAGGGGGCCGGAGCGATGCTGTGTCGGGCTATAAATGTGGGAGAAACAGGGTCTGTGGAGGAGGGGACATGTAGAGCCCGACTGGAAACAGTGCGACTGATTGGCGGACGATGCTAACCGGTCGTAGCAGCCTCAGAAGAAGAGGCCAGACCACCGCCTGGAAGTGAGCTATGTCAGGGCGGGCGCAAGACGAGGGGATTGCGGCAAGGCGCACAGATAGAGAAGCAAGTAGGGTTACAGTACCTTACATACGGTCATTTGTGCATGCTGCGGCGTAAAAAGTCGTAACTGATGCAGGCGACGTGTGGCGTAAACAGCATGGGAAAATGGAAAGCCGGGCGGAAAGGGACGACGGACATCTGAACAGGAACCCGAGAAGACGGGCGCAAAGCAATTACTTACCGAGGCTATTGCCGACCCTTTACCTAGCGCTGATTAGAAGGTGTGAGAAGCGATACTGGCGCATAGAACAGCAAAGGCTCTGCTGAGTACAGCGAAGGGGCGGGTCGGTAGGCAGATGTTGTAGCCACGGTGGAAGCGGGGTGTCAATTATCCGCAAGGAGTCTTCCAAGAGTGCAGATGGGATGTCAGTTCAAGCTTACCGAAGTCGAGCTAGGATTATAAAAAATATTCTGAGTGCCCAGTTACTGAGGGGAAGACGCAACACGGGCACTGTCGCCCCGTTGATCGCTCTCCTATTATAGGCTCGGTCGCGCAGTCGCAAAGCGGGAGAGGGGGTACCGACGGCAGGGCGGACCAGCACAAGCTGCGAAGTCATGTATGCGGTGGGGAGTTCTCCAAGAGATGATGCACCTCCTACATGCCGCCCACGGGACCTGCTGGAAGTCACATTCTCGCTTGGCTTACCTGGCCTAAGCCTAGTCGCCCACAGAGCAAATGGCAGATAGACTGTCGCAGTACTTGTTCAGTGATGCGCTGAAGGGAAATCATGACGGAAGTCACGACTTGGAAGAGGCTAGAGTCCAGCGGTGCGGCTGTGGGGCAGGTTGATGAACTGGACCAGTGTGGAGACACGTCGGAAAGTTGCGCCGAGATGAAGAAATATCATGGGACATAGCATGGCGGCGTGGGAGCTTTGCAGTGATGAACTGCGGAGGCAGGCCGTGCCACGTAAGCACACACGAGATCTTCAAAGATCTGCACTGTTGCGCTTTGAATGCAAACCGATGCGGACGGTTAGCAAGCGATCGAACTCAGCAGTAGGCGTGGGACGATTCGCATTGGCTGCAGCAGCTGCACTGGAGTGGCATTGGAGTAGAACCTGCGATAGGTAATGTATGCAAAAAGACAAGCGAAACCCACCTCATAGGGCCACGCTGTCGGCACCGTTGGCATGGCATCGTGGCCTCTCTGCTCGCGGTCTGCTGCTACGTTGGAGTCGGAGAGGATAGAAGTAGGCCGAAACGCATGGCATGCAAGTGAGGCAGGCAGACCGACATGAGCGCAACGGCCCTCGCATGCCATCCGATCCTCTTTCCGACAATCACAGTGGCGCTGGCTTCTACTCACTCAACTGTGTGGCTGAGAAGTTACAGTATTCTGATTGCTTGCGTCCATGCAGCAAACCGAAACCAAGCAAGCAAGCACACAAGGGCAAAAATGCAGAGCGTGAGTAAGTAGAGCTGGACGCGACGGTCGCTTGGCACACCGCCGCATGTTCATCTCACAATTCGGTGGGCTCAACAGCTGCAATCCAAATCTCTCCCAACTTTAAAGCACCGCCCTTGCTACAAAAGCTGCGTCTTCTTGTATCGAAGCAGGAGGCCTACGTTCTAATATTATTGTGTTGACGTGGCGCAGCATGAGGTACTATTCTAGAAGAAGAACAGCAATAGATGGGATCGTCTTTCACCTTCGTCACTTGATCTTGCACGTGTTGGTACGGTGGGGAAGGCACGCAGAGGCGGTTTGCGACGTGGGCAGCTTGCGACACGGCCGTTGCGACAGACTTGATCGCTGGTAGACGCTGACGGACGCTTTCATCCGTAGTAACCGACAAGTAATATAACCAGGCTGTCTGCGATAATCTAGCAACTCACGTTTGCAAGACCACGCAGATGACTGGGCCACCAAACGGATTTTCTCTAGCGTGGGAGAAAGGAAAGAAGTGCATAAAACTCGAGAGCAGTCGGCTACAACAGCGGCTGATTCGAGATTTGCGATTGCCTTCACGAGTAGCCATGAATTCTCGCCTTTTTTTAGGTCAGCTGCCGTTCAGGCCATCGCAGTGGTGATGGTTGCGCAGAATCCGTCTCGGCAATGAGCCAGACGTTCTTCTGTGTCGTCTCGCGACAACACGACAAGCATCGCCGAGCGCTAGATGGCCCGGTTGCTGCCTCGACTGCTTCCGTTGTTAGGCGCGCAGCAGAAAGAATCGCCTTCCGATGTGCCCCTACTCGGACAGCCGCGTGAGGCGGTCAAGCAGGGCAGAGCGCATGTCGGAAATACCGTCGCGTTTCACCGTCTTCGCGTCTTGCGCAATTCGCGTACGGCACAAAGTATCAGCAGGGTGAACCTTCCCCCATCGCCAGTGATATTGCCTTTCTAGCTAACAGCCGCAGCGTACCTCGTCATTACCCTGGCCATGGCTATCTTGCCCATCGAGACAAGAGAGAGAGGCATTCGTAGACTCAAGCAACGAAACTCATCCTTCTTACATTACATTAAGGTCGCCGTGGACATCGATCCTACCGCCTCATACCCGGTGTCTTTTCTCGATAGAACAAACCGGTGAATTTTACTACTTTCCGTGTCATGCGCCAGAGTTCATAAGGGTGAACCTCAAGGCTCGCGCCGACCTCGATTGTGCTTGACCTATACCACATAAACACTCGACATCTGCTAAGTCAGCCAGACGTCGAAACAGCAACACAAGTCTAAATTGTCTAAACAGACGCTAAGCAGAAGACACACAGATGCTAAGCAGGGATGCAACTGCCAGACTGCAACACCTACACCTACCTCGAGCAGTGTTGCTACTTTGATGCCTGGCTGACTTAGCAGAAACTGAGGCTTTGCTTCGAGGATCGCATGCGTTTTGAGCCCTTCGGTACGAGCCTTTGTTAAGTTCTCTCCGAGCAATTTTGGCCCTGGGATGCCGTCGTCGAGCGAGCTTGGCAGATGCTCGTTTAGCGTGATTTTGGCCCGCCCAAATCCACCAGATAAGGCCTCTCATGCACCCTGTCCAGCCCCTTTCGCGACCGCATCAACCGCCAGCATATCCTCATCCAGCATCGCACGATTTAGCGCACACATCTACTTCGCAGTACCCTGTGCTCGGCGCACCTCTTATGTGGATGAGGTGATTCCAGTCCACTCTCATGGCATGAACCGTCACAATGACTAGATAGGGCCAAGGATTCGATACGATGAACTAGTCGGCTTCCCGACTGATAGTGGGTAACACTCGCAGCAGCCATCATCGTCTCGCAGGTGGTCTAGCGCTACAATGTTTCTGCTTGCCATGTCAATGGATCGACAAGCACTGTCTGATCTTACAGGCACACTCTCTTTCGTCATTTGGCTCTTTGCCCAATCACCCCAACTGTACGAAAACTATCGTCGAGGCTCGGTGGACGGCCTCTCTCCTGTTTTCTTGATCCAATGGATGCTGGGAGATGCAACCAACCTGATAGGAAGCGTGCTGACCGAGCAGCTTCCTTTCCAAATTGCTGTTGCAACCTACTTTTGCTGCATAGATGCCTGTATTATGGTTCAGTACGGCTACTACTGGAATAAGGCACGCCTATCACAGCGCAATCAGGCGCCGAGAAGCCGCAGGACAAGACATAGCGCAGATAGTCTAACCAATGCTCAAAGGCCGGCCCAAACCCCTTACTCGATCTTGTCCGAAACGTCCGAACTCCTTGGCGATCCTCGTGCTAGGAGCATCTCTCGCCGCAGTTCCTACTTCCGTAGTACTAGCAGTCACCGACACCACTTGGCCAACCCCCAGATTCTCGCTTCCACGCAAAGTCAACAGGCTCCGCACTATCATCCTAGGTATTTCGACCAGCCAGCAAGCTCTTCCCGTGCTCTCTCCACTACAACTCATACGCTGTCGCACTCTTCGCAGCGACACCAGCAACGATCTCGCTCACGACAGACAACTTTCAGTCATCCTGATTCGGTAGATACAATCAGTGCAGCTCAGTCCACTGCGCTGTTACAGGACCCATTCGAACCAACCTATGATGTGCGTACTTCCAATTATCGTACTCTGTCACAAGCTGCTCGCGCCGTAGCCCAGCTGGACTACGAGGCGATTCGAGAAAGGGAAGTGCGACCATCTGCGGCCGTATCAGCCTCAGCTGGGGACGATTACTTTGCTGTTGTCCCAGCGAAGCAACGCTCCCGCTCGCGAGCTTCCTCGGACAAGTCCCTGTCCGGTTCGAAGCCGCCTTCACGCACGACCAGTACCAGTTTCAACGTTGATTCGAAAGCGAGAAGACCCAACCAGATTGCTCCTACAAGTAGTGGTCCAACCAGAGCGGCACTGAAACCTTTCAAACTGAGCCCTACGCGAGAGGTTGGCGACGCAGATGGTCCGCGCGATAACGAAAGCGAGGCCGAGGTGGAAGATCACCATGACTCGCCCATCCACACGCCACACGAAGCGTCTATTAAAAGGAACAGAATGTTAGACAGCACGTCTACATTGAATTCAATGGAGGGGCTTGATCTGCACAGCATGGACTCCCCCGTGACCGAGCCTAGAGGGCGCGATATGGTTCGTACAGCTTACAAGGTGGAAAGATCGGCGCCCACCGAATTTACCCTCGATGACGGCGAAAACGATGCCACGTCCCAAAGCGGCACTCACTCAGGCCAGTCTTGCTCCGATGATACAGCCAAGAGAAAAGCGGTTACACAGAAGGCAAAGAAGAAAGTTACTAGCCCGGAAAGCGATCATGACAGCGACAACGGGGTGTTCGCAGCAAATTTGGATGGACTCGCCAAGTCCCATCACCAATTGGGTCAAACGACAGCAGGGAGCCTTGTCGACAGCGATTCCGACGATCTTGATGACAAGCGACGTCCATTCCGCAGGGCATATCGTCGGTCAGCGGCGTCGAGCTCTGGGGTACCCATGCACCGATCAGTGGACAATCTCATAGGCAGTTCGACGATGACAGATGAAGGCAGCGCGAATGTTCGCGGCAAGCGGCCTTTCACACGCTCCTCGTCCGGTCGCTCCTCATTGCAACCACAGCAGGCCAGAAAGAAGGGAACTAAGCCGCATGAGAAGCGGAGCGGTACCAAGTCGCCCGGGTCCGTACGGCGGAGCATTGGCATGGCCTTCCTCGGCTTAGCCATGTTGGTCTCCATCCCGGGCAACTCTGCGCTCGCCGCTCCTTTCGCCTTCTTCGGTGCTTCCCATGCGTCGTCCTCAGCCCCCCTCCCAACCTTGATCTCCACTTTTACGGAAGGAGCTCTGAGGCTCGGCGGACTCATGATCGAAGAGTCTGCAACATGGCGGAGGCTTTTGGGTCGTACGAGCGCGTGGATCTGCACGCTTCTGTACATGACCTCGCGGATTCCGCAGATCTGGCAGAACCACATCCGGCGATCGGTGGCCGGCCTCTCCATCCTCCTCTTCATAAGTGCCTTTACTGGCAACTTTCTGTACACGATCTCGGTGCTCAGCAACCCTCAGGCTGCCGGCGAAGGGGCGCGCGCCTACCTGCAGGAGTCGATTCCGTTCCTGCTGGGCTCTGGCGGAACGTTGATCTTTGACTTCATTATTGTCCTACAGTGGGTTGCGTGGCGGAACAACACGGAGCCCTCGAAACAGGCCGACTCGCAACACTTCTTGGCAGCGGAGACCGACGGAGCAGCCCGGATGGGGCGGTCTGGGCTGGACGCCGCCAGCGGCGCAGCGAGAGCGAGCGGGGGGCGGCCCTGGGTGGCCAAGAGACGCGCCTACAGCAACAGTGCTAATCCACGCGCAGCGGCTGCCGCCAAGCATCCAGCCCGACGCGGTCGCGACTCGCTCCGGGCGAGCCTGACGGACCTCCATTCGGCCGACACGCGCGGCGACCCAGACGAGGCCCACCCGGACCACCCGCGCCTCATCACACAGAGCCTCATCCTTCCCTCCCCCAACACCCTGCACGACAATAACGCCAAAACCCACGTCATGTGATTCTTTCCCATGCAGCACTGAAATCCATACATCGCGGCAACGAACCCAGCTGGATCCGTCCAAAACACAGACGCGTGGCCGTGCACCTGAGTTGATCCGCGAATCGCGGGAGAGGATGTTCTGCATTGAACGGGGCCATGCGTGGGCCGTGTCGGTTGGTGGTAGACGGCGCTGCGAACGGGGGGTCGGTCAGGCGCTGCCGCTGTCGGAGCCGGCTTCGGCGGGGAGCGAGGTGAGGCTGGAGTCGTGGCGCAGCATGGCGCGGCGCTGTGCGTCTTCCTTCGAGTACTGCAGGTCTGCGTACAGCGCCGGATAGCCTGGATGCGCGTGCGACGGGTGTCCCGGCACATGCGCCGGCGGCTTGCAGGCGGCTTGGCTCTGTTCCTCCTCCTTCTCCGCATCGGCCGTCGCCGGGGACTGTTCTTGCGCACTTTCTCCCGCCGCGCTTTCCCCCGGCGCCGGTGGCACCGCTGCGTTTTTCTGCTGCTGGCGGTAGCCGAGACTAGCGCGGAGGCTCATGGCTGGATTATACGGCGGGATGACGTTGGTACTCGTACTGCTGGCGGCACCCGTGTCGCTGTTCGACCACTTGCTGCGCACGCTGTTCAGCGACGAGACGTTGCGATCCAGGCTCTTGTACGTCGGCGCCCGCCCCAGCCCCGCGGCTCCGCCCTGCGCTTGAACGTGGCCAAACTTAGAGGCATCAATCGTATTCGGTGTGCTGGAACCTTCCGAATGGCTTTCGGTGTCGATATCAGTTGGCTGGCCATCATCATTCAGGCTGTCTTCGACACCGACCTGCTCGGCCGCATCTTCCGCTGCGTTGGCAGCATCCAACTCTTCGATCAGGCTTCGCATCCACGGGTCTTCCTTCAGCTGTGTGGCTGTTGACCGCTGTCGCGGATTGATCGTAAGACACTGGCGAATGAACTCGATACCTAGGCTCGACAGTTGACTAGGATCCGGAAGTGCAGGATGTTGCTCCGCCATGCCGATGTGGAACATGATGGCCCATTCGTTGTCAAAGTTGCTCCAAGGTCGTTTGCCTGTCGCGAATTCGAGGACAACGCATCCCAAGCTCCACACATCTGCCGCAGCCGGCGGCACATCGCCAATACCTTTGATCACCTCCGGCGCCATGTACATCGGCGTGCCTTGCAGACTCGCCATGGCGCCAGCCAGTCCACCCTGCTTGCCGCCCTCGCCTGCTCCGACGGCCATGCCGATGTGACCCATACCTCCCGTCTTGCGTGACCGCTGGATCGTCCGACTGTTTTTGGCCAGAATCTTTGCAGCTCCAAAGTCCACGTACTTCAGCACGCCCATGTGGTCCAGCAGGATATTGTCCGGTTTGATGTCTCGATGGATGATTCCTTGCGAGTGTAGGTAGATGAGTCCCTCCAACATCTGCAGTGTATAGATCTGTATCACTGTCTCGTCCTCAATCCTGCCGTGCTCAAGCAGCGCAGCTAAAGATCCTCCTTGGCAGTATTCTTCAAAGATATACACTCGGTCTCGGTGAACTTCTATGCCGTAGTATTCGACGATATTCGGGTGGCTGAGCATCGACATGACCTCCATCTCGTCCTTGATCTGCTGATAGAGCCCTGGACTCGATGAGATATCTTGAAAACGGATCTCCTTGACCGCCATGAGACCACCACTGTCCAAGTTGACAGCCAGGTAGACGGTGCCAAATGTACCACCACCGATGAACTGACCTTGCTGCCATCGGATAGTGATCTTGGATGCTGATTGGGCAAGGAACTGAAGACTCCGATCTTCGAGACGCGTGTCGTCCAGGACACGCCCGACAATGCGTTGCTCCACCTCGACCTTGTGACGGGCCGTGTCCCACTCCACCGTCTTGGATATCCATCGCTCTTCGGTCGCGTGCATCAACGTATCCAACCTGTTGAAACGCATTTGCGCGCCGATGCCCGGCCCCTGTGTGACGGCCAATTTCTGTTCACCATCCGCTCCGAGCAGTCGCAACGCCTGGAAGTCCTCCAACAAATGCTGGGAAGCATCGGTACTACCTGCGGCCATGATCCGATTACGGTCCGCTTTTTCGCGTTCGGTTCGCTCTTGGTCTTCTTGCGCTTTGGCAACACTGCTTCTAGCACCCAAGATATCAAAGTGCGAGATCAGCAAAGCCATGCACGAAGCGACTTTGGATCGTAACAGCGCAAAATCTTGCTCGTTGAGCCGAAAGATATTCTCTGCTGATGTGATGTAGTTGGCGTTTCCAAGTGCGCTTACAGCCCACTTGAACGTTTTACGCTCACTGGGCACACAATCGTCGCAGATGAAAGCAATCCAGTCGATCGCCAGCCGTGCTAGAGACAGTGTCATCTGGTCACGCAGCCGAGACGATTCGATGAAAGGCAAAGCGCGTCGTCCGTGTTCGGCAGCCATTGAATAGCAATTTTGAATCAGTTCATCGCATCCGCCGTTCAGCACTCCCGTCGTCGCATCGCCTGTTGTTGAGCGCGATGCTAGGTTCTTTTGCCGCGTGTGTGCTTCGACCCCGCGAAGGCGGCGTCGAATATGAGGCACTTTGCGTATGACGGTGTCAGACAACATATAAACACCCTTGTTGATGTCCTCGAGACCTGACTGTATCCGGCTCATGTGGGCCATGTGGTCGTACAATGTTTCGAGCGGGAAAGATGCGTCGCCGTCTTCGCTTGCCTCATCGGGTTCAACGATGCTTTGTAGGGGATGCGAAAAAATGCTTTGGAAGTGCGTCTTGCTTAGTTCCAATCGTTTCTTGGGCCCGTCGGCGACCAGGCGGACTCTCCGGTCCGCCAAGGCAATGTCAACTTTGGGCATGACGTGATGCATTACTTTGCCTGTCCACATGAACGGGTCACGGGGACTGAGGAGGAGGATGTATCTGGGATGATCATCAGAGTTAGCAAAATAGGAGCCATTCTGTGTCTCGATCTGTTCTCGCAAGGTATTAGCATTATTAAAGCCGCCATCATCTCCATCTTCTGCATCTGCGTTGAGGACCGCAGCGGTAGTCGCCTCTGTAGCCGTCGTTGAATCGTCTTCCCCTGGGCGGACCCTATGTAGGCATTTGCACACCAAATCACGGATGAGCTCGGGCTTGTCCTGCAAGCTAGGTTCTGCAATAAGATAGATGCCGTTTTCTTCTAGACTTTCGGTGTACACCAAAAAGTAATCATGGCTGATGAGATTCAACATGAAGGAGCTGAGGGACATTTGGCTTTGGCTAGATCCCTCTTCGTTGTCGGACCTAGGAGCGTCAGGATCGAGGTACTCGGTAGATGGACGCAATGTCCCTAAATCATATTCTGCAGCATTGTCTAGTCGGTTCCTGATGTCTCTGGCGAAACCAAGAAGCTTTCGAGATCGGATGCGCACGTTGTCGAATACACTATGGATCCATTTGGCCCGGTCTTCAATTGTTATGAACGTTTTACCCTCGCCGCCGCGACCCGTGGCTGGACCACTACCCAAATTGGGCGCCTGATCAGACTTGGCAAGACTGACAGGTCCAGAATGTGGATGGGACAGCCATCTGCCGTGCTGATCCTGGTGAGTCAATGTGGCTGTCAATTCGCGGTTGAAGTAGCGTGCGATACGATCGAAGAGCTTATTGACAAAACGTGTAATGTTGGTGGCGACAATGATGTCTCCACCCTCGATGGACTCGACCGCAGTGCTGAGGAACCTCCATTCTGGCTCCAAGATTTCAGTCTCCTTAAAATAGATGCTAGCTTTCAGCTTCATCCGAAGCAGCTTGAAGAAAAATTTCAATGCACTTCTGAGACTCTCGTCGTAGCCCTCGGCGATGCAAGGTGCGAGGTCCCAACCTCGTTCGGGATCAGGGACGATAATGCTAGTGTACTGCAACTTGACTCTGCACGCCATTGCGAGCGCGGCTCTTAGGTCGTCTGTGAGCGAGTCCACGATCAAGACACTTGGCTCGGCCATCTTGCCGGCGTAGTCGAGCCTCAGCCGCAGAGCACCCTGCATTAGCCTGGTTGGGAAATTGATAAGCGTGACAAGCTCTGGTTCGAATGAGGGCAGCGCCATGCGTCGAAAGTCCCTGTGATACTGCAATATGGTAGCTTTGGCCTTGGTAATGAGACTGTAGAGACTTGATAGGGTTCTTTTTTCGAATGTCGACTGTAAGGAGCCTTCTTTCTGGATGCGTTCCACGAAAGTAGTGTCGTCATCTGGGACAGGCTGTCGCGAGCGTCCGTGCTCGCGCTGTTCTGCGTCGCCATTCTGATATCGATCGACCTTCTGCTTGGTCTGATGTGAGGCGATCTCGAGTGATTCAGAGCCGGTCCACTTTTGCAAAATGCTAATCTGAAGACGTAGGGACGTGGTGAGGTTGTACCAGCTATAGAGCGACCTCAGCTTGGCAAGTAAGTCTTGGTCGCCCCACTCGGGAACCAATTCGATGGCTTTCTTTGTTGAGGGAAATTGCTCCTCTGCACTATCGATGCGGGTGAGCAGATCGCCTATCTCGGCTATTACCGCTTCTTTCTCTTCTTGTACGCGTGTATCGGATTTGGAGGTAGCATTCAAGTCGGGTTCGGCATCGATGTCCGGGGTTGATTGTGAGTCGCTCATCCCTTGCTTTTCCAACTCTTCGGCTTCATGGTCTGAGGCGGCAATATGCTCCGCCCTGCAGGCTTTGACCTCCTGAACGAGGTCGCGAAGGATCTTGCTAAGCCCTTGCGTAAGTCGTTTCTCTTCCTCCTCAATTGCACCACGGCGTTGTCCTTTTCCTCTCAACATAGCTCTGATGTCAAGCCAGCGTTTATAGGTGAGCTCATGACGTGACAAGTCGGGAGTGTCAACCGAATTGATACGCTTGGTTTCTGACTTGAGCACCTCTGAATTGAGCACCGACTCGAGCATGATCTGCCATTCCATACGCTGTTGCGGATTGAGTACGGGAGTTTCCGCCTCTACTGTATCGGTAGGAGTATGGAGGTCCAGGGCGAAATCCGGCCCTGGCGTGCCAGGTCCGGACGTAAAGCCTATCGACGCCTCCATCGTATCTAGAGGCGGGGCGAGCAGGCGTGTAGACGAAGCTGTCGCGGGACGTGTTTGGGTTTCGCCATCCCAATCATCGCTATCGTCGCTGATAATGTTATTGCCGGTCGAAGGCGGAGGTATAGAAGCCTTTTTCTTCTTTCTGTCGAGGCTGGCGGTGTTTGTGAAAAAATAGTCGAGGGCGCCAGCGCGCGGGGAGGCGCCGACTGAGCGATTCATATGGTAAGGGCTGTGATCGTCATCCTCCGCGTCGGAGTCGTCGAGCAGGGCATCGTCGATCTCGTTTTGCTTTGCTGCTCTTTTTTTCTCGGCATTGAGCTCGCGTTCAACTAAACTAGTTCCTACAGCGTCGTCAAAATAGGCGGGATCTTCGGACAGATCCCGGTCTTCGGGAAGAGGTTGAGCCAAGCTGGTGGTACGAGCTCGAGCAGTAGTAACATGGCGAAGTGTTGAACTGGAGCGGGGCGCCCTGCGAGGGCCTGTACGGGTGCCGATGCCGGCCGTCGGGACGCGGGTGTTGGCAGGCGGCAAAGCAGTCTCGCCAGTAGGGGAAGAGATTGGCTCTACGAAAGAGACAGAAGCGCCTCGACGGAGGGCCTTGTGATCGCTGGGCTGAGGATGCTCTGCTTGAGATCCATCTTGTTGTGTCGATTCCTTCTGCTCTCCGACTGGCACACTTGACTCTATTATCCTAGGACGGCCTTCAATGTCCTTCATCTCGGCATCAACCATGTTCGCAGCAGCTACAAGCTTCAGGCGGGTCGAGATGCCTAGGAGGCCGCACAGATAGAGGAGCGTCGGGAGGCTGGATAACCTGGCAGTGCCAGCCGGTAGGAGGCCAACTTAGTAGTCCGCGATCTTCTATACAGAGTTAATCGGACATTTGGACGCTAGTAGCAGGGCCGCTGTCGGTAGGTGATGTCAGACTGCGAAGAAGAACGACGATGATGAAGGCTGTTCCCTGTAGCGTTACAGCAGATAAAAAGCAGCACGACTACGTGACCGATGCTGAAGTCCGACGCTGATGTCAATAGCTACTCGGCTGATCCGATCGATGTGATTGTGATTGTGATGGTGATCGTGATCGTGATCGTGACTTGATCGTGGTCGTGTTCGTGGTTGTGATTGTGATCGTGATCTTGAGGCAAAAACGTCCCAGTCACAGAGGGGGTGATGGAGAAGACCAAAAGGTGGAGTGAAGATGGGATCCAAAGTCACCCACGACCATGTGAATCTGATCCAGCCAGCTCCAAATCAAAAGTCACGTACAGCTAGGTGAGTGAAATAGAATGTGAACAGGAATACCTGATTGAATTGATCTTCCACTCTTTGCAAGCGCGTAAGGCGCCTAAGCAGCGATGGGATTTGATGTAATTCTTAGCGTAGCGTATCCGTCAGGTTATCTGTTGAATGTTAGATTGACGCACAGGCCAGCAGCTGTTATACCATACATTCATAACTCATATGCATGGAAGGGATGTGAAGCACACCGCTTTCCTCCAACGCGATCAGTCTCTGCGATTGAGTCCCTTCTTGAGCGTCGCCTACAGCTCCGGTAGTGGAGAACTGATCTGTCTACACTGCGCCCGGCCGAGCTAGAAGAGCCAAGATGTATTGGCCCACGGCCTCTGCCGCAAGGCTACATCTCTCGCCTTCTGGGCTCGACCAGCCCGCTCGCTTTTTTCACTTCGACATAGAGGCCGCGCGGCAGCTAGCAGAAGGAGAGAATGAGCTGTCAGCTGGCCAGGATGGGCTTGTACAGCTTGCACGCTCCCGTAACGGTATGATGTGGGCTGCGTTGAGCAAAACTACCATCTCTGTCTGGTCCACACGGCCGGCGCAGGTCGTTGCCGCGCTGGTCCGGACGCCGCAGAGTCTCCACGACTATGGCAGCAACAGAAGGGTCGAGTGGCGGCCGGACGGCCGTGCTCTGCTTGTTGAGACGGATCAATCCTATCTTCTCCTCTACAACCTCGTTTACCACCAACCCAGTTCTACTGTCTACAGCTATATTCCATCCTCGGGTTCCGGCTCCAAGTCTGCATCCGGCGAGAGCTTCGCGCCTGGTCCGAGCTCGCTACGCAGCTCCTTCTCTCCTGGTGCCGGAGAAAGCGCCGCTGCTGGGGACTTGAGCCTCGGCGCTCTCTCGGGCGAAGCATGCGAGCTCAGGTTCAGGCTGGTGCTCCGTATCGATGCTGCACTGGGTTGGGCAACATGCACAGAGACTCACATGCTCGTCTGTACCACTACGCCGCCTGCCGTACAATGCATTCGCTGGCCCGATGATGACCCTGATGCGCCTCCGCCAGATATCAGCGACCCTCTATTCAGAACCCGCACCTCGCTCGTCCAGTCTTTGGCGTGGATTGTTGATCCCTCTGAGGAACAAAAACATAACGCGACCAATGTCGTTCAAATAGTCTATTCAAGACCCATGGACGTCTTTGTATGGATTACCTCGGATGGCCGGGCGTATGCGGTCCATCTCGACCTTTATAGCAAATCTTGCTTATGGACGGGCAAATGCTTCCATGGCGCCCCCCCCGCTAGGCGCCGCTCAGCTGCTAATGGTCACCTCGCTTCCCAGGAAGCTGGGCTGCCGCAGGAAAATGGCCATACAAATGTCCTACCACAAGCTTCTCGCAACAATCAGCCAGAGACGGGCGCGAAGGCAAACGGCGACGTCAACGCCGAGACTGTGAGAAGAGGACATGAGGATGCCACGCAGGATGAAGGCAGGTATTGCGCCGCCAGCCTGCCTCCAGATCAGCGCTGTTCAGCCGTTGCAATCAATGCCAAATTCAGTCTCATAGCTGTCGGTCTGATGGATGGGACTGTTGCCGTCTACAACTACCGAGCTCCGAATCGGACACCGCTCTTTTCGCATTCCCTGTCGGTCAGGCAGGCACTCAAATCGACGGCGAGCTATCTGACGACGGGGCCAGTCACGGCGGTCTCCTGGACAAGCGACGGGCATGCGCTGGCCGTGGGTTGGGAGAAGGGCCTATCTGTATGGTCGACCTATGGCAAGCTCATGGGTTGCACTCTGCGCGAGGACTGGGAGCTTGCGTCCAAGCATTTCTCTGACGCATTCATGTCGGGCGCTAAGGACCTCTTCTGGGGCCCCGGAAATACGCAGCTTTTCATCTTGGCGTTGAGAAAGCCGGGAGAGGCTCTGAAGCAGAACAATCAGCTGTTCATCCTACCCTTCTCGAAATCAGCTGTTGCAGGGCAGCATTCGCCGGACAATACTAGGTATGCGTTCTCACAGACCGATGACAGCGTCCACGTATATCGCGGAGGTGACCAGCCCGATCTCTCTGTAATCACCCCCGAGAGCGACGTGTGGCAGCATATCAAGATCCCACAGACCTACCTCGCTGCCAATTGGCCCATCCGGTATGCCTCCATAAGCGCGGATGGCACTCTGATCGCCGTAGCCGGACGCAGGGGCCTTGCTCACTACTCGTCCAGCTCGGGAAGGTGGAAGACGCACAAGAATGTTGCGCAGGAGCAATCGTTCGTGGTGCGCGGGGGCCTGCAGTGGTACCAGCATGTCCTCATCGCAGCGTGCGATGCCGGCGGTGAGAGCCAGCTTCGGCTGTATTCCCGCGATGCGGAGCTTGAGTCATCGCAGCTGCTGGATCTGCAGCTCTTGCCGAGCCCCGTCATCCTCACGTCGCTCTTCGATAACAGCCTGCTTGTATACACGGCGGACAACACCTTCTACCATTTCCTGATCGACCTTACGCAGGATCGCATCCGACTGCGCCTCTGCGGCTCGATCACCTTTGAGGGCGTGGTGGGAGAGCCCGCCCGGGTGAGGGGCATGAGCTGGATGATACCTGGAAGCCAGCAACGCTTCGGCGACCCCGTCGACGACCTGGCTGTGGCCACAATTATCTTCCTGATCGATGGCAAGCTGGTGCTTCTACGACCACGCAAACTCCACAACACGGCAAGCGGCCGCACCGCAGGTGGTAGATTGGAAGACGACGACGAGGAGGTCGCCTATGACATGCAGATTTTGGCGGACAAGATCGAGTACTATTGGACGCATCTGCACGGGATCGGCACTTTGGAGAACTCGCTGTGGGGATACGACGGCAGCGGGATCAGGCTCTGGCTCGACGCCTTGCGCATCTCGTCGCCGGACGACGATGCGCGCTCGGAGGGTTCGGACGACGAGGACGATGGGCAGCTCGAGTACCAGACGATCGAGTCATCTGTCACGATGCCGCTCGACTTCTACCCGCTCTGCGTTCTGCTGGAAAAGGGCATTGTGCTGGGAGTCGAGTCGGATGTCTCGCTGCGCAAGTCGCTCGACTTTGCGGTCTGGCGCACGGCTACCAACACCCATCTCTTCCTGCACCAGATTCTACGCAACTATCTCGAGAAGGGGCTGCTGGAAGAAGCGGTCTTCTTTGCAGCATCGTATCAGGGCCTGCTATACTTTGCACATGCCTTGGAGATTCTACTGCACGCGGTTCTGGAGGACGAGGCAGATGCCGGCCTTGGCGATGCGCAATACTCCCGCAAGGGGTCTGGAAGTCTCCTGCAAAAGGAGCGGAGCACAAGCGCGCTGCTCGCCGATGTAGCCGAGGAAGGGGAGCACGAGGACAGCCGGGAGGCGGGGCATGCCGAGAAGCAAGACTGCGACTTGGCCTTGTCTACGCGGACTTTGCGCTTGTCGGACAACCAGCTGGGGCTGCCCGAGACGAGTGATGGCGGGCGGGCGGTGTCGCCGACGCCGTCGAACGTGCCCAAGGCGATTCTGCCGCTGGTGGTGGAGTTCCTGGACCACTTTCCCGAGGCGCTCGAGGTGGTGGTGGGCTGTGCGCGCAAGACCGAGGTGGCGCGGTGGGCGTACCTGTTCGATGTGGTCGGTGCGCCGCGGACGCTGTTCCGCAAGTGCATTGCGGCGGATCAGCTGCAGACGGCGGGCATGTATCTGCTGGTGCTGCACAATCTGGAGGCGCTCGAGGTGTCGATTGCGCACACGGTCGAGCTGCTCAAACTGGCGGTGGCCAAGGAGGACTGGGGGTTGTGTCGCGATCTGCTGCGCTTTGTCGCGAGCATGGATCCGAGCGGGGGGGCGTTGGAGGCGGCGGTGGCGGCCGCCGGGATCCTGCGCGCCGATGATGGTGACGGGCCGCCGAGGCTGATGCGGACCGCGTCGGCGCCGATGGCGACCGCGACGGTTGCGCCGATGCTGGCGACTATGGAGGAGGCGGACGAGGAGGCGGCGGGGGGCGAGGCCGCGCTGACGATGGCGACACGGCCCGGGCCAGGGGCGCGCTCCAAGTCGGCGACGCTCCCGCACCGCACCGCCAACGCCGCACTCGCCGCCCCCGCGCGCCGCCAGTACTCCCACGGGATCGGCATGAGCCTTAGCCGCGTCGGCCTGCGCAGCTCCGACCGGCTCTGGGACGCCTCCGCCTCCCCGCACACCACCCCTACCCGCGACACCCGCCCCCGCTCCACCAGCTGACCACGCGCCCCATGCTCAGCACACCATGCACTTTAACGCTAGCACTCACGCAACCCCAACCTGACACACAATGCCGACTACACACGACGGAGAGAGCGTGCAGAAGCGCGAGACACCAAGCGCGACGCACGGATGGTGACGGCGGGCGGTGTTAGATTGTGCTGGTGTGGGAGCGGTTACAACATGTACCGGAACGAGCTCTTGGCCATGGCGAGCTGAGTAAGCTGCTTCTTGGAGAGGGGCTGGTGTGCCTCGGGGTCTTTGGGGTCGGCGGGGTGCGGGTCGTCGGCGAGGGCGCTGCGCTTGAGGGCGTCCAGCTCGCGGTTCTCGAGGGTGAGCATGTAGCGGTGGAGGAAGACGAGGGCGATGCAGGTCAGGATCATGGCGGCGGAGATGGTGTTGGACTGCCAGTAGCGGCTGCCCCACCTCTCGGGCCAGACGTACGGCGCGGCGACATTGCCAAGCTGCGAGAACGCGTTGATGAGCGCGAGCGCCACCGCCTTCTTGTACTTGGGCGTCGGGATCGACGGCGCGATCCACCCCAGCACGCACGTGTAGCCGGCATACGTCGACGCCTCGATAAACAGCGCAAAAAAGCGCGGCCCCAGCCCCGTCGCCGTCGAGCTGATGATGAAACCCACAATCCCAAACACGAGCGGCACCACAATATGCCACGTCCGCTCCTTGACCCGATCCGAATGCAGCCCGTTGGCCAGACAGACCAAAAACGCAAAAAACCAGATCGGCGCCGTCAGCAGCAGCGTCACCGTCGGCGAGTAGTTGAGTGTTTTGACAATGGTGGGGAAGACCTGATTGAACCCGACAGCGACGGTGACGGCGGTCAGCATAAAGGCGAGCACCCAGACCTTGACGTCCTTGACTGCGAGGATAAGACCCTGTACGGCACCGCCCTCCTCGTCGTTGGGCGAGAGACTGGTGCCGGCATCGAGCAGCAGGCGATTGACGGCCATGTGGCGCTCCTCGGGGGTGAGGAACTTGGAGTTGCCCGGCATGTCGGGAAGGATAAAAACGGCGGTAATGGCGACTGCAACGGTGATGGAGCCTTCGAGAATAAAGAGCCACTGCCAGCCACTAAGCCCTTGCTTGCCGTCCATGCCGGAAAGGATGCCGGCGGACATGAGGCCGGAGAAGGCATTGGAGATGATAGAGCCGGAGAAGAGAAGAGCGGTGCGGGTGGCCATCTCGTTCTTGCGGTAGAAGAAGGAGAGAAGGGCGAGCGCGCCTGGGAAGAAGGCGGACTCGACCACACCGAGGAGCAGGCGGATGGCGAGAAGGTCATGGTAGTTGCGCGCGGCAGCCGTGCAGGCCGAGACAGTTCCCCACAGCGCAACGCAGGCTGGGATGTAGAGCGAAGGCTTGCCAAGCTTGGTCATGAACAGATTCGATGGAATCTGGAACGAGATATACCCGACATAGAGAATGGATAGCGCCGTTTGGTACTGGCTGTCTTGCAGCTTGAGATCGGTCTTGAATCCTCTGTCCCTGGCCGTAGAGATGTTGTTACGGTCGAGGTAATTTAAAATATATATAAGGATGAGCATGGGCATGAGATGGAGGTCGATCTTCCTGACGAGACGCTTCTCGAGGTCTTTGTAGCCTTGTGAGGTGGGGTCGAGGTATGCGGGGAGATCGGCGAGCTGATTTCCGTTGTTTTGGGCGCTAGAATCCATCACGTCGGTGGTGGTTTCGCGCTGTGTTGTCGAGGCGGGTGTGTGCTGGAAGAGCTTGTCGACATCGCCGTCGGTGTTGGTCTTGACCTCGTCCTTCTCGAACGAGGTCCTGTCAATGTGGTCGTGATGCTGCATCGCGGCGGCGAAAACAGGTTGGCCTGGAGACCGAAAGAAGGACCCGAAATGCGGCAAAGTGACGCTGATCAGGGCAGATGGATGGCCCGTAGTGGGTATATGTTGTATGGCAGGGCAGCAACAGAAGGTCGATGAGAAGAGGGGGAGGGGTGACGAGGCTGCGCAGGCAACGGAAAAGACGAGATCTTATACGGGCTTGGCTAGGGGCTGGTGCGGCCGCGTGGCTCGGAGCACTGCGTGGGGGGAATGCACGGTGCCAGGGGAGGGCGGACGCAGAACGGTAGAGACCGGCGACGATAGTACGGGCACGAACATGCGCACAAGGCGCACTTTTTACCGCGCAAAGGGACGGGAGGTGCCAGACGAGGTCGAGCGCGCATGCAACTACGGCGAAATGGGCTTCGCTTACAGTGCCCCCGCGGGGACGATTGGCTCGATGTGGGAAGGAAGAGGAGCCGGAGAGGGGAGTCAGGACGACCGGCGTTGCTGGCTAGAGATGGGGCAGAAAACCGTTGTAGCCGAAACTCGGAGACCGGTGGTAGGCGAAAGGGTCAACCCGCGGCTAGAAGCGCACCGGAACAGCAAAGAGGGAGTGGGAAAAGAGGGAATAGGAAAGAGGAGCCCCAGGTAAGCGGGGAAGGCGAGCTGATGTAGCGAGGTGCGAAGGCGAGCGGAGCGGTATGGACGAGCGCATATCGCGGCGCACGCATCCATGCGGGGGACGCAGCGTGGGGGAAGTCGGACTTGAATTCGTATGCGACGCGCCCTCGAATCTCTCCGAGCCAAGCAATCCGGTCGAAGCACGCATGCAACTTGATGAAATGGATCTTAGGCACTAGCTGTTAAGATCACTAGGGTTTAACGTACTTTTGGAATCGCGTTTCCATGCTCCAAATCGTGCTTCCAGAGGCATTGGAAACACTTATTAGCAGGAGCGGTGGCCTGGAAACGCGATTCCAAAAGTGCGTTAAACCCTAGTGAATGGCTGCACCGGTGATTTCCACACCCATCTCTCGCCTTATCCCAATACAAAACAGTGCGTATAAATCACGTTACACATGACGGAGCTAGGCACATCATGCCAGAACAGCAGCGTCAGTTCAAGTTACTTAAACCCCGACCGGCTATTGTCCATATCTGAGCAGCTTGATCGTGTGAAAGGCACAATAGATATGAATTTGTAGTGCTGCTGCTTGAACATCCGTCTCTTTGACTGTGACCTGCCAGACGCCGAGCTGTTCCGGCGTGCGTTGGGCAGATGTTAGATTAAATATGACTGATAGTAGGTTGGCAACCCTCTTCTCCCCACATAATTAACTGCCATTGTGATACCCACGGCTGGCCATCTACGTACTTCTCGAAGGGTTATCATAAGCACACGAGGATACAAGCAAAGACATCGTGGCAGATACGTTCCAATCACGCGGCCTGACCATGGCAAGACCTTTATTTCGACACATGTGCTGCGCAGCTATGCTGAAAATCCATGCTGAAGGACCGCGCTTTCATTGGGTACGCAGCGCGCATCAGTGGAGCCATCTCTTCGAACGACTGTTTTTCGTGATGCTCTCGGCACTATCGGCGGCGGGATGCACACGCGCTGGCTCGGCGCGGCATCTTTGCTACGGAGCGTGCCCGCCTCGCCACTCTTCTCAGGCGAGCGAGCGCACATCCCGCAGTCCCCCTTCAACAGCCCACGCGCACGCGCCCAAGCCAGCAAACCAACGCACAGCGCCGAGCAGGCCGCGCAGCTTCCGCTACCGTCGACTCGTCATCTGCAACGCGCACGCGTGTCTCCTCCGCCTCCTCACGCACTACCGAGCCGCAGACAGACGCTCGACACACACGCCGGGACCACATGGGCTGTCTATGGTTACTGTGTCGCAGCTTGCCACGGGGGCATCAAACCGGATTCGTTGCAGTGCAATAACGTTATGGATGACGTTGGCGAGGATTCAGCGGTAGGCCGTTCCTGTGAACGCTTCGGCAGGACGTACGCCGCCGTATGGAAGGCAATCCCTAGAGATCGTCGTCCATGCCAAGGGGGATCTGGACGGTCTGGCCGGGCTCAAAGGCGGGCAGGCCGAGGTACGGGCAGCTGGAACAGCGGAATGCATCGCCGAGGAAGCAGCTCCCACACGAGCTCGTCGCGCCCTTGGTCTCGACCTGGATGCGCTTGATGGTCTTCGGCTTGCCATCCTTGCCGATGATCGTCTCGGAGACCTCGGTGCGCGTCCCACCGGTCGCTGGCGCATCGGTGCCCGCAGGCATGTCCATATCGTTGGCGTCCAGCTGCACGACGTTGGCGTTGGCATTCTGCTCCTCCTCCTCCTGCAGCTCGCGCAGCCCGCACGTGCATCCCTTGCAAGCCTTCTTCTTCTTGCCCTGGCCAGCGCCCACGTCGCAGTCCGGCCGTTTGACCGCCGTGCTGGCTACAAAGTCGCCCTCTGTGAGAAGCGAACTCTGATCGATCAGGTCGGTCGAAGATGCGGGCTGGGTCGCCCAGATTGATTTCTTGGCCGCCGACGATGAAGGCCCACCACCCAGCTTCCTCCGTAGTGGCAAGGCGGACGAGCCCCCAGAAGAGGCGCCGTTCGTGGACGTCGATCCGATGGAGAAGGTGGATGTGTGAGGAAGCGCCGGCTTGGTCGCCGTGACCGATCCAATGGATTCGTTGAGCCTCACGTCGCTGTAACCGGCAATGATCAGCTCGGCCTTGACGTTGTTTGCGGCGGCCGCGTCGACGAGCTCGCCCGCTTCAATCAATATGCTCGCGCCCGGCCGGAGAGCGGCTTGGAGCGCAGAGAGCAGGGTCGGCGACGCGGCGTCCGAGTAGGGCACGACAAGATGGGCGAACGGGTACGACGACGGCGCCAGCGAAGTGGCGCCATCCGTAAGCCGGTCCACCATGTGCATCTCCACCTGGCGGTCGGCATAGCTTTCGACCGCTTTCTGATAGGCGCCACTCTGGGCAGACGCCATAGACCCAATCACCAGCACGGTATCAGAAGCATCTGTCGACGTAGAGGAAACAACCCCGGCCGAATGATGCGAGAAGGACGAGTCGGTGGCTACGGGCGGAGACATCGTGTTGTAGATGAGCCTGTGAAAAGCGTCTAAAGCCGGTTGTTGTATCGGGGTGCTCGCTCCCTTTTCGAACGCTACAAGTGAGCTGATGGTGATACTGCGACGGAGGATGTGTGCTACAGCGGATACGTATGGACGGGATGAAGAGTGGTGGGGAGGATGGTCGTGGAAAGGGACGAGTCAAAATCCCACACTCAAGTCAAGGCGGAGTCAAGCAGCTTCAGCACGGTACACCGCAATAACGGATCAAAAGTTCGGATTCAGTTGAATGAAATAGCGTAGTTGGACCAACGTAACGATGCAGGCGAGGCGAATCTGGAGAGGGCGACTCCAAATTCACTTGGGCAGTAACGGGTACGTGGCGAATCAAAAACCAGCTTACTACAAAATGTCAGCTGCGCTACTGGCAATCCACAAATCTATTATCTCCGGCGTCGCCTCCTGCCCCACCCCGGTCCCTGAGCTCGCACTGCTCGGCAACGCTGGCTCCTGCGACGGCACAGTACTGCTACCGCAGGCGCCATCGCCTCAGTCACCACTCCATGCGCTCACCCCGGGGCCGGCGTCGTGTCGGACACATTGACAGGGTTTATCACGAGGTGACGGCGACGAGTGACTCGAGGCGCGAAAGTGAAAATCAGCCAGCTCTAATTGGTTACTCTCCAAGATTTTTCCTTCTTATCTGATATGGTTTATTGCCGAACCTCTATTTGGCTCTCTCGCCCGAGAGAATGACCACGAGACCGATCATTTCTGTTCTGTCATCAAGCCACGGTTACAAATACACCGCCCTTTTGCGAGCGAAACCGGTCAGCTAGATGTTAGGTTGATGGACAAGGATACAGTTACAGCGCCTGATGCGCACAGGCGGGGTATATGGGAGGCCCTACGAGCGAGGGTCGGGAAGGTCGATGGTGTAGTAGTTGGGAAAGACCAGCTCGTCCTCGAGGCCCTTGCGCAGCACCTCGCCGATGAACTTTTCCACCTTGCCGACGTTCTTGAGCACGTGCTTGTCGTGCTGGCCCACTTCGCTCTCGAAGGTGAGGCTGGGCAGGATCTTGAGTCCGGGCGTTGGCTTCTTGGCGCGCGGGGCCAGGTGTTCTGGCAGATTTCTTGACGCGGGGCTGACGAAGCCTGGCCGTGCCGGATCGTGCTGCGGGCCGAAGAGCGCTTCGTCCTCTTCGTCGTCGTCGTCCTCTTCTACCAGACATACATGGGCACGCCGGCGCTCGCCTTCGAGAGCGAGGATGAGCCCCGCTTTCATCACGAAGCCAGTCACGGAGAGCGTCAGAGGCAGGCTCATGAAGGCGGGACTCGGGTAGTTGATCAGCAGGCTGGTGGAGACGGTCAGCCGGAAGGTGGTGGTAGGCCATAAAAGCGACAGGTGCATCTGCAGCGAGGGCAATGGAGAGGACGACGAGGACGCCTCTGTGTCTTCGCCAGTAGCAGCACCGGGAGAGACGCGACCGGAGAACGAACGGGAGGAGGCTGCCTGAACCGAGCGGAAAGACGGTCTGGAGGCGTACGGCGGAGGCGGGGGCAGATGGTCGCGGCGCGCACCGATCTGACTGATACTGCTCTGAGGTCCAGGCCCGCCTCCTCTGGCGGACGAGGCGTCAAAGCTCGTATGCCGCGAATTGTTGGACAGATACGGGGCTGCCCAGCCGGCCGAGGGCAGCGGTTGTTGATTCCAATGAGTAAAGTAGCCTGGTGACTGCGGAAGCGGATCGCCCGGGCTGATTGCGGCATGGCCCGGTGTCATGGGAGGTGCACCCATGCCTGCAGCGCGGATGCCCCTTGACGCGAGCGCCGCGGACCACTGATGGTAGTAGGGATGGCCGGCAGAAGGCATCGGCGCCGAAGCTGCTATGCTGGCGGACATCACGCTGGGCGGCCCTTGGATCCGGTTGGGCGGCGCTGAGTCGTCAAACTGGGTGTAGGTCCTCATCGGCAGATCTCCGATCGCCGGTGGAAAGCCTGGCTCGGGCGAGTCGACGAGCGTCGCATCATTCGAGGCCGGTGTCACCTCACGAGAGCCGCCGCGCCGTCGGATCGGAACATCGTCGAGACAGACAAAGTCCGGCCATATATCGCTGATCGACCGGATGGCCACATCAGGCGCCTGAGCACCAAACTGAAGACCGGTAAAGTGGATATCTCCTAGGAAAGAGGGACGCTTCGATGCTGACGATGCTAAAGCGCGGTTGATCGTATCCAGAAAGCGGATCGACAGACTTTCGTCCAATAAGCTCCAATCGAGGTCGAGAGACATGGCCGTGGAATGGGCGCGCCTCCCGACTTGCCGTTGCTCAGCAAAACAGCTCAGTAGGGATGGTCAATAAGAGCCAGCGACCATGGACATGATGGAATGCTGAAGACACAGACTCATCAGAAGGTCGGGCCAAACGGAAGGCTGGGCGCGTTAATTTCGTAAGGGCGTGGATCCGAAAACCACGTTCACATTCTCATCTTCTATCGTCGAGGTGCCTGCCACTCAAGAATGTCAAGCCTTTGCACCATGCCATCTGCGGCCACAGAACCCTGAAAGCACCGCATCCCGTCCGATCTGCGAAGTTAAGCAGGGTGTCGCTTAGTCAGTACTACGGTGGGGGACCACGTGGGAATCCTAAGTGCTGCAGTTCAGCTTCCTTTTTTGTTTGGTCTTGGCGTCCTTCTCCTCAAGCGTCTGCATTAAAAAGACTCGTGTTGACTGAATCACAGCGTGTGAACAGGAAGAGGGATGGATAAAGTCGCATTGAAGGGTATATAAATACAGATGCTGAGAATGGAGTGGGGCACTGCTGTGGTCGGGAAGGGCATGTCTGACGGACATCTAGAAGCCACCTTTTCGTTTCCGGCCAGTGTACTTGCTGTCGAGGGGGACGTCTTCCTTGCCGCGCTTGCGGTTGAGCTCCTTCTTGCGGACAATGTATTCTTTGGAGGTCTCTCCGGAGCGCTTTTTTCCTTTCTTGCCCCTGCGCTCCTTGTCGAGCCTCCTTTTCTCGAACTTGACCCCGGCTGCTCCGTTAGCACCGTCCTCGTGGTCGTGCGATAGACCCTCCGGCAAGGTCTGTTTGGCAGTCTGGCCGTTGGGGCCGACCATCATTTCGCCCCCGACCCAGAGGACCAAGTAGAACTTCTTGGCTTTGCGCGAGTTGGGGTAGTCGACCACCAGACCGCCGCCGAATCCGGCTCGGGTAGCAAACTGCATGATGAACTTGACCTGCTCGTCGGATTCGGGGTAGAACTGGAAGACTGCTCTCGAACCTCTGGACAGAGATGAATAGAGTGTGGTGAAAAAGCTTAGCAGGCGCTGGGCAGGGTTGTGCGAGGTCGCGTCGGCGTTGCAGAGCCACTGGAGGACCGAGATGGAGATGGCGCCGTCAAAGGCTCCGGCGCGGAAACCGCAGCCTTGACCGGCATCGGCGAGCAGGATGTCGCCCTCGGTCTCTTTTTCGATGGCTACCTCGAGCATCGAGGGCGAGATGTCAAAGCCGATCCACTCGTGCCCATGCTCGCTGATGATCTCACCCGACAAGCCCGATCCACAGCCGATGTCAAGGAGCAGTGCCGGCTTACGATGTTCTGGCAGCATGAGTAGCTCGATCGCGCGCTCTGTCATCTCGGCCTGGATGGTCTGAACACGTGTGCTGGCGTGGTCAAGATTGGGAGGAAGAGAAGGTCAGCAATGATCCGCTAGGGAACGGCGTGATGGTGGCTCGGCATGCTTACTTTGCAGTGTACTTGTGCGCCTCTGTGTCATTGTAGAAGATCTCTGGCGGCGCCAGGTGCTCCGGCCTTGACATTTCGATAGCGGCCGAGCGTGCTAAGACGTAACCGTAACCGTAATCGTTGCCCTTGTCGTTGCGAGTGGGTAACGTCGAGGATGGTAGACAGTGACGGCTCTCTCACTGAATTCCATCTCAAGCCAAAAATTTCGAGCTTCGTAGGCAGAGGTCAGGGTCCATATTCTGTGATTTTTGAAGGTGATCCCCTTACCTCTACACGATACGGCCGAGAGGAGATTGGCGTGCCAAAGGGAAGATCTGATTGTGGTTGTGGAGGGGCGATGCAGCCATCCCAAATACAGTCAGTTCACAGTTGTGAGTTCTGAGTATGTCGCCGCTGCGGGGTTTCAACATGCAAGGCTTACATAGCAGTCACGGTCAATAATCACACTCACCATGGCTGAGTGGTTCTGTTGGGCGGGAGCAGTTCCAACCTTCGAGCGGCCATCTACCATCTACCGGATACGTCTCGCTGATCTGGTACAGTCTACGTGGGTCGCTCGGATTAAGCAACGGCCAGCTCGTCGGGATTTGAGGTGGATGAGCCAGTATGTTGCCGTCAGCTTCGAGGACGGTCCGGGCCTCATCAGCGCTTCGTACCGCCCCATGTAGTCCAATCTATCCGGCGGCACTCAACTTCATACCGCCGTCGAGTCGGACGACAGTGCGGTCTGTCCTTGGCAGTGCACAGCCAAGCTGCTCCGCGGTACCGTTGCGATGGCGGCGTGCTAGGCACGACGTTGCGCCGTATGCGGCCCCGCCAGACGCACAGAGGCACGAGCTGCAAGTCACCGACCCTCTGCTCATCTATCGCGCCAAGGTCGCTCGCGGTGAGCTGGAACAGGACGAAGAGCAGCTCAGGGCGCTCGTCGAATTGCGCCGTATCAATCGCGTGCTTCGCGACTATGTGCCCCCCGCCCATCTGCTCGGCATCTTGCAGAGCGATACGCAGAGCGCTTCCTCGGCCAGGCTGGCTTCCGCCATCGATCAACGCCTGCGACCTGGCGCAAAAGACGAGGTCGACGATACCATGGCTTCCTCTTCTGAACGCCAGCAAAACATAGGCGAGCTGGTCAAATGGCTCAGCGAGAGCCAAGGGCTCGCTGAACTCGGTACCCCCAAGGGCCTCCTCATCACAGGCACGCCGGGAACGGGGAAAAGCATGGTCATGGACATCTTTTATGATTCCCTACCCACAAAGTACAAATTCCGCAGACACTACCATCACCTGCTGCTAGATCTGTACAGGATCGTTTGGGAGGAAGCTGAACGCAGGAGGCTCGCTGTTCATCAGCGCTCTCCACGCGCTACAGCGACACCGGAGCTGGGCACCGGTGCCGTCTGGATGCGAGACTCTAGCACCACTGGCAAGCGCTCGTGGCGCAGAGCGCTGCGTGGTATGCCCTTCTTTCGCCCAGATTCGCTCGCAGAGTCGGCTACGGAGCCCCTCGCAGATATCCCTGGGCCGGACGGGGACGCGGTCAAGACGACATTGCCGCTGCATGCCGCAGCCCACCTATTCCTGCATTATGGTCACATCCTCCTTTTTGACGAGATCCAGCTGGTCGACGTTGCCAGCGCAGGTCTCTTGCGCCGGACGCTGGAAGCGTATTGGCGCCTCGGCGGAGTCGTCATAGGTACGAGTAACCGCATCCCCAAAGACCTGTACGCCAGCAATGTTCAGCGCGGCCAGCTGGTGCAGTTTCTGGAAATGTTGCAAGAGAGATGCCCCAACCACGAGATGCGAAGGAACAGAGACTTTCGACGAGAGCCGTTTTACCGTGCCCAGTGGCTCCAACGAAACATCGCAGAGGAAAGTGAAGCTAGCGAGCCGCCGCAGCAATCTCGTTCGCCGCAAGAGGCTCCAGAGACTCAAACGTCGTACTTTCTCAGGTCCGAGCAGCAGACTTTCAGCGAACTGGTCGACTCGGCCATTGCGGGCAGAGCGTCGGGTCCTGCTACACTCAATGTGTACGGCCGCAAGCTGCGGGTGCCCTTCTCCGTCGCTGCGACAGCCACGTTGCCCAGCGTCTGCAGATACAGCTTTATTGAGCTGTGCGACACGCCGCTTGGACCGGCCGACTACCTCACGCTGGCGTCTACCTACCACACATTCATTCTGGACGGTCTGCCGCAGATGACGCTGCTGCAGAAGAATCAGGCCCGGCGCCTGATTACCTTTCTCGATGCGGTGTACGAAGCGGGATGCCGCCTCATTGTCTTGGCTGATGCCGGGCCCGACGATCTCTTCTTTCCCGATGCCAAGAGCGCCGCCCTCCACGCTGCGCGGGGACCCGCCGCCGGGCCTGGCGATGTCAACATAGAGCTGCCACGATCTGCCGCCGGCGCTCGCCACTCTGAACTCGCCGATGGCCTGGCGGATACGACCACCCAAGCGGCCAATACACAAGGAATCAGGCCGCCGATCGCCAGCGCGCCTGCTGGGAGAGTTGTCGCCAGGAGGAAGGCGCCGGCGCGCCGGGCCGAGCAGGCGCAGGATGCCAGCGAGGACGCATTCATGACCGACGCGCTGATCATGGCCGAGACGCTGTCCGAAGCGCTGCAGGACACCGAGGAGGGCTTCCGGCCCAACATCTCGGCGTACGCGGAGGACCGCCCGAGCCGGTCGGCCGCGGCGACGCGCGGTGACAATGTGGCCTTCAAGCATCTGGCCATCTTTAGCGGCGAGGACGAGCGGTTTTCCTACGAGCGTGCCGTGTCGCGGCTCTTTGAGATGAGCCACCGCGACTGGATGCGGCGGCGCGGGTGGCGGCCGTTTCTGGCGGCCGAGATGGGCGCGTGGGCGGGGGGGCCGCCTGTGACAGGCAGTATGGTGACCGAGGGGCGCGAGGGGGAGGTGGCGGCGAGGGGGAAGCGGGGGCGGAATGTGGGGCCGCCGGTGCTGTCGGAGGCGCACGTATGGGGGGTGCGGGAAGACTGGGGGCCGCGCGCGGGGGTGTGGGGGCGGGGAGCTGCGGGGGTGGTGCCGAGCGGGCGACGGGGGTTGGCGACGACGGCGGGGCGGTGCGCGGACCCGTACGCCACGCTGGCGGTGGGGCGCGGTGCGACGCAGGCGCAGATCAAGGCGCAGTTCTACAAGCTCTCCAAGCAGCTCCACCCGGACGTCAACCCGAGCGACGACGCCAAGCACCGCTTCCAGGCCGTCAGCGAGGCCTACGCCACCCTCGCCACCCCCGCCCGCCGTTCCGCCTACGACCGCAACGCCGCCACCCCCACCCACCCCACCCACCCCCCCAGCGACAACTCCCACCGCCGCGCACGCGCAGCCTACGCCTGGGCCCGCCGTCCCCGCAAACCATCCCCCCCGCCACCCCGTCAACACCAACCCTCCCCAGCCTCCTCCGCGTTCGAAACCCTCGCGGCCCAGCAACGCGCCCGCGAGGCCCGCAACCGCGCCCGCACCGCTTCCTCCTCCCACACCACCGACTACAACAGAGCCTACCAGGCCGACGTCGCAAACCCGCTCGTCCGCTTCGCACAGGTCCTCGTCACCTTCTACATCATCTGGAAGGCTGGCACCTTCTTCATCACCCGTACCGAACGCCCCCGCCGCTCCTAGCCACAGCCATCCCTCCATAGACAATACCACACCCCGCATACCCTTGTGTACCTCGCATGGCGGCAGAGCGAATACAGATGCATTTACAGGTGGGCTAGCGGCAGTGGATTTACAAAGCGGCCGCCGAGCCGGCGGAGTGGACGGGAGGTGTGTGCGCGGGGGACTACTTGATGCGCTGGGCGGAGGGGGCTTGGGGTTGGCGGGAGGAGGCGTGGGCTTCGGCGCCCTGTTTGGCGGGGTCCTCTTCGCCGCCGGGCAAGATGAGGAGGACGGCGATGGGGATGATGTAGAACCAGTACTTCTGGAGGAAGGATTTTTCGGGCTCGGGGGTTTGGACGGTGCCGTCCTCGCGCGTGGGCAGTGGTTGGCGGAGGGGGGGCGTGGGGGGTGTGGAGGCGGTGTGGAGGGCGAGGTGGGTGTTGAGGGCGGGGGTTGGGGGTGTGGGTGGGTGGCGGGGTTTGCGCTGGGTGCGGACGCGGCTGAGCTTGTGCGGGGAGGCGAGGGGGCAGCCGTCGGCGCCGAGCGTGATGTCGCGGACGCGGTACGCAATGCTGAGCGGCACACCGCCGCGCGCGTGCACCGCCAGCTCGTCATCCACCGTCGCCAACTCACCACTGCTCTGCCGCAGCTGGCACAGCCGCACCGACGTACTCACCTCCCCCTCCCCCACCCCCGCCCCCGCCACCGCCACCTGATACAGCAACCCAGCACCATCCCCCAACAACGCCCGCTCCCGCAGCGCAGCCACCTCGTCACGGCTGATCGTGTTGCTCACTCCCCCACCATCGCCCGTACTGTTCCTCTCCGCAGACCAGTCCCGCGTACCTCCCCCCACCGCCGTAGGTAGATCGACAGTACCGCGCACCGTCCATTGCCCTGCGTCCTCGAACGAAGACACGCGGTGCAAAAGCGTATACGTCTTGACTTCCGCAGCCGCACTGCCGACACCGCTGCCCAGCAGCGCAAGTCCGGCCAGGATCAGTCCACTTGCTTTCTTCATGCTGGCTCTCTTGACGGGTGGTAGGCGAATGGAAGAATTCAGCAGACTCGTGGTTGGAGATGATGCGGACCCGTGCTGGGACGTGCGCTCAGCCTTACGATCTAACATCTTCTTTCCTGCTGAACGCTTCGCAACGTCAGGCTTCCAAACCGCGTTTCTGCACCTACAGCATCACCGCTCGTGTGCCCGCGAAGAACCGGCGAGGTGCAATCACTCCGCGACAAGGTAAGCCGCCAGGAAAGAAGGATGAGCATGGAATATGACAGCAAGCCAGCTAATAAAATGTCATACAAAAGCGAAGGTAGGACAACGGAGAGAAGGCGGTTACCGCCACCGAGTGCAACCGACTCACAACATCACATGACAATGCAGCAGCAGCCAGCGCTGTCCTGGTCCGCCTTCTTCCGATCCATGCGCTGCTGCGTAATCTGGGCAGGCTTTGCGGCTACAGAGTGCGTGCCCTGTGGAGGTAGGGGCTGCTGCTGCGGTGGCTGCGGATGGTGCCGCCGCTCGCTGCGGTAGCTCTGTTGCGACCGGGCTTGGCTGACGTTAGACGGCCGCCGCGGCAGCTCCTGCAAGGCTATGCTGTCGGCGTGCAGATACTGCTGATCACCGAGCGTGTGGTGGCTGCTGTGGTGCGACTGCTGGCTGGCGCGGTCGACTGGGGCGTCGACAGGGTTGAGCGTCTGCTGCTGCTGATACGCTTGCTCTTCTTCGATCTGCTGCTGCCGATAAGCTTGCTGGTCTTCTACCTGCTGCTGCTGATAAGCTTGCTGGTCTTCGATCTGCCGCTGTCGGTCATGGTCGGCACGCTGGTACTGCAGGCGAAGCGCATCGGCCTGTGCCTCTTCCCGCTGCTGCTGTTCCCTTTCCGCCTTTCTCCTTGCTAGGAGATCGTGTTTGCTGAGAGGAAGACCGTCCCTGTCCCAGGTATCGATGAGGCCTTCGTACCGGCTGAGCCGAGCATCGCCCGCCAGCAGCTGTTGCTGTTGCAGCTTGCGGGCGACCGTCGGGATAATCTGATCTTCCCAGTCGTTGGTGCTTTTAACGCTTCGAAGTGCGCCGAACTCGCCGAGGCTTCCTACATCGCCGATGGCGGCCGGAGCCGAACTCTCCCGTATCCCTCTTATGGCCTTCTCGGGGGACAGCGACCGAAACGCATCGGGTTGAGCATGCCGGCTGCGCTTCGACGGATCCGAAGGCGAGAGATTTTGCTCCAGATGAGCGCGACGCAAACTCGAACTGGGGCTGGAAGAGGCAGCGCCCAGCGGGCCAAATTCTTCCAGCAGCTTTGGGTCGAGTGCCGCTCTTCGTCGGACCGAAGATGGCGAGCGCTTGTGGTTGCTATTAGGAGTACTTACAGCCTCGCCCGCTGGAATCGGACCGCCTGCAGAGGTTCCCTCAGTCCCTTCCCGCCTCTCTCGACGCCAAGAGCTTCCATTGTCTATGCTCGGGCGCAACGGCGTGGACTGAGTGCGGATCCTTCGCGACTCGAAGCTCGAGGGTATGTCCGGTGGAGGATGCAAAGGTCCATCTTCGGCCGGAAAGGCTTGTGCGTCCTGGTTGTGGGCTTGGGCATGTGTAATCGCGTACAAAGCTTGGCCGCTTGGCGCCTTGGGGTGACGTGGTCTTTCATCGTGCGTTGCGAGACCTAGGCCAGGGCTATGCGTTGAAAGCGGCTCTCTTTGACGAGCTGCAAGCAGACGCGCCCTCTCCCGTGCTCGAGTTGTGGCATCACTGGACAAGATGCTCGTGGGGGAAGCAGGCGACGATGCTTTCCTGTTCGAGTAGCTAGAAGAAGTGACGGAGCTGTTGCGCTCGAGCGTCGACAGCGCCCTGGTCCGCAGGGTCGCCGCAGTTTCGGCATAATTGACACTGCTTTCGCTAGGCGCATTGCGCACAGAGCCGAACCGGTTGTGGTACTGGTCAATCGAAGAGTCACGATGTGACTTGACCGTCTCCCGTGACTGGCGACGCGCAGCAATGGCTGGATCGCGAACGTAGGCGGCTTGTTCCCCGCTCTTCTCGAGTGACTCTCTGGGCCGGGCTGCGATGCTGGACCATCCTTGATCGCTCTCCTCGATGCGGCTGATTCGTTTGCTCATATTCTTGGACTCTTGCTCCAATTTCTTCCTGAGGGCGGGAACCACCTGCTCGTCCCACGGAATGTTGGACTGAGTGCTTGGCGGGACGGAGCCTGGACCCCAGTCGCTGAGGCCGTATCCAGAAGCGCCTCCACCGGCGCCAAGGCTGCTTCCCCCCGCAGCGCCGAACTCGTTCGCTCCCCAGCGGCCGTCGAGTGGGGCACCATTCTTGCGGGATGGTGGCAGCGTTGCGGCTGTCATCGGCAGAAAAGCGGGTGATAGCAGAAGAAGCGGTAAAGGCAGCTGCGTTGCGCTGCTACGCGTAGAGGCACCCGGTTCTTTGACTTAGGGGTAATGCTCCCAAGCTTGCATGTTGCAGCGCCAGACGTATTCCCGGTAAGTATCGATGGATCTTGTCGAGATGCGTGTTGGCGTGTGGCGAGAGCAAAAAGGCGAAAGATGCACGATCCTCGCTGTTCCTCGTAGGTGGTCGATCGTGCCAACTCTGTCAGGGGGGGAAGGCGGAAGGCAGCTGCGCCAACGAAGCCTTAAGTGAGTCTGTGCGAGATGAGCCAGCTGAACCGCGCCAAGAAGGGTGATGCGGGTGGTGGAATAGCTAGAAGCGGGTACTGTAGCTCGACAGACTAAGCGGGCGCACTTTGTGGAGCGTCGCGAATAAGCGGAGCCATTTGTGATTGGGAGGCGCGTGAGGGAGGATTGTGCGCACGAGTAAATTATTGTTATGAGACTGCCCCAGCCACAATTACATGAAGTTTCCAACGGGATGCCTCCTATTTAGCGGCCCTTGCGGATCACAACAATTCAACCAAAATCGCTCCTCCCGCCCACCCAGCCACCCAAACCTCGACAGTGGGCTCAGCGATTAGCGTTAGTAGGGACAATAGGTCACGGCTCACCTCGCAGGGATCCTCCGCGACAAGCGCCTTCCTGCGCAGCAGCCGCATCTAAGCTCGAGTGGCTACTCCTCAAGAGAACATCGCACTGCAACAAGGTTTTGACAACGAGCTGAGAACTGGGGATATAGCGGGATGTGACAGAGACAACCCCACAGCGTAAGGAAAGTGTGCATTGGGACTAGCCTGATCCGGAACGCTGCGCGAAGATGCAGAGCGACATGGAAAGACGGGCGCGGGAAGGCAAAGACAGATGGAGCTAGACCAGGAGGCTAAGTGCCGAGCCGAGCAGGACGGTGGCGATGGTGGCAGCTATGCTGGCCTGGACGGTGGCTGCAGAGTTGCTCTTCTCTGGCTTGGCTGTTGCGGCGGGCGCGACGCTGGAGAGGGTGGTGTTCGCGGCATCGGAGGCGGCAGCGGTGGTGGAGGAGCTGTCGGGATTGGCGTTGGTGTTGGCAGTGACGCGAGCTGGCTCGGTGCCATTGGGCTTGACTTCGAACGTGCTCGAAGTGTAGTAGACCTGCGGATGGTCGAGCTGGTAGTTGCTGCTGTTGACCAAGAGGAGGCTGTACGTTCCGCTGGGGATGCGGTCGATGAAGATCTGCGCCGAGCCGTTGGTCGTCAACAGCGCATTACCGATCTGAAAGTTGCCGTTTAGTTCGCTGTTGTTGGCATTCAGCAGCTGAACTGAGAAAAATGGTGCGTCGGTCGCGTTCGCTTTCCAGTTGAGCGTGTTGGTGTAGTTTGTCACCCAATAACCGTCCTTGTTGTTTGGAAAAGAGATCTCGAAGGCCTGCGTGGCGGCCAAAGCCGATGCAAGGAGCGTGCAGAGAGCCGCTGCCTTCATGGTGACGACTCACTGGACAGAGCTACGGTTTGGAGCGATGTGGATGCGAAAAGGCTCAAAGAAAAAGGGAAGCGGCGAAGGGAGAGAAACTGGTGAGGAGGAGAACAGCGGCAGCAACAGAGGTCGAGCGAGCCAGAGACATGATGAGGCACTGCAAGGCTTTGACCAATGGGAGATGGCCGTGAGCCAGCAGCTCGCCCGAATTCAGTCATTAGTCTGCAGCTGCTGTGTTGCTGCCAAGACAACCCACTCCGTTGGCAGTACATTAGGGTCATGCTCAAGCGCAGTCACGCAATGCATCGGCGCTTGTATGCGCAGCCGCCGATAGCCTGCGCTCACAGAAGATCGCGTTCACAGGACCGGACGCCGTTCCGCGGTTGGCCTGAGAACGTCGGGCTGTCTGTAGCGGGCCTGCGTAGAAACTGCATAAAGGCACGCAGGGGAACGGAGCATGTCAGCTCGGTGTGTTTAGGCTGCGGCCAGGACCAACTTGCGCATAAATCATAATCAGGGCTGCACAACGCGACATGTACCGCGAGATGGCGCCTACTGCAGAGTAGCGTCTTGGCAAGCTCAAGCAGCCCGCTTCCCCTCCCTACCGGCGCTGGTTGCAGCAATGCAGATGCAACCCATGCCCAAACACCCCTTCATTGAGCCGCGCTATCCTACCGCTGTTCGCCTTGGTGAACAATGTGGATTGTCGCTGAGCGGCCCGTCTCCGATCAGGAATCGAATCACGGGTCTAAGCGAGACCAACACGCCTAACGAACGTGGGAAAAGTTCTCCGCAGAATCACAATCACGCTGTGTGACGAACCTACGAGCCTTTTCGCCTACTTTTCCAGCATCTTCGTTTGACTGTTACGTCGATAAAAAAAGGCCACTCAAGATTTGCATTTCGCATCCACAGATCGGCCGAGAGCCAGATCCGGCAAGCCATCACCCAACTACTCCGATAATGCAAAGGCTATTGCGCAATCCACGCGCAGGAGAGAGGTAGGAGGGAAGATGCGGCGCTCAAGCGCGTTGTGAGGAAGACCCGAGCTGTCGTCAGAAAGGGCGGCGAGGGGAGTTGCTCATAGCCAGGCCAGCGGGCGAGCCGACCGAGTACGGCACCTCCATGCCAGACGATACAGCAGCGACTCCGCCCGCGCCGGTCGATGTCGCCTGTCCCGCATTCCCATTTCCACCTGTATTGATGTCGTCGAGGAACTAAAACGCAAACAGCCACATAGGGATGGAAAGGTCAGATCGATGCAAAACACCAGCGCGGTGTCGGGGCGGGTGTTGCGACACTCACCTTGGAAAAGTAATCGGTCCAGGAGAGATCCTCGAGCTGGTGCTGCACCGAGGCGGGGTCGTCCGAGCTGGGCGTGAAGAAGGGCATGATCCCGCGAGCGTCGCCGAACGAGGCTGGGTGGATTGTGCCCGTCTTAGAGGCGTGCCCGTCACCGTCGGCAGCTTCGCTTGATTGACCATACCCCGCAGTACCGTTGTCCGCCGAGCCAGTGGCTCCACCGTCGCCGCGATGCGGGCCAGGGGTAGTGCCTGTGTTGGAAGCAGACATCATGAGCTGCTGAAAGTTCATCGACGCCGTTTCTTCGTTCCCGCCGCTTTCGCCCATCGCTGTCCTGTTGGGCGACATGGGCGCGCTCGGGATCGGAGACCAGCTGTGAATGTAGGATGCTGCCGAGATGTGGTCACCGACACCAAGTCCAGCGGTCGCCGCCGCCGCCTCGTGGCTTTGCAGGCTCATCTTCCGCTCGCCACGCACCCCGGCGCGTACGGACGGAGGCAGCGCAGACTCGGGCCGCGCCTGCAGCATCGACGGTGTAGGCTTGATGCCCAACAGCGTCGAAGGAATCAAGCCGGGCATCCGCAGATCTTCCCGCTGCAGCAGCCGGCTCACCCTCTCGCGCTGGTCCGAGGTCATGGTATGCATCGAGCGTAGCGCAATGTCGCGCAAGATGCGATGCGCGCGTCGAAAGAGCTTCGAAAAGTATCGGTCGTCAAACGAAGCAAACGTCCGCAGTGTGTCTTCGATCAGATCGTTGTCCTCCGCCAGCTTGTCCACCTCGCGGCACGCGTGCCAGACCGTAATCATGAACGTCGCCGTGCTCATAAAAGCCTGCTGAAAGATGAAGACCAGATCGGTAACCTGGCCACCCTCGTGCAGCGCTATCACCACCTTGAGGCACTCGCGCGCGTTGAATACACACTGCGGATGTAGCATCTTGCGCAGCGCAGAGTGCTCCAGGAACGGCTTGAGGATGTACAGTCGGATGTCGTGCGTTCCACACTGGATGATGCCCGCCTGCAACTTGAACGGGCTGTCCAAAGACCGCAAGTGACTCGGCGTCTCCAACACCCACTCTTCCAACCGCTTCGAAAGGATCACCATGTCCTTATACTCGGGCATGGCCCGTTGCTTGTGGCTCGGCGCCACCTTTCTGCTGCCCGACTCTTGCCTCCACCGCGGAGTATAGAGGATGTGGACCACATCTTGGACAATCACATTGAGCTTGATCATATGTATGAAGCCGCTCATCACGATCGGCTTTGATGGTCGAGTAACGGTGATCGGTCCGCCGCCCTCGTACTGGAAAAGATCCTCATCCCCGATCTCCAGCGGAATCCTGACATCGCAGTCGGCCAGCTTGAGCGCCAGTGGTCGGCCCATGTTGATGGAAAAAATGCAGTCCAAGATAAAGGCGCCCCAGAAGACCCGTCTGCGCAACTCCTGCTCGTAGGGGGCAAAGTCACGGTAAGCGTGCTCGCGGTGCAGTCCGATATCTTGCAGTGCCCGGATCGCCACCCCGAGCACGGTCCAGCTTGCACCGGGCCCGATGGCACCATGCATGAAGGTGGCTGTCAGGATCATCACCTGCACGTTGATCAGGCTGGCGGCGTAGACCTGATGATACAGCCTGCTGGCGGCGGCAAAGTGGTCCCCCGCTGTATCCAGATCCGCAGGGTCGGCCAGCACACGCGGGTCAGTGGAGAAGCGCGATGCGATGGCAAGAAGGGTAAAGACAAAACCGCGGAAGGCAGAATCCTTGTCAGCCCTCCCCGACGCTAGGTCCCTTTCCATGGAAGGGCGGTGGACGATAGGCATCAGTGGGTGAAGCCGTTCGAAGAAGAGGTCCAGCAGATCTTTGATCAGATCGTGATCGGGAAGTGTATATCGCTCAAACCACTCCTCAGTGACGGCGTCATCGCGACCCACGGCGACTGTATTCTTGCGCCGGAGCAACAAGATCCACTCCTTGGAATTGGTCGGATAGAGGGGCCGCGCCGCAGGCCTTGTACTTTTGGGAATCGAAAAATGTGCAGGGTTCTGCCCCCGGCCGCGAGCTGCATGGGGACGGTACGTCTCGTAGCTGACACCGATGTGGCCCTCTGCAGGCATGTTGGAACGTCCAGCAGAGCTTGGACTAGGTGGGCGACTTTCGTCAGCAATGCTGTGGAAAAGCGCCATGGCCGATGAGCCTCCGAAATAGCGTGGCCGGCCGTCCTCCACATCCGGCAGTAAGGCATCGTGCTCTTCGCGCTTGGCCGCGTCTGAAGCCGCCGAGCCTTCGAGCCTGTTGTCATGGACATCCTTATCGGCTGCGTCGCGACTTGACAACGGCGGTCGAGATTGAGACGGCCAGTCACCGTGCTGTACGTCTGCACCATGATCGGCGACAGTCCTCAATTCCACGTCTGCCTCGTCACCGGGCCCAGTACCGGATTTGGAGGTATCGGTTACGAGCATTCCCCAAGAGTTGGCATTCTGTGGCGGTGCGCTGGAGCCGCTGGGGCCGGTTATATTCAGCTCGCCCTTTTCGAATTGCTGAGCAACGTGAGGAGCGACGGAGCGCAGCGCACTCAAGAGCGTCTCGACCTTGCTTTCCAGGATCTCGTATTTGCCTCGCGATCGGTCAGAGTCGCTGGTGAAGGTACAACGGTAGTTGTAGGCGGTGCAGTTGTTGCAGGTGTTGCTAGGATTAGGCAAGCCCTCGCACTTGATCTTCTTACGCCGGCATGTATCGCACGCTACCACCACCCTCCGCCTCTTTTTGCCCTTGATGTCAACAGCATCGTCCTCTAACGTGCCTTTGCTCGAGGATGCCACCGTATGCTTGGTTTGCGAGGTAGTCTGAGCCTTTTTCTTCCCAGTCGCGCCTGACGGAGGTGTATGCGCGGCTGCGGCCCCAGCCGTCTCGTGACTCGAGGAGGGCCGAGCGCCTGGTTGCGTCGGAGCATCGGCCGAGCCCGTACCATTGGTGAACGTAGGCGAAGCCCCGACCCCAACGCCGTGCCTGCTGCGCATCGCTGCTAGCTCCATGGCAACATGCGTCTCGTCCTCGCTCTTGTAAGTCATGATGACTGACGCAAGGGTCAAGCTCGATCAGAACCACGCGCCCTGCCGCCTACCAGCAATACTGAGAACTCTTCGTATAGGATTGGTGACAGCGCCTTGGAAAGAAAGCATGGCCCAGTTCCAAGAGATGTGTGACCTGGTTCGAATGCCATTCGCTGTGGCGTGTAACGCTCCCTCCACTCTGCTTATGAAAGCCGTGACCCGTAACGAGCTGGGATTAGTTGTTTGATTCGTGGTTTAATGAGGGAGGGGTCGCGCCGACGATATCCAGGTCTGCAGGCGCTTGAAGCGGAAGCTATCCGTAGCAAGCTCGAGCAGTCAACTTGTTGAGCGCGAGAGAGAGAAGATGGCAGTCGTGTCCGAGGCGGAGCCGGGTTCTGCTCAAACGGATATCTATCCTATATTTGTGGGGTAAAAAAGCCGCCCGCGTTTTCTCGCACGTACTATTTGTCGTTCGTGGTATGAAGGAAACTCACACTCACATCTGATAGATAGTTGTTTGTTAAAGTCAAACGAATTCAGCAGATTCGACTGTTAGATCTAGACAAGCCCCTACTGCGCTATCTGCAAGCTGTCGGGTGGCAGGTGTCGGCGAGCTCTGTGCGCCGTCGCACGCACGTGACACTCTTGCGATCCCCAATGAGAACTAATTCCTTCTCCGCGGTCAGCAGGAGAAACGACTTCCTTCTCCGTGGGGAAGTGTTCTTCCTTCCCAAGGGAACGCAAGCGCACGATGTTGGCCCTGTCAGGATTCGGATATCGCAGCGTCCAAGCCGCAATACCCATGCTTGTCGCGTGACTACATAGGAGCCAAATACTTCACGTTGTATTTTCGACTAAAACAATGCAACCGCGAAGGCAACGGAAGATAGGAGCTAAGTCCGCGGCTATGCAAGAGCACTTGTCTTATCGCCGGTAAGAGGGGACTAGCAAAGGAAAACCGCTCTTCAACTAGTCCATCGCGAGCTCAACTGTCTTGATAGCGAGTACTCTAGCCTCACTCCCCCTCCACGTTTAGCTACCCCACAGGGAAACATCGTCTTCCGTGTCGAACTCCATCGACACGCCGGCATTTGATGAGAGCTCCCTAGCTGGGCTCTCGCCTGTCCAGTTAGGCCACTCCCCATACACCTACTATCACACTTCGTCCCCCTTATAGCACGAAGTGTATATATAAGCACTATGTCCCCGACCCCTGGTCGAGGATAACAATGTCCATTCTTACAACATTCCTCCTAACCCCAAGTGCGACGAACGTTCACTATGCGAAACGATTGACTTACTTGTGATTTAGTAGCAACTGACATTAGGTAAACTATCGCCGTCAACTGCGAACGTCATACCCTACCAAGGCGCGTTGACCACCAGACGCCTAAGTTTAATAGCAGGCACCAATTGTCTTCTTTCCTTCCAACGGCCATTGTTGGTAGCCGTGCACAACCCGGATAACATCGAAACCACAATGATATCGCGATCAGGTCCGGTCAGGATTATCGCTACCGGGGGTCATTCAGGCCTTGGCTTTGAGGCTATCAAGACGTTGTTAGCGTCGCCCCTAGCATCGTCAGGATGCCATCTAGTCTTGTTTGTCCGTGATGCGACTGCCGAGCATGTCAAGGCGGCACGGCAGACACTTCTGCAACAGAATGATAAGGCTTTTTCACCGCCGGTAGATCTTCAGATTGACCTCAGACAGATGGATCTCGCCTCGATGTCTTCGGTCCGCCAGGCCGCTACGGCGCTCCGCACGGAATTGGAGACGAGCGAGACCAGCTCCATCGATATCCTCCTCCTCAACGCGGCTGCCGCCAAGGCGAGAAAGGAGCTGGTCACGGACGAGGACCGAGCATCAGGTTCCGTTTCCTATCCAGCCGACCACCTCGTGGACGAGCAGAGCAACGTCGAGACGACTGCCTGCATCAACCATGCCGCGCATCTGCTTTTCCTGGAAAGCCTCACGCCTTTCATCCTGGCAAGCGCTGCGCAAGGCCACAATACGAGAATCGTATTCACAGGGAGCGCGCTCCACCGATCTATCCGAGACCTTTCGATGCTCGACCGGTATTTTGCTGCGGCATCGCACGACGGCAGCGACTCAGCCTGGACGCTCCAGAAAACATATGCGGCTTCTAAATTCCTCCAGATGCTGGGCGTGCGTGCACTGCGCCGCAAAATGGAAGCGTCTCTTAGCACGTTGCCCACCAAGAGAGGTACGATCGAGGTGGTCGTGGTGCAGCCCGGTTTCGTTCCTCAGACGGGTCTAACCCGCGAAAGCGGCTGGGTCAGCAGGTTGGCCATGTCCTATCTACTCCCTTGGACGCCCTTTGCGACAACCCTCGAAGCTGCAGGCAACTACATTGCTCGTGCATGCTATGTACCTCTGGACAACCAATCAACCGAGGCCTCCGTCGATAGTCTCTCGCCCGCAGAGGTGCAAGACGGCTTTGACGCACCGGAATCGTTAGTACGAGGCGCCTTGTTCGAAGTCAGGAACAAGAAGCAGCAGCGTGGCAAACTGGACGCTCGGACCGCAGATATCGAGCTACAGGACCGATGGTGGCCAAAGGCATGTAATTAAAGCGCAATTTAAGACAGCGACGGCACAAGTACAGGGTGGGAGTGGAAGGGCAGGCGGGGCGAACTCAGTCTCCGTCTTCGATGTCGTTGCCTCCGGAGGTTTGCTCTTCCCTCTCGAGCATCTGCGTCGCCAGATCGAGGCCCTCGAGCTCGCCTATTGTTGGCTGGCTGTTGTCGTCGGCGAGGTTCTCCTCTCGGTCCGGAGTGGCACTCAGTTCTCTGGCAAGGTCAGGCGCCGGTGTCCCGATCTCGCTGTTGGCAGGCGTAGCCCCTCGGAACAAGGGTGTGGGACCGCGTGGCAAGCTGGCGTTGCGGCTCGAACGCTCTGCCGGTTCGAGAGAGGTGAAGCGTGCCTGGACGGAACCCGCGCGATTATTACCCAACACCCCAGACGACACGGGTGCGACGGACAGCTGGCGGACCTCGGCCTGCTTGTTCTCGCCAAAGAGCTCCGGATAGGCCGCCAGCGTCCGCTTCGACGGCTCGACTACCAAGACAAGCAACTTGCCGAATCTGCAAGACAGAAAGACAGAGACAACGGTCGGCGTTATCAGCCTGCGACGCATCGCAACCGTGATCATGGCAGGCGCACAGCACTTACATTCGAAAACCGGCGTACTTGACGTGCAATTTGGGCTTCATCTTCTCTTCGTCTTCTTCTGTGATGATGATCGGTGTTTCCCCATCCTCTCCGACCGAGCCCATGGTGGATGTAGCGGTGATCGGCTCGCCCTCCGCGTCAAAATCATCGTCTTGCTGCGGCGTGGCGTCTTCGTTTTGATCCGAGTCTCGTTCTTGCTTCACCGGCGTATCCATCCTAACCCGCTTTGAACGTCTTGGACCTGTTTGCGCCTCTATGTCCGGAACGTTACCGACCGAGCCCGTTGCGCTGCGGCGCCTAGACGGGAGAGATGAGCTGGAAGAGAGCTGGGGCGGCGGCATTCCATCGAACGGATCTTGAGCGTCACTGGCTGGACTGAGCAGAGGATCCTCGCTTTGGACTAGTTGAGCTGTCGACTGCGGTTCTGGTGACTGCTTGACAGTGATAGCCTCTGTTTGACTGGTCCCGTCTACTCTGGATGCGCCTGACGCCGATGGTGCCGGCGTCCGGCGCGGGATAGGAGCGTGGAGGTTGCCATCTTCGTCCTCTACTTTGACTTCACCGAGGGTGGGGTCTTGCGGAAAGACCAGGCTCTTCTCCTTGAGCAGAACCGAATGGCGGTCGTCCATGCGGCGGAAGAAGTAGGCCACCTGAAAGTCACGGTCAGAGTAGACGTCGACGCGCTCCTTCTTGCTTATGGCCGAGAGCTTTCCGCTGCTGTCTGCCTCCTTGCGCAGCTTCGGCATGATACGGGTGCGGAGGATCGACAGCGTCTGCGTCAATATCGACGGGTTCCGGTTCATCCACTGTACATGTCGATGGTCCAAGTAGAGGATCGTCTGCAGTACGACATACGGCGACGCTCGCAGGTAGTACACATTGCGCTGAGTGAACTTCTCCTGCCTGGCACTCATGGTCGCCTGCGTGCCTATGCACCGCTGTCAGCCGCAGCCGGTAGAGTCGCTGCGCCCCAATACCGTGTTCGTTGGGAAGCGACCCTGTAGTATCACTTTACTAGCCAGCAGAGTGCGAGTGTGATGGTAAGTGGGCTTCGAATTACAGATCACAATCACCAGTACTTTGCTGCGAGCCGTGATTTCTCCTTCTCCCCATCATCTCAGTCACCTCCACAAACGGAGAGGGTGGAAAGACCCTTTTTCGGCTATCCGTCCGACTGGCGACAAAGCCTATCTATCACAGATCAATTCGGCCTTGACTTGACACTGTAAGTTTTCGCATATCACAATCACATACATATTCCATTTTTCTCACGCTGGGCTCGGACCAAGCCGATCCGAACTGAGCCTTTCTGCTGCATTCACATCGTGCTTACTGCTCACTATCAAGTACATTTTGTCTTCTCTCTCACCACCACCTTCCAGCTTGGCATTGCACCTGCCGCTTGCACGATGGCCCAGTCTACGTCAAAGACGATCGCGCCATATGGGGCGTGGGAGTCGCCTATCACCACCGACCTGCTGGTCCAGAAGAACCTTTCTCTCGCCGAGGTGCTCGTGCCGCCGAGATCCGACTCTTCCACCGAGATTCTATGGATAGAGGGAAGGCCCAGCGAGAGCGGCAGAGCAGCGCTCATGTACTCCTCCTCGCTTTCCGCAGCAGACGCTTCCGATCTCAGCAACGGCAAGTACAATGTGCGCTCAGCCATACACGAGTACGGTGGAGGTGCGGCCGCGGCCCTGCCAGATGGTAGCGTGGTATTCAGCGACTACGATCCCAAGGCCTTCAACGTCGTACGCACATATCCAGGCGGAGAAGCGCAGGTCGTCACCCCGCAGAACAAGCTACATCGCTTCGGCGATTTCAGCGCCCATCCAAGCGATAGCAACCTCGTGCTCGCTATCCTCGAAGACCATACCGACGACAAGCCAAGCACTGTAGTCAACTCGCTTGTCTTGCTGGACATGTCCACTTCTCCTGCAACAGTCCATACTCTCCTCAAGGGCGAGGTTGCTGACCGCCATTCCACCGACCCTGTCAGCCCCCAAGGCCGTGATTTCTATACCTTTGGCAGATTTTCGCCCAACGGCAAGTACATCAGCTGGATCTCTTGGAATCATCCGAGCATGCCTTGGTGGGGCACTGAGCTTTGGGTCGCTCGCATCGACATCTCCGACGCTTCGACGCCCAAGCTCGTCTCTCCGATCTCGATCAAGGTCCCAGACGGTACGTTCACGAATGACCAGGCCTTGCAAGCACCTGTCTGGGCGATCCCTTCGAACCCACATGATGATGCCTCCAGGCTCTTCTTCTCTTGCGATGCCACCGGATACATCAATTTGTATAGTGTCGTCGTCTCCTCTACATCCTCCGGCTTGCGTGTCACGGCACCCGAGTCAGTCCTGCCTGAACCAGTGCAGAACGATTTCTTGACCCCTTGCTTGTACTTGAACAACTCCAACTACGTACCCCTCAGCCAAGACATGCTGGTGGTCGCATTTATAGAGGGCGCCAAACAGCGTCTGGGACTCATCAACCTGCGCAAGCCCAGGCTTATCCCGCTGGCCTCGCCCTTCGTGTCTTGTGCTCAGTTGCGCCGCTTGACCTCAACCTCCTTTGTCTTTTTGGGCTCGCGAAGCGACGACGCAACGTCGCTGGTCAAGGTGGACCTGCGCGGTGTCGCCGCTGCCAATTACGTTTTGCAGCCGGGCAACTTTGTCGTCATTAAGCACTCCTCCACCTTGGTCTCAGACGGGACGATTGACAAAGCCTGGATTAGCGAGCCTAAGGAGATCGAGTATCCTACCACCCTGCCCAACGATAGCGCCGCCACGGCGCACGCCATCCTATTTCCTCCCACCAATCCTCATTTCGCTGCTCCGGCTGGCACAGCTCCGCCTTGCATATTTACCGTGCATGGTGGACCGACAGGAAGCGCGAGCCCGACGTTCAACCTCCAGACCTTGTTCTGGACATCTCGCGGCTTTATGGTCTGCGCGGTTAACTACGGAGGCAGCACCGGCTACGGCCGTGACTACATGGATCGGCTGTCCGGCGAGTGGGGCGTGACCGATGTAACCGACTGCGTGGCAGCCGCCAAATTCCTCGGCTCCAAGGCCAGCCTAGATCCACGACCGTTCAGCAGCCTCAGCAAGGCTGAGCAGGACGCAGTGCGGAGCACCCTGGAGGCAGACGCAGCAGCCCATCTTGCGTTGGCCGAGGAAAGTTTACCCGGGGGCGGATGTCGCGTGACGATCCGAAACACCTCCCCGAGCTGGGCGTGGACCGACGTTGTGGCGGGCGCGGCCTCCCTGGGTTTGGTCTACCTCGGAGTTGCATATCTGCCCGACGTATTGGCGTACACCGCGAGGCTACTTCCGGGCGGGGCAGATTCTGCTTTGTCATCGCCAATGGGTCGTACGGCGGCGCAGTACACGGCCGCTGTGTTGGGCTTTGTCCCGTGGCTGTACAGCAAAGTTGCGCGGGTGGAGAGCGAGTCTGCGGCGGTCCTTCCTGGCCTTGGCATCCAGCTCAGCACACAGCGCGGCTTCCGCCTGGGGTCCCGCCGGATTACGACGGGACGGAAGGAGAGGCTGGTGCCCGAGGACAAGGTACTAGACGTGTACGTCGCCGAGGGCTACAAGTACTTCAGCGTGGTGGACTATCTAGCGCTGGTGACGTCGGTGGGCGTGTCGGCGGGCTCGGAAGGAGGCCAAGAGAAAGCGGAGGCGAGAAAAGGCGCCAAGATCGAGCGGCTCTTCCCGAATCTGCTGCCGCGGCTGTTGGTGGTGGAGCGGGCGTACGGGATGCTGCGTCCGCACCTGGGGGCGGGGATGGGTGGTGGTACGGCGGGGCGGCGTCGGGCGAGGGCGCTGGCGGACGCACGCGCGATGCTGATCTCGGGCGGCTCGGCGGGCGGGTACACGGTGCTGGCGGCGCTGTGCTTCCACGCGCATGTCTTCGCGGGCGGCGTGTCGCGGTACGGCGTCTCGTCGCTGGCGCTGCTCGCGGCCGAGTCGCACAAGTTTGAGTCGCAGTACGCGTTCCGGCTGATTGGTGGGACGCCCGAAGCGGTGCCGGACATCTACCACGCGCGCTCGCCGATCTACTTTGCCGCCCAGATCCGCGCGCCCCTCCTGATCCTCCAGGGCGCCGACGACAAGATCGTTCCCCCCAGCCAGGCAGTCCAGCTGGTCGCCGAGCTCGAGAAAGGCGGCGCCCGCCCCGGCATCGACTACCGCTACAAGCTCTATCCCGGCGAGGGCCACGGCTTCCGCCGCAGCGAAAATATCAAGGACGCCATCGAGCTCGAGCTCGACTGGTACCGCACCCGCTGTCTGCGCCTCGTCCACTAGCACGCATCCACCCCGCCCCTACAGACCCAACACGCGGCAGCGGAGAGCTGTAGTGCAAACACGCACGCAACAATGTACTGTAAATGCAAGCGAATGCGATGCGAGGCGGACAGGGAAGTGCTATGTGGGTGACGACGGTCGACTGGCGGTGCCGGGGGTTATGTGCTGGCGAAAGGCGCGACGGAGACGCGGGAGGCCTTGACGCGGTTGGCGATGGGGGGCTGCTGTGGTGGGAGGGCGGTGAGGGGGGTGGCGACGGCGATGCTGGCGCGGAACTTGCGCGCGGAGCGGACGGGGCCGGGTCCGCCAGCCGAGGGGCGGGGGAAGGGTTTGTGGGCGGAGGGGAAGGTGGCGCGGTTGAGGGGCATCGATGCGGGCTCGGCGGCGAGGTTGAGCGCGCGGAAGGGGAGGCGCTCGGCGGTTGACGTGGGCTTACTGTCCTGGCTGGTGCTGGCCGGGGTTTCGGCGCGGGTTTCCTCGTCGAGAGATGCGAGGTGGGAGCCGGCCGACACGGTGCGACGGGCGGTGGATGGTGGGGGTGGCGCGCGCGCGCCTGGCAGGGAGGGTTTGGGGAGGGGTTTGGAGGCGACGGAGGGGGGCGGCCAGACGGGCGCGGGCTGCGCCGGGGTCGAGCGGCCGTCGGACAGATCCTCCCACTCGGTGCCAGAGCCTGGTGCGCCGGCGCCTGAGTCGGAGCTGCTCTCCTCGTCCGCGATCCCCGCCGCGGGAACGCGTGAAGCGGAGGTGGGAAGAGGGTGTGTCTCGCGGGTGCGCGCTCCGGCGTGCGCGCGCAGCCCCTTGTCGTCGATCGCGCCCTCGCCCGCCTCGTCCGCCCAGCGAAACTTCTTCTTCTCGTCCGCGGGCGCCTGCGACAGCGACGCGCGTGCCGAGCGCGCAGAGCTGTGCCGTCGCCCAGCCACCACACTCCCCCGCCGCGTCGCCACCGTCTTCCGCGCCGGACTCGCCGCCATGTGCGAGCGTGCAGACGAGGAAGACGTCGGTGCCGCAAACCCCGGCGCCACGCGGCCCTGCACCGCCGACACGGGCATCGAGGCCGAAACAGAGCCCAGCTGCATGCTGGCAGACCGGCCCACGGCGGGCACCGAGGCGCCCCGTGACCCAGAATGCACCGAGCGGCCCGTCTCGCCGCTGCGCGTGCCATGTCCACTCCCCCCTGCCGTGCCCACCGCCAGCGAAGTGCGCGCCTTGCGTAGCGCGGTTGCCGCGCCCGGCTTCGTGGTACGAGCGGCGCCCACGCTGGCAGTCTTGGCGGGTGCCGCTGACCTTGGCAAGCTGGCACCACTGATACTCTCCAAAACCCGGTCGTTTTCTCCCGAGATGCTCCTGAGCTGCGATGCGAGAAGCGAGAGCGTCGAGGAAAGGTCGTCTCCCGTGCGATTGGCCTGGCTCGCAGAGGCTGAGCGGTACTCGAGCTCCCCGGCGACCTCGCGCAGCGCAATGGTGCTGCGCGCAGCTACGGTAATCAGCGTTGTCATGCCCACCGTACTTGACCGGAGCATCTCGGTCAAGCCATCCGTCTTGGCTCTGAGCTTGGCGGCCTCGACTTCAGACATCATGGCATTGCCCAGCGTCTTGATCGTTTCGGCCGCTTCGCCGTCGAACTTCTGGTTGTGCGACGCAGCGACGATAATGCCCCGCTGCATCTGTAGGCTGTTCAGCAGGCTCCGCACGCCGGACTGCGTTTCTTCGTTGCAGAGCAGCCTCTCTTCCCTTTCGACGAAGCCCTTGAGGATATCGCGCTCGCCTTCGAGGTCCGAAGGCAGGCTGTCGCCCCTCGAGCTGAAAACGCTAAGCTCCGCGTCGACCTGCGAGATCCGTTTGCGTAGCTCGGCCAACCTTGCTTCGGCAGCTGCCGTCTGCACCTCGAAGGCGACCTTGTCGGCAACCAGCTTGGTGACGTTGTCGGTGCTCTCGCGCATCCGCTTCTTGGCTTCTTCCATCTCGCGGCCCATCTCGGCGCGCTTTCTCTTCTCCGCTGGCGTCTCCAGCGACTCGCACTCGCTCAGCCGTGCACGAAGCCGCTCGTTCTCCTCCTTGAGCTCGTGGATCGCTTGCACATACTGTGCAACGTGACGATCGACATTGATCATGTTGCGGCTCACTTTGGTCCGGATGTTTTTGGCCTGGTTCGCATACTTAAGCGCGTTGTGCGTCTCCTCGTAGTGCATGCTCGACGGACTGATGCAGACCACCATCACCGTCTTGCAATTGCCTCCGAGCGAGAACTTCAGAAGCCGGGTCAGCTTGGAATTGCGGTACGGAACGTGCTGTTTGGCGCCGCCTGACTGGCAGAGGGCGTTGATGCAGTTGCCGAGCGCCAGGAGCGACTTGTTGATGTTGGCGCCCTCCTTCATGCGCGCACCATTGTTGCTGGTTGCAGAGGCTCGCTCCGAGCCGGCCAGGTCGATAATGTTGAGTGAGGCCGAGGTGGTCTGCTCGGTCATGCTGGCTGTCCTCGGCTTCTGGGTAACGTTGATCTGAAGGACAGCGTGCGATCGCGAGCTGACGGCGTTGGCCTCTGTCGGGCTCATAGTGCGGCGCAGGTTTCCTTCCTGGATGTATTCGATCACGCTCTCTGGGTTCTCTGGGATGAGCTCAGTGATGCCCACGACCGAGATCTTGTTGTTGGCGTCTTCCCGCATCGCCAGCCCAGCGCCGGGCGGCGTGGGCTCTGCACTGAGAAGATCACGGATGGTCTCGTTGTAGATTTCGAGATAGGACAAGCGAACATGGACCTCAGAGTCCAGCTTGGCATCCTGGATGCGGTTGTATAGCTCTTTCATGGTGAGGAAAATGAGGCCTGGGTCGTCTGGCGTGCCGCTGATTGTGTGTGTTTTACCGCATCCAGTGGCACCGTAGGCGAAGACACTGGCATTGTAGCCATTCAGTATGCCATCGAGCAACGGCTGACAAGTTTCCTGAAAGACGTCGTGCTGAGAGGCAGTTGCATCGAAGACGCGGTCAAACGCATAGCGGACATCCTTGCTGCGCTTGGATCCGCGGGCGTGCGGATTGCTAGTGTAGAGCCTCGTCAAAGGGTTATTGTCCGGCGGATCGAAGACCAGCACCTTTTGGTCCATGGGGCGGACGATCGGGCGAATGAAACGGGTGCGAAGAGAGCCGTTGCTCGGCCCTGCGATGGGCTTGTTGGGGGAGCAGCCGAGCCCGCCATCTCCCAAAAATGGGGTCAGATCTTCATTGGGCGCTAGCAGGGCAGCTTCCTTTTCGCTAAAGGGGCGCACCCTGACGCAAACGTTAATTGAAGATTCCGACATTTCCTCAGCACCTGGTGGAGGGGCAGCAGAAGGAGTCCAGCTTCTTCTGAGCAGCGTGTAATACTACAGTCCTGGGAGCAGCACCGCAATCCAGCCAGGTGGGCCTTTTCGGCTAGACGCAAATACCCACAGGGGCTGATTGTGGGAGCTCAAAGTGGTGCCGCGATGAATAGAAGGCTCATAAAGACGAAGCTTCCAGCGTGAGAATCGAACGTGGAGGTCGCTGGTGCAGATGAGAGCGCGCCTGTGACGGACTGTTCGAAAGCTGTAGGCTGCGTAGGCGATGGTGATGATGGAAGAGCAGGTTGCAGTAAAGATGGCAGGAAGGGAGGCCAAGAAGCTCGATATGACGACTTGAACTCCACCTTCACTTAGCCGACAAGCTTCTGTATTGCAGCCCGGATGAAGCTAGACTGTGCTGCGCCCTGCCTTAGTGTCAGTGAAAGTGAGAAGGGCGAAGGTAGAAGGTCGAAGAGCGGAAGCTAGGATGATCTGATGGTTCAATGAGCTACTTAGCTATACTGTTGCTTCCACTCGGACAATTATACAACAATAATATTCAATATTTAGTCCAACACTCGACTAGATTCACCTAGTTTGACGCGTGCCATGGTGTGTCACGTGATCCTGGATCCGGAAGCAATTGTTAAGTTGCACCAGTTTGACTTTCGCTGGCTCCGCTTGGGTCCGGAAGGGGAGAACACCACAACGCATCGTAATGGAGTCGTCAGTGCACCAAGCGCAAGGTAAGCTGGTCGATGTGTCTGGCTTTCTGTGCATTCCTGTGGATCGTAGGGAGTTCAGGGCCAGAAGCAGTTCCTTTGCTGAAGGGAACGAGGACGATCAAGCCGCCTCTTGTAGCTTTTGGTTGGCCGCTTCCTCTGCCTCCTCTTCCTCGACTACCTCGATGTCGAGAGGATAGGTAAGGATGGCAGCGATGCCTGTCAACGAATTGAGCTGCTTTCCACTCTCATGCATAGAGCTAAAGATGGCAACCTCGCCACCCTGCGCTCGCACGTCTTCCACCAAATTCACAAACTTCTTGCGTCGCGTTGGATCTGCCGCTCGGAAGAGACCGTCCGAGATGAGCAACACACCAATCGCACCTCGCGCGGCCGCAAGCAGAACGTGCTTTTCGCCGTACCACGCGCGTAGCTCATCAGTGGCAAGCTGCTTCATGAACCGTTCCAGCAGCTGGCCTTCGCGTGCAAATTTGGTGTCCTTCAGTTGTGCGTTCACTTCAGGACTTCTTAGCACCTCCATCAGCGAGTGCACATGCGGAGAGCTGCAGTGAATCTTGAGGAACTTGCGCCTAGCTTCACCACCGATGAGGATCTTGTCGCCCCTTCGAGTCGCCTCCTCAAAGATGAAATCCAGAACAGTATCTCTTGTGAATCCAGGCGAGGCGATAATGATCAGCCGTAACGCTGGAAGCTGCAAAAGCTTGACTACCGCGTTATAGACCTGGACGTAGAATCGTGCGGTTGCCTTATCCGCCGCTGTCGCAGGGAGGCCTTTCCTCTTTCTTGGGATGGGCACGTCGATGCGTTGCCGAACCACCGTCATGTGACCCGTCAGCAAGCAGACCGTTGCTGTTCCGTCTCCGAGTACAACCGCCCCGACTTCAGCCCTTTGGTTGACATCCGTGCTCTCACCAAGCCGCTCGAGATGTACCGCGTCCCAGCTGTCCTTGATTATCGTCAATGCCCTGTGCACTTCGAGATCCAGCGTGTGATACGCACCCATCTTGACATGTGGGTTTTCCTCGACCACTCTTCCAGCCACCTGCAGTGTGGCGCCTTCTCCTCCTGTTCCGCCAACCGCGGCGGCCCTGGAGACTTCTTCATCCGCCGTACTCGCGCCTGCTGCTGCAGAAGCTGCTGCTGCAGAAGGATCTGGAGGCGCCGAGGACCCTGTGGCATCGAAGGTGGTCTTGATGACTTCGATGGTCAGGTGGAGCCGCACGCGATGCGACTCCATCGAGCCTGTCGAAGATTCGGTTTGCACTCGCCGCACAGCCGCAGCCCGCACCTTGTCGCCCTGCTCTATGAGATTATACAGGTGGTACATATCCTCACTGCGATCAAGACATTGAAAAAGCCGGCCGCGACTGCTGTCAGTGAAGTGCTCCGTCGGCAATCTCGGGGTGCGCCAAGCCTACGCCTTGTTCAGAACTTACTCTTCCTCAGGGACAATGGTCACGCGACCGGAACCGTCCTTTTCGATATGTCTGGATGTGATCTTCATTCTGGCTGACAGGCTCACTCGTACAGCTCACTCGTACTGAACTCGAGTGAGTGGTGATCAAAAGCATAGGTTTGCTGTAGGATTCTCTCGTCATGACCTCCAAGAATGCCGTCCACTCACACTTTTGCTGCCTCCACCTTGAGCTTTGCTTGGCGGGCCAGAACGACGCGTTCGACTCGTGCGAAAAACGAATCTCTCATTGCGAAGTTACTTAGAAGCTACGATGCTTTCATGAACGCTCTTGCTTCCGTCGCAACGCCTTCTAGTACGGCGGGACGCTGAGGAGCAAGAATGATGTAGCGAAACTCGCACACAAGCTTCCGTTCCAACGGCTGATTGGTCCTTGTAGGCTGCTGAGCACTCATGCACTATATCAGCAGCTCGTTCAGCCAAAACAGGCATGCTCACATCGTCGCAGGCTTCTGCGCGAGAAGAACCTCTGTTTCGCTGTTTGCTACTACTGCACCGCAGGGACTCGGTATAGAATGGTTCTCCTATTAGCCAAGGTGCGATCTATGCAGACAGGAGCTCTCCGAACTTCTTCTCGACGTCGGCAGAGCTAAGACCGTCTAGTTCGACGTGCTTCTCCACGCCCTTCTCTGTATGTGTTACAGTGAGGAGGACAAAGATGGGTAGGTGGAAGCGAGTAGAGATGCGTCAGCTGATGCTCGTCGTTTCATTAGCGTCTAGAACGGTACTCGTCACCTACCGAACCGGGCAAAGGCTCGAGCTGGGGTTCCAGTGGCCTCGCGGACGAGAAAAGGAAGGTCCGGGTTGGACTGCTTGATAGGCCTGTAGTTGGTCTCAAGGAACTTTCTGCACAGCCGCGCAAGGCCATATCCCAAGCGAATCAGGATGTAAGCATTTGTGAGCATGCGGCATCACCATCATCGAGCGGAAGGATCTTACCTAGCTCCTGCAGAAGCCTGACCGGTCTGGCAAAGGTGGAGACGCACCTCCTTGAGGGCCTTGGGCAGAGCGCGTGTGAGTTTGTTGGCCGACATGTTTGCTAGGAGGGAATACGGGAGGCTGCTAGAGGGCTCAGGCTAAGAAGACGAGGCGAGTCAAGGTACAAGTCGCCATTCCGACAAGTCTAACCTTCGGAAGCGGTAGCGGGCGATAGAACCATCCTTCATTGGTCAGCATCTGTCATTTGCATAGATCTAACACCTTTTTCCGAAACTCTGTTAGGTCGTCATCCAAACTTGTCTGTGCAGCCTCACCGGTGAGTGTTACTTTCGCCTGGTACCGCTCCGTGCATTCACAACCAACCACTACCGACCATCAATCCTCCGCCCGCAACCCCCAAATGACTCGCCAATAAGCTCATTGGCCGCTCCGTTCCGAACATGGAATACCTGTCGCGGCTGTCAGGCTTGGTGACTACCCCGGCCAAAGCAGCGGCCGGCATCGCATCGGCTCCTCGCCTACGCAAGAAACCGTCCCTGCATCCTGTCGGAAGTGTCGATGTGTTCCATGCGGATTGGGAGGCCGTCAAGTCCGAGCTGGAAAACCCCGATGAGCGTGCCTTGTTCTTTGGTGTGGCACGGTCCGACCTACCCCGCCGCCTACAGCGACTTGTCGATGCGCTTGTCTTTGAAAGCAACCGCAGCAACGAAGGATATACAGGGGCTTGCATGGAGTATCTTCTCAAGTATGACATCCTCACAGAGCTCGTTTTCCTTGCTGCAGAAGATAAGCCGAAGGGGGTCAAGGCGGAGACCATCCGCACGCTCACCAATCTCATCATTCTGCTGGACGAGAAGTTCCTTTCCCGCCAAGCTGTCAACAAACCCATCTCGCAGCTGATTCAGCTGTGTCTCGACGACGATGCAGCTAGATTTCAGCTCGACGAAGACACCCTCGACGCGAGTATGGCCAGCCTATCTTCCGCCGAGCCGGACTACAACGAGGATCTGGTCGACCTCATGTGTCACATCGCAAGCCGCATCAGAAATACACCCGACCTCTTGCAGATCTTCTTTTCAGACGAACCCATTGACGATCATGCTTTCGGCCAGGACGTGAGGAGCCTCAAAGACGGCTCCATCCTGGTCAGCCGTGAACTTCTCGAAACAACCCCGCAAGACCCGACTTCAGAAGAGGAGCTGGACAGGCCTCCTTCCCCCACCGAGTCCGTCGACTCTACCGCCACAGTTCAACCTTCGAAGAGCGGCGGTTCGAGCAGCGATGGTACGCAGCACAGCGCAAAGAATGTCTCCAAGCGACGGCTTCGATTTCCCCTCTTCTCGTACCTTCTCAAATTCATCCATCGCGAAGGTCGCATCGGCGAGCTCGCTCGTGCCGGGCTCCTCTTCCTCATTTCGCTAGAAGGATCGCCGTCTGGTGGGGCAGTAAAGCTGAAGCGTCCGGTGAAGAAATCAGCCCGCCGTGTCTCTTTCGAAACAGCAGACATCCGCCGCTCCTTGACCGTCTTTATTGCGCATTCGGATTTTGCAGATGTGCTCGGAGCGGGTCTCGGCGCAGCGTACGGGCTCTTACCATCCCGCCTCCGGCCTGCGTCTCGCTACGACCCCACCACAGTCATAGCATCTTCTTACACAGATTCGACCATTACCCTCGGCAGTAGTTCTGCGCAACGCACAGAGCCAGAGGAGGCCGGGGTCCTGGCCTCCGCTACTCCAAGCGACGACCATGAGCTGCAAACCCAACTGCGTCTGGTAGTCGACTTGATCGAATTCTGCCAAGATGTCTTGGATTCACTCTGGCTAGCCGGAAAGCATGTAGAGGCGCCGGAACCCTTGAATGACGCTCAAGGGTCGTCATCTCCGCCAGCATCACAAGGAGGTTCAACAGCAACGCTGGATCCGATGATTCGAAAGTTAGCCGGAGCAATTGCCGTCGCCATCCGGGACACGTTTATTCGAAACGTGGTATACCCTTCTCTGATGGAGAGCAGCGACTTTGACGGCAGTGCCACCGCCGTACTGAACTACTTAGACGTGATCGCAATAGTTTTGCGAGACGGCCATATCTTAACTGAAGTGGTTCTGGACTTCCTGTTCGCCAGCGATGGCGACGAACAAGCAGGAGGCGTTGTGATTGGCGTCCCAATAGACGGTTCCGACCGCTACAGCATCAAAGACCTTATTCTCGATAACATGACCTCGGACAAGCGCTCGGCAACCCGCGTACCGGCGCTTCGCCTCGCCAGAACTCTCTTGGTTTGCCATGGTTTTCGATCTACTGGTGGCCTCCTGGCGCTGCCTACACGAAGCAAGAGCTCAACGAGATCGCCAATGTCTCCAAACCAGATGAATTCTGGGCCGCACGAGGGTGAGGAAGAAACTGGCAAGGAGACTTGCTTTACCAGAGTGGAAGCGCATCTCAAGGAGGTAGACCAGTACTCGAGCCTTCTCTCCAACTTTGCGCCTTCAGGCAGCGTGGATAAGATGCAGATCTCGCTAAGCACGTACCTGCTGGATGCCGAGCAGAATCTGCGCCGCGACAGCACTTTCGAGCTTGCTTTCGATGCAGTGGGTAGCCAGGCCAATTTGGTTGAGACCGACCCTTTCATCCGGCAGCTCTTTCAGACCCTGGCCGAGCTGTTCCTCCATCCTGTCGATGTCAACCTCGCCGCTACAGGCGTGTTGTCCTCCCTTTTCTCAAGTCCGATCCGTAACCTGGAAGGCTGGCTGACATACAACCGAGGCGTACGTTCTAGAGGCATTCCAGATCAGGCGCCCGCGCTGTTCGTTCTTCTGCGCGACTTGGCGTTGCAGGTTCGAGCCTACCGGGACTCGGTACCGGACTTCGACCGCTATCTCCTGGAAAGGAGACGCAGCCTAGTGTTGGCCGAAGACATTACAGAAGCGCTGGAAGCAGACGAAACCTTTGACTCGGACGAGACGAATACCGAGAAGGATGCGTCCAAGGAAGGTCAAGCAACTTCAACACAAGCGGCAGCAGATCGCAACGAGAGAGGCAGCATCGACAGAGGTCCAAAGCAGGCCAGCCTAACTCTACCCAGAACGCCGTGGCAGGGCACCGGTGGGCGTCTTCAGATGAGCGGCCAGAGCCGAAGCGCCCAAGGTGACTTTGGCGTTGTAGAAGATAGGCGTAAAGAAGTTGGTGCCGCGCAGGAGCCGTCGGGGCCCGAGGGAGCCCCCGTCAAAGAGCCTGCACAGGGACAGGAGCAGTCGCGGTCCAATGCCTTAGCCCGACTCTTCGGTGGACGGCCAGTACGGCCCTCTCTCGGCGGTGCTTCTGGATCTCGGTCTACGTCCGCACAAGCTGCCGCTGGCAAAGGCCAACCGCCGCCTGGTGTACGCCAGGTATCCTCCTCCGCCATCAACCCCTACGCGGAGCACTACCGCGAGACAGGCGCTGTGCTGGTCAAGGCACATGCAGCCAACGGCGCCGAAGCCTGGCGTCCGGAGCCCACGGCCAACGCATCAGCTACGCACCTAAAAGGACGGCCAGTCACCCTCTCGAGTGTGCTCGACAACACCATTTTGCTCGAGGAACTGATCAAGGAGATCGCCGCCACCATCCAGGTCAGGCGCAGCTGGGGTTTCGACCCCGTCGTATTCGCCTAGTCCTGATGCTTGCCATATACCCTGCTTGGCGATGCTTTCCGCGTGCTCTCGGCCGTTTTGTGGACCGCGCACCGTTCGTGAGTGTGCTGCTTCGTCAACGTGCTGGTCGTCAAGCTTTGGGGGAAGCTGACAGGATTTAACATCGCGTCACTACGGCCGGAAGCCGGAACTTGGCTGGGAAGGTTGTGATTCACATTGAATTGGGATTTCTTCCGATGCTGTGGCTGCATTCATCTTACGATCTGGAAGAACGACTGTCTACTCTGGAAGCGTGCAAGATGATATCGTCGGCGATGTCTATACGGGCGGTTTCACGGTTTGGGCTGAGGCAGCCTTTGCGGTGTTTTGGGGGCGCGAGGGTGGGGGTTGCTGCAGAGCCGGGGGTGGTGCGGGGGGGCAGCGTGCTGCGGTTGGCGGTGGCGCCTCGCTGGTTTGGGTCTGGTGTGCGGCGACAGGAGGAGGAGCCGGAGCTGAACCGGGCCGAGCGGCTCAAGGCGCGGTTTTGGAAGACAGTGGCGCTGGAGGAGCCGCGTACTGCGACGGACGGGTACCGGATTCGCCTGGATGGGCGGGCGATCCGGACGCCGTCGGGGGCAGAGATTGTGGTGCCGGCGTCACGCAAGCTGCTGGCGGTGTGCATCGCGCAGGAGTGGAGCGAGCAGGACAAGGTGCTCAAGCCGCACACACTCCCGCTCACCAGCCTCGCCGCGCGCGCGCTCGAGGGCTGCTCCAGCCCCGACGACCGCCCCGCCATCGAAGCCGACCTGATGCGCTACCTCGACGGCGAAACCATCTGGTAAGTAACCCCACCCTCCTCCCCCAGACCTGGCGAAATATAAACTCAGCGGCTAATTCATCCCTTCACGCGGAACAGCTTTCAGGAATCTCAGCCGCAGACGCTCGTAGACCTCCAGGCCGAACACTGGGACCCGCTCATCGCCCACATTAACCGCACTTACGACGTCGACGTGGCGCCGTTCACGGGCCTGCTCGGCAATGCACACTCGCCACGTACGTGCGCCGCCTTCCGCGCACACCTCGCCCAGCTAGACGCATTCGATCTCGCCGCATTCGAGCGCAGCGTCCTCCTCTCCAAGAGCTTCCTCATCTCCGTCGCCCTCCTCGCCGGCCACCTTGACGTCGAGCGCGCAGCCCTCGCCACCGAAGTCGAAGTCCGCTCCCAGATCAAGCGCTGGGGCGAGGTCGAGGACAGCCACGACGTAGACCACGCCGAACTCCGCCGCACCCTCGGAAGCGTCGCCGTCGCCACCGTACGCAACTGAACCTTCGTGCACGCGTCGGCGCCTTCGAGTCCCTGACTCCGCAGCAACCGTGGTCTTACGAGCAGCTCACCCACCTCTCGCTTCACTATGTGCGCATGTAGAACCAAGAGCCCTGGTCATCGACCCTCCACTACCATGACACTACTCTCGCTCGTCAAGGCTGAAAAAACCGCTGTTGTGTATTACGCTATGTCCGCCGAATGAGTACACGGTTCGTCGCTGGCTAGGGCCATAGCGGAGTGTCATATTGCGGTAGGGTTGGTGCGGGCAACGCTGTCGAAAGTGAGCGGCAGCAAGGTTACTGCGTGGCTTTTGCGAGGCGGTCCGAGAGGCTCGGCCTAATTATGGTGGGATCCGTTGTGCTGTCGGACGAGCCAACCGAAGCCGGCTCGACTTCGGGATCGGCGGTTGAGATATCGGCGACGTCGGCGTCAGCAGCATCCTTGGGGTGCTCCACAGCCAGGCTGTTGGTTTGCGAGCCGGCCTTCGCGCCAGAGGCCTCGCCGGGCGAGGCGGCGGGGGAGGAGGGTACGGGCCCCTGAATGCCGTACTCGACGACCTCCAGCAGCACGGCGCGCCGCATCCACTTGCGGCGGCGCGTGTAGCGGCCCATGCCGGATTTCTTGGACATCTTCTCCCAGGCGTTGTCGCCGTACTGCCAGCCATCGGTGTCCACGTCCCATTCCTCGTCCGCCTCACCGCCCTCGTCCACCCGCGCAGCCGTTGTTCCTACGTCCCCGAGCGAGGACGGCACCGAGGAACCTGCTGCATCCCCGCCTGTCCCGGAAGCCCGCGCGCGGATCCGGTTAAAGGCATCACCAAGATAGGCCTGTTTGGAGCCAGCTGCGGCGTCCTTGTCGGCCGCTCTGACCGCAGCCTCCTTGGCACTGCCCCTATAGACCGAGGATGGATGGAACCCGCCTCGGGGCGCCGAAACTCCGGCAATGGTCCACTCGGGATCAGCCCACTGCCACTTGATTGTCCTTCTAGTGAAGGCCTTGGGATTGCTTGCCGTCGGCGCTGGGGTAAGCATGATCTTGGTAGGAGGCAGACTGAAAGAGGACGGGGGTGAGACAGGATTCTGAGCCTCATCGGACCAGGAGGGCCGTTCCTGCGGTAACAGAGCAGCGGTCCAGTCCAGCCCCATCCACCAGCGCTGATTTTCGAAGATCGAAAACTGGTAGATGACGTCCTCGTGGCGAACTACTTGGTCCTGGCCTTCCGCGTTGCCAGAGGAAAATGCACCTAAGCTCGCCTTAGAGGTCTGACTCTTGTCCTTCAGAGTAGACTTGTTGAGGAGACCGGGCCCAGTCTCATCGTACAAACCATGGGCAAACTCTTCGTCCAAGTTGCCCCTGCCATAAGCTTCTCGGAGGTGGAGTTGCCCACTCAGGACGCGACCGGTGCCACGCACCAACCGCCGAATGGTAGCGCTCTTCCAGACCGCTTGCCGGAACAGACTGAACCAGGGCGAGCACCACGTGAGAGCCAAGGTGCCGAGCAGGCAGACCAAGCTCCTGACAGTCAGCGCTCCGACGGGATAAGGGGGCAGGAGCGTGATGTTGAAGTTTGTCCACTGCTCCCATTTGAGCCTGCCGAAAAAGGCCATTAGCGAAGCGTACAAAGCGGGCAAGGGTGTCTTGCCCACCAACGCGTAAGCTTGGTCCAGCTTAGAGTGTAGAAGTGCGGCCCTGGACTGAAATCCTGCGGCGTGTTCGGGTCCCAGAAGCTTCAGAATACTTGCATAGAACGCATGGGTAGCAGCAGCGGCAGAAGCCAGGACACCCTGGGTAGCAGCAGTGGCAGAAGCCAGGATCCCGGCTCCAGAGACGGGCCATACCAAGCTCGGAAATCCGCTCTCTCGTAAAGGCAAGAAGGCGGCGAGCCAAAGCGGCCAGGTCAGAATTACGAAGACAGCGGCAGCCTTCGTATTCGTAGGGCTAGGATCCCAAGAGACGAGCTGGATCGCTGGCACGATGACGTTCTTGCGGAGAGACGAAAAGAAGTCGGCCAGCTCGGAGAGCTCGGCGAGCGTCGCATTTAAGGTGGCAGCAGTGACGACGTCGTGCTTCTCCAGGATCGCGGCAGGACGGTGTGAGCGCGGCTTGACGAAAGAGAGCTGCCTGCGGATACCCGTATATGCAATCCACGACAAGATGAGCAGCTGGGGAGTATATCGTACGAACTCATAGCCAAAGGCACAGGTGAGCCAGAAGCCTACGAGGAGGAGCATCGACGAGCTACCCGACCCCTTTCCGCCCGTCCAGGTAGCTAAACGGATGAATCGATGAAGACCATGTATGAACGGATTGAGAGATGCAAGCAAGCGAACGACGGGCGTAGGCACCCGTTCCAGGATTTCAGAGGAGGAGAGGTGTTCGAAGCTGGATGAAAGCGAGGTGGCTGCCGAGTAGGATGCGGATGGCAAGCGCGACGTGCCTGTGACCAAAGCAGGGCGAGCGGCGGAACGAGCTGTGGTCGACTCCTTCTGCTTCTCCTTGGGCAGAGGAGTCGTGGGTCCACTCGACGACATGGCTACGTTCTTGGGTTGCTGCCTTGAACCGATGGTCGCATGCCCCGACGATCGAACGATCGAACTAGAAAGCGTCGGATACTGCGCAGAGCCCAAGCCGCAGAAAGGTGATCTCAGGCAAGATGGTGACCAAGTCAAAGGAAAACCCAACAAGCTTGTCCGAATGCTCAGATACTCCTCCCTCACAGACGGATCCGGCCCCGCACTCTGAATCAGGTCGTCGAGGCTTAGCTATCGGTAAATCCGGCAGGGCGGATGGGCCGTCAACCAAGTGCAGACGGACCGCCAACCTTGAGCTTGAGCCAGAATCTGAGCGCAGATTAGTATTGCACCGTGTGAAAGCGGGCAAATCACCACATTTACCTGCACGGGACGGATCCGATATGGTGATTAAGACGCTGAGCGTCTTCGCTGTATGTCCTTTCGAGTGGAGGTTGTTAGATTCCTAAGCCCCACATCAAGCGCATTTTGACGGAATCATTGCGAATGGCTCCGGTGTTGGTACCCGCTCGCACGACCCAAGAGCACCACCATCTGCACTTCAAACAACAGCGGTTACAACGGGCAGTTGTTCTATAGTCTGGGCGCTCGTCAGTTCAAGAGGCCGCCCGTGGAACGGGGAGCTCGAGCGTCTGGGCGCCATGACGAGCCCACTGGGCTTCCAGAATGTTTCGACGCAGGTCGGCATCTTGCTATGCTTTTGGCTGGCTATCTTGCTTAGCGTGCCATCATGGCTGAAGCTTACCAGCATCGAACGACTGCCGCTGCCCGCTGCAGAGGTGCATGCCCTTGAGCAATCAGCTGACTGCCCACTGACCTTCCATGCTCGCCTTGATGTCAATGTGGATCCTATGTTGATCCCTGCAGACGGCGTGGAAGAGAGCTTCCTTACTCAGGTCGAGCAACTAATATCGGAGAGCTTGCAGATGAAAGCACGCATCGAAACTGGCACCAGTCTCGAGTGTACCGAATGGAACATCACAGCACGAAGCAGCTCCACCATACCGCAAATAGAGGCGTTCGACATCGAGTCTTTGGCTTTGACCATACGGGTTCTGCAAGCACAATCTGGCGTAGACGACTTACTCGTACCGCCAGCAGAGGTTGCAAGCGGCTACCCTGTACCGACGGTGTACGTGCCCGACGCGACGTCGGCTGCGGCTCCTGCCGTCCCAGACACGATCAGTGCCGTCACTGTAGCGGAATTGCTTCGACTACGCGGTGACAAGCCGGTCCTTGGCGAACCAGCAAAAACTACAAATAGAGCAGCAAGATCGACAGTGGAGTCAACAGCCGCAAGAGCAGTTGAGCAAGACCCACGTATCATACAGTATAGCAAGCATGTTAGGCTGGTCTTCAGCATCATGAACCAGGACATCACGGATGGCCCGGCGTACGACAGTGCCCTAATCCACGACCTCGAGCGCCTCAACTTGAGCGAACCTCCGTCATCAGAGGATGCAGGAAACCCGGTGTCAAAGCTAGTCAGGGAGTTGGGGAGGTTGCACCGCTTCCATATAGAATCTCAAGTCCAGTGGTTCGCCCCACTACATTTCAAGCCGTCGAGGGAAGTGGTAGAAAAGGTGGTGGAGGAGGAGGTCGAAGAGGACGTAATGGTTGACCAGGACATCGAAGTCGAGACAGAAGTTGACGTCGATGAGCAGGTCAAGCAAGATGATGCGGAAGAGGCGCCGACCGCCACACACCCATCGATCGACGACATCACCTCGGCACCTATTGGCAATGAGAGTGTTGACGAACAGTCGGAACATTCCACCGTAGAGGCCGAGACACCCTCCTTGGTTGAACAGCCGAGGCGAACAAAACTCATCAGACAGATCAAGACCATTCAGGTACCGCAAAAGCGGCGTGTAGTCCGTCAGACAAAGACGCCGCTTGCTCCACGCCACATCATTGAGTGGGACGACCTCAAGGTGTTTGTGAATTCGGCTGAATGGAGCCTCACAACAACCGTCCCGCCTTTGTCTGCAGATCAAGCTGGAAGCACGTCGGACCACGTGAATGGCAGTGCTGAAGATACCGCCAAGAACGTCCGGCCCTTTGATTTGCAGTCGCAGACGCATGATCTGCATTTTTTGCTTTACATCCCCAGTCAATCTAACTCACCGCTTCTGATCAGAAAGCCGGATGGGCAGGTGGACGAGGATGCGAAAGCCTGGCTGGTCCCTCAATGGGGCGGCGTCGTCATCCTGAATCCCGCTACGGATGAGGGCAGCGATCAAGCGGTGGGGCCCCTTTTGGATGTGGGCTGTGAATCTAGCCGTCGGGGAGTGCAAGGCGTTCAAGAGCTGCCGCGCGACGCGGTGCAAGATGCGCTACGGCTGTTTGCGAGTCAGATGGAGATTTTGCTGGGGCTTGGGGGGAGCGCGCCTGCGGCTAATGCAGGGGTGCTGATGGGCGACGCGGGCCGTGGCGCGGAGGGGCGGGAGGTGGCGAGGGAGATCCGGATCCAGACGCTGATGCAGAGGCGGGCGCTGGAGCTGGCGCGCGAGTGCGTTAGCACGCTGGGTGCTATCGTGCGGCTTGTGCGCAAGATCGAGAACCTCGGCGTGGGGCCCGAGGTGCGGCTCGACGTGGAGACCGCGATCGCGATGCTGCAGGCGCTCGCGCCGGCTGCCAACACCACGTCCGCGTCGGGCGTCGCCGGATCCGAGCACCCGCAACCGCACGCCGCGCGCGCACCCACCACCGGCCTCACCCACCTCCTCGCCCGCGTCCAGCACGCCAACGCTCTCGCCAACCGCGCGTTCTTCAACCCGGCCATGCTCGGCCTCCTCTACTTTCCCGACGAGCACAAGTACGCCGTCTACACGCCCCTCTTCGGTCCCCTCCTCATCCCGCTCTGCGTCACCACCATCAAGCTCGCCAGGTCTGCACTCGCCAGCAATCCGGCGAAAAAGAAGCACGCTACAAGGTTGCTGTAGATATGCACGTCCAGACGTCCCGCCTTCGCACATATATCTGCCACGAACACCTCGTTGTCATCATGAAATGGTCACCGGCTTGGTGCGAGCAGTCTCATATATCTGCTCTTGTCGGCGACCGAATTCTCAACCAACAGCGTGCCCGGACACACACGAGCAGACGGGGAAATGATAGGCGTACTGTTACAAGTAAAAATACATGGGAGACGAAGGGATAAAGCCGGGTAAGCGGGAGTGACGGCGGGAGAGGAACGTCGCAGGGTCAGAAAGCACGATTGTGAGGCCGCTGAGATGCTGGGCAGGCATCAGTCGTACTCGACGTCGGCGTCAGCGGGGCTGCCAGGCTCGTCGTCGATGGAGGGAGTGGGCAGCTCGTCGTTCTCGTCTTCGTCGTCGGACGCGCTGGTGGACTTCTTGTTCTTGGCAATCAGGGCCTCGTAGTCGGGGTCGTACTCGTAGTCGTCGTCCTGCATCTTGCGCTTCGAGGCGGCGAGCTGCGTCACGCGCGGCTTCGGCGCGCCGCGATGGTTCAGCAACGAAGGGATGTTGGTCTTGCGCGTCAGGCCTGGCCGGCGAGCGGCACCCGATGTCAAAAGCGACGTCAGCGGCTTGCCAAAAAAGGAGCGTGAGCCGGGCGAGCCCATACTCGAGGGCGTCGGCGAGTTGCGTGCCGACGAAGGCAACGACCCGCCGCCCCCGGGAGTCGCGCCGATGCGCTTGATCCCGACGGAGGTGGGGACCGTCGAGGAGACCCGTGTCACATCCAGCGAGCCTTCATGTTCCTTGCCTGTCCCTTCATCTCCATTGGCGGCCGCTTCCTCCTCGTCTGGCTCCTCCTTCTCGTCATTCGTCAGACCTTGTTTATCAGATAGGTCTTCTGTCTCAGCAGGCCTTCCGCCCTTCCCTTTGCCTTGTGGCACTGCTGTGACTGCGTCCTTTGCCTCTGCCTTTGCCTGAACATGGTCCTGGCCACGCGCGGACTCCTCGTCAGAGCCTACCTCGGACGCCACCTCAAAGGCGCGATCGGACCTGCGTTTGGACTTCGATCTTGGCCCGTTGTCCACTTCCTGCTTGGAAGACTCTTTCTTTTTCGGTGACGGTATCTTTTTGCGCGACGACCGACGGGTCGGTGAGGATGGAGGCGGTGGCGTGAGGATGTCGTGTTCTCGGTCCGTGGCCTCGTCGGCAACCTCCTGATGTTCTGTGTCCTTTCTATTGTTAGCACCTTTGTCGGCATTGATTGTTCTGCTGCTTCGCCGCTTATCCGGTCGGTCTGTGTTTGCTGACGCCCGCCTCGACACGGTAGGCTCCCCGGGATCTTCGCTTTCGCTCTCAGCCGCATTCTTCGGCTTTCGCTTCTTCGTCTGGCCCTCCCGCGTGCTCTGGAAGCCGATGTCTTCATCAGTCAGGTCACGATCCTCGTTTGCATTGTCTTCGGCAGTGGTGAACGTTGGCTGTCGTGTGCCGTTGCGATCTCTTTTGCCATCAATGCTGGCCAGCTTCGGAGCAACTGGAGCGGAGTTCCGGGATAGCGGACGGCCATCAAGGTCGTAGCTGGGGCTATACGTGACTGATTTTCTTGTGGCACGCGTTGGTCTTCGCCGCGCTGCGAGGCGCTCCTCTTCGGCAAGTGCGGCTGCCAGGGCAGCGTCGTCCATGGCGTTGTGCTGCTCTGGATCGCGGGCTGAACTCGGGCTCGAAGTATTCTTTGCCTTTTTCTTGCTTCTGACTGATTGATCGGAAAGCTGTGAATCGCGCTTCGCGGGTGAGCTCGGTGCTGCGGGAAGCTGTACATAAACACTGGGGGAACCGTGTCGTGAAGCAGAAGTAGACTCTGATCCCGCACGAGGTGACTGGCGGTGAGGGGTATTCACACCCTCCGAGTGATAAGTTATGTCGCCTTCCCCGTCGCCGTCACTATCGGGCACGCTGTCGGGCAAGCTAACGGGCGTGGGCTGGATGCCCTTGAGAGGCTTCGGGATGGGCTCTGGGCGAGAAAGGCTGGTCGCTGGTGTGTCGGCGTAAGGATCTATGTTTGCCGCTGCAGAGTGCTGGAGGGGAGCGATATTATGGGACACGGGTAAGCTGGTTGGCGGCGATGAATACGATGGAAACTCAGCGGGCCCGGTCGTCGAGCTCTGGAATGCGGACGCCATTGAGGAGGTAATGCCAGCAAAAGTCTGCTTGAATAGATGGGGCGAAGCTCCTGGTCCTTCCCAGGGCAAAAGGGCGCTTGGCGATGCAGCAAGGTCGATGAAGTTTTCCTTCTCCGCTGTCGCGACCTGATCATCCGACACAAACGGCATCTTCTAGCCGCAGCAGACAGCAATGCCGGCGGTAGCCTGCGGATTCAGCTTCTACACAACAGGCTGAAGCGGGCGGCAAAAGCGGCGGGATGTTGTGAAAGGACAAAGGAACGCGCTGGGCACGCAGAAGACGAGGAGGAAAGCAAAGGAGGTAGAGACAGCGAAGGTGTGTTACTTTACCGGCCGCCGCCACACCGCCATGGGTGGAGAAGGCGCGAACTGAGCCAAAAGCGTAGAGATCACGCCCTAATCGTAGAGGTCACGCCCTAATCTGCCTCATTTACGCGCGCCGCGCTTTCCAAAATTGAATGCTTCTGGAAGACGTGTTTGGTGTTACCTTTCTCGTTCGACTTAACAGATACAAAACTGCTTTGCATGTTAAGGCGCTCCTCCTACACCGCTCACCTACCACGCCTTTTTTGGTGTCTGCGACATTCTCAAGATTGTGTTGAGGTAGTTGTGTTGAAGATAGTCATACTGATATGCAGGTGCCTCCTTCTAGTGTTCTCTAGGTTCATGCTGGTCGACACTGCTTCAGTCGCTGAACTGGCTCTGGGTCTGCACCTCGACCCATCCATCTTGGCCGCGATCGAGCGCGTCGAGTTCTGGTGGCAAGAGTGGCCAAGCCGACCAGAGTGGTAATGGCAGCAGTTGGGGTCAGTTTGGCCGGCTGAATTGTTGCACTGCCGGCTCGCGAGAACAAAGCGTGGACTCACCTTGCATCTGTGCGTCTGAAAGCTGGAACTTGAGGCTATCCGCATTCTCCGCCTGTCGCTGCGGGTTGCTGCTTTTGGGCAGAGGGACGATGCCATGCTGCACGTGCCATCGGAGCAGCACCTGAGCCTCGCTCTTCCCAGTCTCTTGTGCTATCTTTTTCAGCGTCTTGTCGCCGTAGTAATGGCCTCTGGCCAGTGGACAGTAGGCCTGGACAATGATGCCGTGGTCCTCGCAAGTCTTTCTCAACCTCGTTTGCGCGAAGAAGGGATGGCATTCGATCTGGTTGACGACAGGCGGTACCTTGGGCTTGCTGTCGATGAGTTCTTTGACGTGGTGGTCGCCAAAGTTGGAGACGCCCAAGCTGCGGATCTTGCCCTGCTCGACCAGCTCGGTAAGCGTTGCCCATGTATCTAGCCGGAACTTCTTGCCGCCGTCCGGAGCGTGCAGAAGCACAAGGTCCCAATAGTCGAGTCCCGACGTAGATAGGCTGTCCTCGATGGCAGACCGAGTCTTGCTTCCACCGCCCATCTCGTTCAGATAGACCTTGGTTGTGGCGAAGAGCTCAGCTCGGGGCACCTTGCTCTGGCGGATAGCCTGGCCGCACTCCGCCTCGTTGCGGTAGTACCTCGCCGTGTCGACGTGCCGATAGCCAACATTGTCGATTGCATTCAGCAGAGCATTGGTGCACTCAGAACCTCGCATCGCCCAAGCACCAATTCCGAACCGGGGCATCGTGCGTCCATCCGCCATCGTGAGCGTCGAGCTGAGCGAGAGCGCCTCAGCTTTGACTGGTGCAAATCGACCCGTCATTGTTGAGCATGAAAGTAAGAAAGGTGGTCGAATGCTCACTCGATGCAAAGCTATCCATGCTAGGCAGTCAGGAGTGGCCACCTCTTGTATCCATATTTCGTTGGGTCTGCAGCTGACGTCAAAGGAGATCCGTGCGATGCCTGATATTGCGTACGGAGCTTTCCCAGCCAAGAATCCCATTGAGATGATATCATCGACGCGTTTCTTAGCTTTAAATGATCTCGACGACGCAAAGAAACGCACACAGCATCCTATCAGTGAGTGACGCAAAAAAGCCCACATGGCCAACGCTAGTCAACACAGATCGCCCAGATGGCTGCGCAGCTGGTAACATGAATCCGGACAACAAGGCGATATGCATGGTATACAGGTTGCAGATGGATGCTACATGGGAGAAATTTAAAGAGAATTATTCGCGCTGTCCAACGACCGTTTCCTTTTCAACGTGGCAGACGGGGACGGGGGCGCAGAGGGAGGGATAGGCGGGGAGGGGGAAAGGGGAGATTGCGGTTTGTGTTGCTCGTGACGCAGGCTGCTAGGCTCCAGCATGGTTGGTGGGAGAGGCGGTGGCGGTCCGGGAGGCAATGGCGGTGGACCAGGAAGCGCAGGTCTGACCTGCGCCGTATTGTCTTCTTGCTGGTTCCTTTCCGGCAGGTGGCTCTGCCTGAGCAGTCGCTGCCAGAGGGCAGTCCGGTCGGTCTGTGGTTCAGCGTTGAGCGGGTAGGCTGGCCTGTTCTCGCGCGATACGATTGGGTCACTCCGGTCGTTCACGTACCTGTTGCCTGTACCCGGTTGTTTATGGGCTGCATCATCTATCTGCATGCCGGGAAGAGGTCGACGCCAGACTGTATCGAAAGGTTGTAGTCGCATGCTGTCGAATAGATCCGTGTGGTAATCTACCCACCTCTTCTCTTTGCGACTGTTACCTCCTGGAACGGCTTCGGTGTCGACGTCAGCCTGTCCTGGCTGGACAACTTGACGTCCGGCTAAGGCCTCCAGGTCGAATCCTGCTAAAAGCTCTGTCGAGTCCCATTGTGCGTCTTCAACAATCTGTCGTCTGATCGCGTCGAAAGGATCGGTCGCTGAGATCCACCCAGGCGGGTAGCCCCATATGAGCATACTGCGCAAGTACGGTAGATCAAATGGCATATCAGGATGAGCCGTATAGCGCTCAGCTTCATCTTGACTTGTGAGCGCTTCGATCAGGGTTTTACTTGGTAAGCCAGGCACAAATTGTCCAAGCCACCGTAACCGGTTTTCTACAGACTCGATCTGCTCATAAAGCCTAGCATGCCCGTTTAGCGACCCTATCCCATTGTCGTCGTCCCCTGCCTCGGCTTTGGCGTCTTTGAACTCTTTAAGCCGGTGCCGAATGCGCTCTCGATCTTTTGCAAAGGGGCAATCCGCCACGATGTGTCCTGGCTCGCCGCAATTGAAGCAGATCCTTTCCGGCTTGTGCCGCATAGCCGTGACCTGTTGAGGATGCCCATCGTTACCTTGGTCTTGCTCGCCGATAGGTGCTTGTCCCTCTAGAAGGAGCGAAGCGCGTGAGAAGGTGTAGCCGTAACCCTCGAATGACTGGTCAGGATCAAACGATTCGTAGGGTGTTGGGAGAGGATCAATATAGAAGATCTCATCCTGGTCCCATTCTCCGCTTTCGAGGCTACTGGTGCTAGAGGTTCGGGACTGCATGCTACATAAACCAGTCGGGTTTACTGTGCAACCAGTGCTGGGCGTGGACACTCTGTACCTAAGAGACACCGGCCTTGGCAATCCATCTGGAGCTTGCACGTTTCTCGAGTGTCATCAACGTCGCTAAAATCGCGGTCCAACTCTTTTCTCTTCAGCGAGTGGATCGAAATGAAGCGGGGCGCCTTGGAGAAAAAGTGCACGACGTGTGGCTGATCGGGGACCAGTTCGTATCGATGCTGGATTCCGAAGCAGTCGAGATAGTGAGCTTGTATATACGCTTCTATTTGCTCGACCAGGGAGGGATGTTCGCTGTGGTGTAGCCCGAGGGATAACTCGAGAGGTACAGCGCGCTCGAATAAAACGGTATTGTCGCTTTTCAGATCGGGAAGGTCGTCTTCGTCGTCCAAGCTATTATTGCATCCATAGCCCGACAGTGAGCCTGTGTATACTTTGCGTGTAGATATAAAGGGGACCGCCTCTTTTGCAAAGCGTGGAAAAGCGCCTGGAGCGGCCGAGGTACTTTGCAAGGTGGTAGATGTCGACACGCAAACTGACTGCCTACCAGTGTGAGCCCCTAGGGATCTTCGCTTCAAAGGTGTCGAGAGTGGCGATGCAGAGGAGGGAGCGCTTGTAAACAGGCCCATGTTGCCTTCATCTCAGACAAGCTCAAGCATCTCACAATGTTGATAGCGTTGGCTAAATGTGGGAAATGAGACTGTATAGAGTGCAAGGGAGGCAAGGGAGGCGAGGAAGAGAAGTGCTGAAGTAGTATGAGTAAGTCAATTGAGTGGGGTAAGTTTATATTGAGTAGGCTCGGGCCGTGCTTCCCTCCACTCTGTGACTTTGGTACCTTGTTAGATCGACAGGCGTGTAGCCGTGAGCATGATGTTGTTGGATGACGGTGGAAGTTAACGTTATGCAAAAGAGCCCCTGAACATGTAGTTTATTCGCTCCTACAGTGCACTCCTACAGTGCACACACACACACATATGCACACCGGTCGTGAGCACATACTGTGTACAGTTCGGCTTCAGCTTGAGCCTTTTTGGCCCTTTTTCGGGACTGAACGAGGCTTGCGAGCGCAGCTACTTGTTCGAAATAAGATCGAAGCCATGCGGTCTACCTCTCGTCACTTTTTCACCACAAACTGCAGCCTCCCTGACGATGTTCCAGCAGCAGATGATGGACTGAGGCCTTGAGCTAAACCACAACTTCACGTACACTGCGAGCCTCACGACAGAATGGCGACATCACAGAGACCAAGACCGGCAGGACTGCACGAGGAGGAAGCGGACCGCAACGCGGGTCCGGGTGGCTCAGAGTTGCTCCGCAACCTAGCTCGACCCACCACACGGCGCGTGGTGTCGGATCGCGGTGACGCCAGCAGTTCCCAGTCGCTGCCTCCGAACAGCACCGTGCCAACCCGTCTCTGGAACGCAGTGCGTAGTCGCGTCCGTGTAACGGCAGCACTCCGCGAAGAAGCGCAGCAGCATCGACGATCTCGCATGTTCGAAGACAACAGGAGGGTCGACGACGAAGGGCTTACCTCTGACACTCTGCGAACCGATGTCGACCATCTCCTGGCGCCGGGACAGTACGCTGAGCAATGGCAATCTCTGGCTCATCTTTTTGACCAACCTGACGCCGAAAGTCCATATACCAAGACGGGTTCAGCCCGAAGGAGAAGCAAGATTGCGAGACCGTCCAGCTACTGCAGCCAAGCGCCGTCTTCATCCATGTTCACCGGCGTCCAAGCAACCAATCAAGCTCAACCGACTCTTCAGTCCTCCCAGCTTAAAGCCCAACAGGACCGAGATCCTGACGATTCACTGCTATCAACGAGCTTCCCAGGACCCTCCTCATTGAAAGGCAACTCGAGTATAAGACTGCGCTCTCCAAGATCGCACCGACCAGCCTCGTCCGACGCCAACCCACCGCAAAACCAGGATACGTCAGGGAAATCTAGCCATGCGGCGTACCTAGCAGGATCCGTCGAACATCGACCGTCGCTCAGTGAAGAACCCTTGAGCATGCTATCAAATAATCCAGAAGAGACGCCACTTGGAGAAGACCCCTTACTCTATGCAAGCCAAGATCATTTGCTTGATGCTGATTCAGACACCAGCGAGTCCGACGATGAAGAGATTCAAAAGGCACCAATCATCGATAGTAATCCTGGTCTCGCCAATCGTGCTGCTGCTGGAGGCTCGTCCCTCCCATCTCGCAAGCAGTCTTTCAGGCCTGTCTCAAAGCTAGCCTCGGCCTTCGCCGCCACCATGGTAAAGCTTCAAGAGGTCACTGCGCTTACAACGCTACGACGCAACATCCTCAAATGCGCTCTTGCGTATTTCATCGCCTCGTTGTTTACCTATTCTCCCTTCCTCAGTAGCTGGTTGGCAAGCTTCCTTCCAAACAACGACCCTGATGATGATGTCCCTTTCTCTAATTTACATATGATCGCCACCGTGGCTGTCTACTTCCATCCTGCCAAGACTCTCGGCGCTATGCTGGAGGCGGACTTGTTCGCCATGGCAGCGTTCCTTTACGCTGTCGCCCTCGGCTTTTGCTCTATGGCTGTCGCCGTGTTTCTTCATGAGACAAACCGTCTCGTCATCTCCGACATTGTCAGCGTCCTTGTCTTTCTGGGTTTCGGCATGGCGCTGGTTGGTTATGCCAAGGTGAAGGTTGCCAAACCCCAATTCAACACGGCATGTTCTCTGGTCAATATCATCGTTTTTACCGTTGTGGTTAAAGAAGGCTCCTTGCATCTTGGACGCTTTTCGACGCTTAAAACCTTCCAAGTTACGTTGGTCGTCTTGGTAGGCTCTCTCATCTCCAACGTGGTCTGCTTCTGTGTTTGGCCGCAGAGCGCCACCACAAATCTACAAAGCGACATTGTTCGCAACTTGAGAGGTTTCTCAACCCTTCTGCGAGTTTTGACCAAGACGTTCCTGCTTGAGGATCCATCCAACTTCAACTTCAAAAGCGATCGTATTAAAAGGGCGATTGATGATCATCACGATAGCTTCACGTCACTGAAGAAGAATTTGGCCGAGGCTAAGTTGGAGTCACTCCTCGACATGCGCATGCGAGGAATGAGCGGAAAGTACGTCGAGGCTACTGACTCGCTCAACCGGCTTGCTCAGCATCTGGCCGGACTGCGTAGCAGCTGTGGGCTTCAGCATAAAATCATGATGACACGCAAAGATGCTCAACGTGCAGCACAGGATGAAGCAGAATCGGCTGGAGAGGCATTGCAGGCAGTTGGGGATGGCTTTCTCTCACAGAGCAAGGTCCACAGCCACGACATCGTCGACCAGCTTCGCCAGAACAACGCCACTCCAGGGAATGGCGACGCGTTAGACCCCGCCTCAACCATCGAAACAACGGCTTTTGAGGATTTCGTCACCAGTGTAGGACCACACATGCGCAGTCTGGTCTTCTCTTGCTGTCGTACCTTGAAGGGCCTTACGTCGACTTTCATGGCGCAGGACATTGGCCAGATGGGAACGTCAAGGGAAAGTCGTCAGCAGGGCTCAGCCCAAACCAACGCAAATTTTCAAACAGATAGCGCGGCTGAGCCCTTTCCCCTTCCCAGCGGCAGCTTTGATGGCCTCGAGACGGACATCACGAGCGCTTTAAAACGCTTTCAGCACGAACAGACGGTCGCAATCAAACGTATATACACGATTGAGCCTAAAATGATGCAGGATGCTCTTCGCCAAAGCCAGTCTGGGGAGCCGGAGCAAAGCTTCGCCTCTAACAAGGGGCACAACAGCTTGTTGCCGGGTAAATACAACGCCGACGAGGAAATCTTTCTGATCTTCTTCTTCGTGTTCAATCTGGAGGAGTTCGCTTCGGAGCTCGAGATTCTGATCGGGGCATTGGAGGGCATTCGTCAAGCAGAGGAGCGGATCGCACTGGCCAAGAGTACGTCGTGGTGGAGGCAGATTCAGCTCTTCTTTGGTACCTTCGGCTTCCTCTCTGGCGGGCACAAGAAGATCCTGCGCGGCCGTAGGTCCAGACAGCCTGCTCCAAAGAGAATGTCACCACCAATCGACTTTCCTTCGACACGTCGCCACGCCATCAACACGCATCAGACGCCAGCCGCGTTGACCTGGAAGGAGAAACTGCAGAGACTCCTATGGACAGTAGGAGAGTTTTTCCGGCAACCAGACACGAAATTCGCCATCAAAGCTGGGTTGGGAAGTGCCATACTTGCCAGTCCGGCCTTTTTTCAATCAACCCGGCATATCTTCACCAAGTTTCAGGGACAGTGGGCTCTCGTCAGCTTCATGGTGGTTTTGAGCCCCACCGTAGGCCAGTCGAACCATATGAGTCTGCATCGGATCCTGGGCACCCTGCTTGGCGCTTTCGCGGCGGTTACCATGTACTCGCTCTTCCCGGACAACAAGGTTGTGCTACCAATCTTTGGGGTACTCTTCTCGATACCTTGCTTCAAGTATATTGTGGGCAAGCCGCAGCTAGCTTCCAGCGGGCGCTTTGTGCTCTTGACTTACAACCTGACGGCTCTCTACAGCTACAACCTACGCAAGACCGAGGTGGAGGTGGGCCAGATTGCCTATCAGCGGACCTTGTCGGTGATCATCGGTGTGCTTTGGGCGACCATCCTAAATCAGCTCATCTGGCCGTTTGAAGCACGAAGACAATTGGCGCTGGGTGTGTCCGATGTCTTGTTTAAACTGGCATGGCTCTACCAGAGACTCGTATTGACATACTCGCAAGATCCAATGCAAGCCAGACGCGATCGGGATGGGATGCCAGCCGACCTAGAGAATGACTTTGAGGCCGAATGGCCTGTCCATGGTGACGAGAATGCCGACGAGGAGACAGCCTTGCTTGGTTCTGTCGCTTCGCGGCATCGTGACGAGTTCCAAGCAATCGAGCTGCATTTGCAAATTTCTCTTATCAACTTGGAGGGGCTTTTGGCTCAGACAAAGCACGAGCCGCGTCTCAAGGGTCCTTTTCCGGTTGCCACCTACAAGAGTATGCTCGGATGCTGCCAAAACATCCTGGACAAGCTGCACAGCATGCGCTGTGTCACAAGCCGTCAGGATTGGTACCGACACGTGCGACGGGATTTTGTCATTCCCGTCAACGCTGAACGGAGAGAGATGGTGGGCAACGTTCTGCTATACTTTTACACGCTAGGCTCGGCTTTCCATCTCAAGAGCCCCGTGCCTCCGTACTTTCCCCCGGCCGACCAGTGTCGACTTCGACTGCTGGAGAAGATCCGTGAGCTGCCCGTGGTCAAGAAAAGAGCAATGCGAGGCTCCAGTGCCTATCTGCTCTTCTACTCGTACGCGCTCGCGATGAAAGATGTCATCGACCAGCTGGACTCGCTCGGCAAGCTGACGCAGCAGAACTTTGGCGTGTGGGGAGGCAGCGTGGAGCACTTTGAACAGCACTTTCTCTCTAGTGCCGAGTCCGCTGCGCCGACACCTTCGGCCTCCAAGCGACCTTCCAGAAGCCCTCTACGATGAGCGTATCTGCATGCATATGAAATAAAATCTATTCGCCCTTCCTTCCAGTGGAAGCTTAGCCTATCTATTGACATTTGACAAGCTGACATCGGGCGGGTTCATCGGTGTCCTGTTCGACACGACCGTTGTTAGACCGAGGAGGTTTCGTGTTAAGGCCGCTTTCCCCCACGTTTTGCCCCGCAATGAGAAATGACTGGGCTAGTTCGGCGAGTCGGCGGTGTTAAGTGAATGTTGCAAACAAGAAAGAAAAAACCGGCGACCAAGAAGTCGGTTAACAAAACTTGGTAAGAATATTAATACTACTGTGTTCCTATGCGAGACTAGACGAAGTGAATACATATGGTAATCAAGACTATATAGCAGCTGACACGGGGAGACCTGAGCCGAACAAGCCTAGGAACCTATGCTCAGTTATGCGTGTAAATGAACGCGCGAGGCGAGGATAGTTCATACACTCAGTCAGTACGTTATTACTCGGCGGCTATGAAACAGGAAGGGTGGCTTCCTACATACGAGAAACTTGAAATGCTGCGCCTTAGTGCCATGGCCGTTTGGATGCTTCCTCGCCCTCGATTCACTTTGCATCTCGTGGTCCCGATCAAAGGACGTGGGAGATGTTGCTTTTAATCAACTGACCGCCACCATATCCATCCCTAGTTTGCCACAGCGGTCGCGTACCGGCTTCCTCTCCCGCCCATCTTGCAGCCCGTCTACGCTCACTGCCTCAAAGCCGCTCAACGTCCACTTGGTTCAGATTCTGCTGTCATTGCTCGTCACATCTATGGCCTTTTGACTTGTGCGCTCGCCCGTCCGCGAGAGATCACACAAGGCATGCCTCCCGCCAAGTGCGACGTCATCTCAAAGGAGCAGTTCACTCCTTTCGCCGAGAGGCGTGCCTGCTCCGGATGCCGAAAGATCAAGGTATGCTTTTCTCAGACCTTTCTTCAGAGTGGATCCGCGGCGTTGCTGTTTCTTACTTTCCTTGTCTTCTGCCTCGCTCCGTTGCCAGTCACGATGCATTTTTCCCGACGATTCGGATCGCTGCACTCGATGCATCCGTATCAAGATCGACTGCGTCGTTCCCTCTCATCATCGCGGTGTCAAGCTTGAGGGACAGAGGGCCGGGTCGTCCTTGCCACCCACCTCCTCTGCCTCCTCTTCCTCTCAACCCACGCAGGGCAGAACCAGCCAGCCTCGCGGATCCGAGAGTCCCAGCCCCAACGAGGAAACCGACGGCTCCACCTCCGCTTCCATCAATCCTTTCTCCGTACAGTCGCTTCTCGACACCACTTCGTCCGAGCGGACCGCCTCCAAGGCCTTGCTCTCTTCCACCTTTCATTCTCACATTCAAGAAACCCCGGCGGTCAAGTTGTCTACCTCTTCGGCTGGCCGCCCCCTTATCGAATCGGTGATCGTAGCTGGTCTGTTCGATGAAGAAGAGGTCGCCGGTCTTGTGAGCTTCTACTATGAGAAGCTCAACCCCATTATCGCCCTTCTTGACCCACACATTTACACCGTCAAGGCGCTCATATCCAATCCGGATTACCGCATCCTACTCGCCGCCATCTGCACCGTCTCGGCCAAGTTCATCAGAGTCGACCGTTATCTCGACAGCCTTGATTTCCTCAAGCCCGCTTTGTCACGCATCGCAGCCGACGACATTCCACCGCAGCTGGAGATCATTGAATCGCTTTCCATCCTGGCTATGTGGAAGCATCCTAAGGACGGGAGCAGCTGGCGGAAAGTTCGGCTTGCCATCACCCAGGCCTTCGAGCTCGGCCTACATGAGCTCTTTGGGCCACAGCAGAAACGATCCAAACACGGCCCCTCTCGATCCTTCATACAGTCGCAGAGAATCATCATGCAATTGTCCTGCTTCGAAGACGGCTACCGTGACCAGCGTCATCTGCCACCGGCTATCGATCCGGCTCTGCTTCCCGACCCCCGAGAGTGGATTGACTCCCTCGGCGACATGGTTCAAGACATTGATGTGCGATTGGCAGCGTCCAGAGAGAACGCCAACATCAAACGTGAACTGATCAGTCAGCTCAAAGCGTCGAATGCCAAAAGCCCCAATCCCTCACAGATAAGCCGGGCCACCTGCTTGCGCAACGCCAGATTGATCAAGATGGGTATTACGGCGCAGATCTGCTCTAGCTCCGTCTGGATGCATCCTCCCGCCAGCGAGATCCCTTGTCAACACTCGGGTCGGCCGTGTCTCTTCTTCCACAACACCAACACGCTTTTCAATTACTACCGTGCGCTCTATTCGATCTACACTTCGCCCTTCCTATCTGGCCCCTCGTTCAGCGATGATAGGCAGGCCGCCTTCCAAAATTGCTCGGAGCTGTCGGTGGAACTCTTTGAGCTTCTGAACGGTCCATATGGGCAGTCAGGCCATTACAGATACGTCCACGATATTGTCATTCTCAATCTGGCCGTCGCTGCCGTTTGGATCTGCGATAACTGGAGGGCGATGCCGCAAGAGCTGGCGATGAAGGCTTGTTCGGCTATTCGACAGGCTGCCGACGCCACTTCACCGACATTGGAGAATCATTTGGAACAAGGCTCGTACCTGGCACGCTTCTTGCGCTTTTGCTGCAAAAAGCTTCCGTCGACCATATCGATCAATGAGAACTCGCCCGTCAATGCCGAGGATCTCATTATCTCGGAAGACACAAAATGGGCAATGGGTCTCAATCCATTCGTTCAGCATTCGCAGCCCTTCGCAAGTGTCCCATCTGGTGGCATTCGCTCTTTCAACTCTGCAGCAGGCCCGAGGCTTGGCAATGGCACAGGCAGCAATGGGATGCATGTGGACAACACCAACGGCATGTACACCAACGTCGGCAGCGCAGAGAGCCAGGCGTCCGGCTCGCCATCGATCCACTCGACATCTTCGCCGCGGCATGGACAGCGGCCCGTTGGCAGCGATGCGACCTTTCCTCTGTACAACAACACCCACAATCAGGCCAACGGCTACCATCCACAGCATAATGCAGGTGCTTTCGCGTCTTCGGTCCAGTACCTGTCCGACAGTCTCGTTCCGCCTGCCTACCCGATGAACTGGGACACGTACGACGACAACTCCATCATCACGTTCCTGCAGTCCATATCCAGCGCCTCCTGAGGCAGCGCATACGCTCGGCCACCTACCTGCGCCGTCCGCTGCACTGGCTGGCCTATCGTTTCCGTTTCTGTTGCAGATCCTTCGCTTTCTATTTCCCGCTTCCCCATCGCATACTCCTGTTCTGTACACTATTGCCCCTTGTGTTTTTTTACCACTCACTGATACCAACATCGCTGGTGACAGTTGGCAGTCAATGTCTGTGTATACTGTGCATCTCCCCACGATCTACTTACACAACATACTTGTACAGCTTGCTATGTACTCCTTGCTGTACATGAGCAAGTGAATCACGAATGGTTACGTCTGTGCGCGTGTTAATTGTAATTTGGGTTGGCTGAAGCAGCTGATTCCGCTGCCCGAAGTGGGTAACTGGATCTTCATCTCTTCCTCTCACCATCGCCCTACCGTACAACGCTGTGGTCGTCGCCGCTCTCTCTTCACCATGGTCTCGACGTCGGCTTCCCACGCTAGCTCCAGCAGGTCAGCCCAACATCGCAAGCTGAGGCCGGAAGACCCGCTGCAACAACAGCGTATTCAGCAGAAGAAAGTGCAGAGGCGATGGATTCAGCTTATAGACGCTTGGAACACACTAGATGAACCCAACAGTCCTGCCGTCGATGAAATCTCGGCCTCAGACGTCAGGGAAAAGCTGGTGGAAGAGATTTCCCACCAGGCTCAAGTGATCTGCAAAACAGTCAAGGACTCGCAGTGGTTGCTCGTCGCGTTTCAGATGGCGGTTTCGGCCGTCTTGTTCCCGGCACGCACTGCACTTTCGTTGCGGGCTTCGGACCCTTCCAGCAACGTAGCCCTGCAGGAGCAGCTTGGGCAGCAACTGCTGCAACTGGCCGTGCATTCCGTTGCCCAGCCTTACCTTCAACGTCTGCAGCAGTCCCACGCTGACCCCCATCGCGTCGACCAGCTTAGCGAGACGCTGCATCAGCTTCAGTGCCTCTCCCACCGCCTGTCCCTTTTTGGGATCCTTCGGGGTCTGACAAAGACCTTTGACCTGCCAACGCTACCGCTAGACTTTGTCCTACAGCAGGATCTGGTGGCCTTGTTACTATGCGTAGCGACCCTTCCCAGGGGCGGCGAGCTCCTTGCTCTTTTATTCAGCCGCGATCGGAGCTTGATTGCGGACTCGGCCCCCGCTCGTCTCTCCATCCTAGCCCAGCTTCTGGGCAATCCCAGCGCGGATCTTGAGTCGCTCGCTGACTCGCAGCTGCTGATTTGTGTTGAGGGCGGGACCGAATCGAGCATCTGGGCCGCCGCCTCGCTCGCCCCTCAATCTCTGCCGACGTCAGAATCCTTGGCCGAATTTTACGCTTCTCAGAGCGATGCTCTGCGCCAAATAGGCCTCGCGGACCGTGCCGACCAGCTCGTTTCGATCCTCCAGTCCAAGCTGAGTGGCCAAGCAGCACAGCTTGTTGCTCAAGCTCGCCGGCAATCACCGAAAGAACCATCGGCCGTGAACGAGGCCCAAGAACGCCAGGCACCAGATACAGGTTTTGGCCTAGAAGCTGTGGATGCCCTGGCAGCTCAGATTCCCGTCTATTCGTTGCCAGGAGCGGCTCGCAACGAAGCAGCGACAAGGATACTATCGCTAGTGTCTCGTTCGGAGCTACCTCGAAGAGTGGCACAGCTCGTTGATTTGAGAGATGGACCGTCGACCCGGGCTCTCGCACTCATGATGATCAAGCAGGTCTCGCAGACATCCGGAACCGGCACCTCGGAGGTTGCAGCTTTGCTTGCCTCTGTGTTATACGCGAGGCCAGCCGTTGGAGGCTACCGTATCGACCTCAAGGCGACCCCTGAACTGTTACAAGAAGCCTCTGCCCTCGCCTCGTCGCTCGTCGCGAGCTCGTCTGCGAAATCTGCTCCTTCTAGAGCACAGAGCCTGAGCGGGTCTCTTCGTACAGCCCTTGATATCAGCACGGACAGCTTCGTACCTGCGTGCCAGCTGCTCGCGCTCGCCTCAGCCACACCCACACCCGCATCGCTGTCAGCCGACCTCAACCGACACCTGCGCTGGCTTTCTTCCATCGCATCGCTGGTGGAGGGTCAGTCCGAGAAGCCTCGGTTTTTGGATCTTTGCTGGCTAGCGGCATACGGGGGCAATCATGGCGTTGCCGCGAAGCAAGAGCAAGGATTGCGGGAGCTTGTGGATTCATTCTCATCGGCCAACCCAGCTTCAAGTTCGCGGCTTGACTCTAGAGGGAACGTTGATGCAGCCGCTTTGCGTACCGCAGTGGCCTGGGGTAGATTTGTCTCTGACAGTCTGGCGCTGTCGGAAGCCGCAGGCCCGTTTGCAGCGCTATCTCGCCAGCAGACAAGCGAGCTCCTTCTGGCGGGCATCTTGAGGATGGGTGATCTGGAGCTCTTCCGCTCTGTGGCGGGTCATGCCGCCGTCTCCGGGTCCGTCTCGCCAGACGACCTAGAAACGCTGGTGCTGGTGGTGTCCACCGAACTGTTCGACAGGGCCAGCGTAGCCTCAACCAGGAGCAACGAGGTCCGGCTGAGCATCGACATTCTGGACGCTGTTCCGGCTTCCACGCGGACCCGGCTCCAGCGCGAGTTTATCGAGTCAGCCTGTCGTCTGTCGTCGTTCAAGATCAAGTCTACATTGCGAAGCGGCCAGTCGATCCTTCCAAAGGAGATCCGGGAGACGCGCGACAAGATGGATCTGGTCGGACGGCTGTTGGCGACGCAGGAGGATGCCTACCGCTCGCCCGAGCTGGTGCTGGAGATCGCCAACCGTCTCTCGGCTATTGGAGACGGGCTTACCGGGCGCGGCAGGCCGACGCACGAAGGGCAAACCGGAGAAGGGGAACACGAGGAGAAGCGGTATGGCCTGTCGCCCTCGGAAAAGACGATGATCGAGATCCGGACGTTGGCCATGCTCGCGGATGCTGCGACGACGACGGGCGAAGACTTTGAGACGGCGGCCTCGTTCTGCCACAGGCTGGTGGACAAGGTGGACATGCTGCGCTCGCGCGCCTCGGCGTCTGGCGGGGGGGAGTCTGCTGCTGGGGCGTGGAAGGGGTCGGCGGCGTCGATGCTGGTGTTGGCGGAGGAGGTGGGCTGGAAGTCGTGCTACCAGCTGTCGAAGCATCCGCTGTGGGACGACACGCCGGCGCGGATTGGGATGCTGGCGCACGCGCTGATGCTCTGTCCGGTGGATCAGCTGGGGGTGTTGCTGCAGCAGTGGCGGGTGCTGGACGCGCAGCTGGTGCGGGAGGTCGAGGGCGGGAAGGCGTTTGGCTCGGCCAAGCGCGGCGGCTGGCTGGGGATGCCGCCGGGCGCGCCCGCCGCGCTGGCAGGCATCAGCGCCCACGCCGCCCACCTCCTCCCACTCACCTTCAAGCCGCTCGCCTACTTCGCCAACACTGACGCTCCCCGCACCCCCGTCGACCCGCGCACCGCTCGCCTCTTCGACTTTCACCCCCCCGCCCCCACCGACTCGTACGACCCTGCAGAACGCGCCGTCCGCGCCGCCCGCGCCGCACGCGACTTTCTCGGCTGGAAATCAGCCAACCACACCTCCGACACCCCCAACCCCACTAACCCCCCCGCCCCCGCCTTCGCCGGCTTCTCCCTCTCCAAGGGCATGGGCTGGCTCATTGGCGAGGACAAGTAGCCCCCGGCACAAACCCTCGGCAATTTCAGCGCTTGGATCGTGCAGGCAAGTTGAGGTAAAATACAGAATGGCGATTGTGAAGCGCTGGGTATCGGGGTGTGATGGTTGATCGAGGCGGGCATGGTGGCAGGTCGCGGGTGTGGGGGTGGGCGCTAGGAGGGCTGCTGGGCGGAGGCGGCGAGGGAGGCGCGGAGGTGTTGTTGGTGGGCGGAGAGGTGAGCGAGGAGGGATTGTATGTCTGCGTGGAGGAGGCGGGCTTGGGCGGCGGCGGAGCGGTACTCTGCGTTGGCGGAGCGGAGGTCGGAGTCGAGGGCGGCGAGGTCTGCGCGGAGGCGGTCTTCGCGGCCGAGGTCGGCGGGGGGGAGGTGGCGGATGATGTGCTGGATCTGGTGCGCCTTGGCGACGAGGTCGGCCACCAGCTCGCGCACGCTCTGGTGCATCTCGTCGCGCTCCACCGCCTCGGTCTTGCCCAGCACCGTCAGTGGCACCCCCGACCCAGGCACCACCGCGTGCTTCGCCTTGCGCGACACATACGCAATCGACGACGACATGATCTTCAACAGCACATCCACCTCCGCATCCAGCTCGCTCAGCAGGTCCATCGTGCCGCTCACCGCCGCGTCCATGTACGTCCCACCGCGCACCTCGTTTCGTGAGCAAATCTCCTCCTACTACCCGCTCTCCAGCACCGGCACCGAATGTATACCTCTCCGGATCTCTTGAACGGACCTCGACGGTCAGCGCAGCCGGTATGGTGGTTAGATGCCAGAGCCGCCTTACCAACGGTCCAGACTGAAATGCGGTCTCTCGCGTTCACTGGATAGAATCTAACATGATCGTGTTTGTCTCTCGTCGGTCCCGGCTGCGTTGGCGGGATGTTGGACCCTGGATCTGGCCCGCAGAAAGGGACGGCTGCTAGCTAGAAGATGCCGAGCTGCCTTGAACATGTTCCCATGCAAGCCTTTGGACGAACAAAGGGAGCATATGCTCAGCACTACCTCAGCAGGCAAGTGTAGCACCACGTTCTCCAGCCCTTTGTTCTGCCCTGCAGTGCGACGAGGCAAAAACGGGGAAAAGCACTTGGCGAGCATAGCAGAGGCGCTCACACTTGCAAACCGTTGCCCACCTTCCTTCACAACTGCCTCCGAACGGATAGCCCTTCGCACGCAGATAGCTATAGCGAAAAGAGTTGGCTGCGGAAACGAAGCTAGCAATACACAGACGGACATGGCGGCCACGTCTCCGTCCGATGCTTCAACAGCATTTCGCAGTGGTGCCAATGCTGTACCTGCCAGCCTGCTTGGCAGGCCAAAGGCAACCTCCCCGGCTGGGTACACATCCGCTCCATCCCGGCTGCTCTCCAAATATACAACGCAATACGTGATACCACCAGCGTACGGTCCAGCAGCTTTGCAGATCGCGATCACTGCTTTTCCGCTCGGCATCCTGGTCGGCCTGGTCCTACCCCGCGCTTCCGGATACCTGCTTTCGGTCGAGTCAAGTGCCTACACGCTCTGGGCGACGGTACGGTCGATGGTGGCGAGCGACGCAGGGCCTAGCAGCCATGCTGCCGTACGGCACGAGTGGTGGAGGTTGCCCCAGCTCTCCATCTACCTGCTAGCATGGGCTCTCTTCCACATGCTCGAGTTCGTCGTCACCGCAGGCTACAATGCCACGCGACTCTACTCGGACAGCTTCCTGCTGAACAACGGCATCCACTACCATATAGCTCATGCAGCCGCCCTGGTCGAGTTTGCGCTCACCGCTTACCTCTATCCCTCCTGCAAGGCCCCTGGCTGGTCAACACTGGCGGGCCTGCTGCTGATCGTCTTTGGCCAGACGAGCCGAAGCCTGGCCATGATCCATGCCTCCTCGAACTTCAGCCACATCGTCGCCGACACCAAGAGGCACGATCACCAGCTGGTCACCACTGGCGTCTACTCGATCGTCCGCCATCCGAGTTACGTAGGATTCTTCTACTGGGCCCTCGGCACGCAGTTGCTTCTGGGTAATGTGGTCGGCACAATCGCATTCGTCGTCACCTTGTGGTCGTTCTTCAGTAAGCGGATCCGGACCGAGGAGAGATACCTTGTCAACTTCTTCGGCGGCCAGTACACAGACTACCGCAAAAAGGTCGGAACCGGGCTGCCGTTTATCTCATAAACAATGGCAGCCAGAGGCATATACCGTCCGTTACCGCGACCTGCGCTAGCTACCTTGGTCGCAGCATTCATGTCTTCCCTATCACCGCCGATCGAACCTGTAGATAATAGCAGACTCGTATATAGAGCCATTCGCTTGCAATGCACTGTATGCAAATCTCATCGCCAGATCACTGGCTTAGTGGTGAGGAGCTTACAGGCATGACACGCATGATGACACATTGGTACCTTTTATGCTGGGTTGTCGGCATGGACAATGGGCGAGGGTCGGTATGATGGACCTAGCGGAAAGAGTGCACCTTCTCAAGAGTGACTTCACAGGCGGCTGGGCTTGCATGCTGCCGAAACATCACATGCATGTATGTCGACATCGACACCAGCATTATATTGACATTGATGCAAGCCACCACTACAATTTACCCATCACAGGGATAACCACCTTGCGCAAAGAGCTTGCCGGAAGTGGTTCTGATTCACGTTGATGTCACGGTTCTTTAGGCAATGCTTTCTGGTTGCGAGACTGCACTCACGCAACCATCGAAGATCTCGGACGACAGCATACACGTGCCATTAAAGATACGGGCCATCGGGCAAGATCCTGACATGGGCTCTCAGCCGTCCCTCGTTCTCGGAACAGCCGGCAGGGCTAAAGAGCTCGCCGTGTGGCATGTACATACAGCACTGCACCGTACTGTACAGACTATCATAATGTATGTATGTATAAAACCACGCCTGCACGTTGATCGAGAGCAACTCGCGCTGAGCAAGTCACAATATATTTGCAACTCTGTGGCCTACACAGTATATCTTAGACCATCATCACACTTCTTGCGGTATGATGCGCATTCAGCTACACCGAACTCCTCTCTCCAACGCCACAACCGTCGGCGACGAAGATACCATCACCTTTCTACACCCTGCCTACCCTCCGCCGTACAACTATCTCTGTTTCCTACCATGCGTTGATCCGGTGGATGCAGGCGAGCTGACAAGCGCCCGGGTTAAAGGCCTATATCACCAGACCGCCCTAATTGCCTGTCAGATCATCGCTAACAATGCATTCGACACAGAGCGACTCTTCTTCGACCGTAACGGCACACTTCCAGTATCAGAACGCATCCCAGAGCAAGTATTTTGTTGCCGGGAAGTTATTACATCTTCGTAAACTCTGATCGTGAGTTGGCTGTTGTCGCCTCTTCCAGATTTCAACGACACATTCGCATACTGCCCTATCATAGCCCAGCATCGCTACCCGGTTGTCCCGAGCTTTCGGGATTGGCGGGTCCCGCACGATAAAATCCCTGACGCTTGGCGTTCCCCAGGATCAGCTCTAGCCACCAAAGGGCGGCTGGCTTGTACAGTGACGGAGGAGGACTTCGGCATCGTCAAGGCACATATCATTCCAGTAGAAGAAAGGCATTGGTTCAGCCGCAATGTCATGGAAAGATACAACGCGGGCACGCGTGACATACACAATGCCGCGAATCGCATCCGCCTGAGAGCGGATCTCCACCGTTCCTTTGACGATCGTCTTTTTACCATCGTACCGAAGCCCGAGTCTGTCCCGGTTGGCCCAGAGGCCTTGCCTTTTTCCACAGATTCGGCATACGTTTTGCACGTCTTTGAGGCCATGACCGGGTGGTTCGCCCAACGCTATCACAACAGGCCGTTTCTGGACCTGACGCACACCAAGCGTGAGTACCTTTTCGCACGATTCGCCTGGACGGTATTGTTTGCAGTCAGGCCTTTCTTGCTAGCAGTCAGTCGCGGGAGGTTTTCCGCTGGCACAGCGACGCGGACGGTACTTGCGATTGGAGTGTCAAGACACTACCAGCAACCGAGCTGCGGTCCTTATTTGGTGAAAGAGATTCGCAAAGTGCCAGCTCCCAAGAGCGGAGCCGTAGTGACAGTCTAGATTGCGACACTCTTAGCGACGGATCCCCACCTAGTGATGAGGAGTCCCGCAGCTTCGCCTCGGACGCAGTGGACGACGTGCCCTTTGCAGAGGTAAGGGGCAGAAAACGCAGCCGCTGCGCTACGTGAGCAGCTCATCATGGTGACCAACGCATCGATATGCCCCCGCTCTGGACCCTTCTGAATGCCTTTCCGATCCACCCTCAAGCCACCCTCCGCCGCCAGTCACACCTTGCCCTGGTCGGAAACCCATTAGAGCTCTCGAGTGGTAAATCCCTTCATTGTTCGCAACCGCCTTTCTCATGCACTTGCACACCATCACACGCTGTCGATATACTTTGCTGTAACTATCTCGATTCTCCTCAATGACTTTGACTCTTTGCAGACGTGCGGAAGTATCGTGCTTTACAAGGGCCCAAACAAGGAACTCAGCGTGGGTTTGGGCAGTGTCGACTTCTACTAAGGCCGCACATTCACAATGGAGTACCACGGCAACCATTTGTGCTCGCACTGCGACGACAGCGGCGTTGCCCCGCCCGCCGACATGCACAGCTGCGTGTGCCTCGAAACCTCGCTATTTAAGATGGTGCCGCTCTTCCTGACCGAGGCGCCGCTCGCCGTTGAGCGCAAGATGACGCTGAAGCGGGGCGGCATTACCTAGCCCGGCTACACCAGGCTCATCGACGATGAAGGCATGCCCGGTCGCGGCGCCTGCGTCGTCCAGCTGCTCCACCTGCTGCTGGCTGAGATTCCATGCGGTTGCCAAGCTAGCGCCGAGCAGTTTCGATCGGGCAATGCAGTGCAACCTGCATCTCCAAAGGCCTTTTCGCCGGACTTCCACGGTTGCGTTGTTAGCGCTTCCATCCCTGACCACATGCGAGTGGCAGTCAAATCTGCACGCACCCGTCTGTGGAGGCTGCGCGCAGCTTGTTCTCGGTAGCCGAACGAAATCGAGGATCGGGCGCCGAGACCGATCGAAGTGGGCTAGGCCAAAGACTCGAAGAATGACGATGGGTCATTGATCTTACGTGCCTGGATCAGGGTTTGCCTTTCGGCCTTTCTCGCTATTTGTCGCAATCACATGTGGCTTCAGTGGGAATATTCGGTAGAGCCAACTCCGAAACCAGCAACGGAATTACACTCGCTTTGTTGTGCTGCGCGGCTGGGCCGCCATATTTGCATGGATGATTTCATCTTCTGCGTCTCAGCTGTTGGCGGCTGATCCGACCCTGATCAAGCAGATTCACAATTATCGGCGAGAAATTTGCCCAAATCAGGAGTGTGATATTCGTGATTGTGATTGTGATTACGATGCTGCTGTGTGGCTGCAGGCATTCTCCCTAACCTTCCAGGACCTGCCTTGCCTCCATGACACACCTTTCCAAGCGACCTTCAACGCCTCTCACCCACCTCTTCATCGCTGCCTGCCTCGACCTCTTCTCGTCTTACCCCCGTCGATTTCGTCAACCTGGACATTGCATCGTAGCGGGCCGCATAGGCTTAACCGTTATTGCATACCTTGCGCTTGTCGTTCGCAGCCTCCATCCCCTTTGGACCCACACGACCTGGTCTTGTCCAGCAAACCGGCTCATGTCGACATCGATGTTCTGATTCGACTAGCCGCTTGGACGGTCTCGCACCCCTTCACCATGTCCATTAGCAAGGCAGCCATTAGCAAGGCAGCAAGGCCAAGGACCACCTTCGGCTTACGGTCTCGAGGCTCTCTCTGTCGGCCGATCGCTTTGCTGCTCCAATGTTTCTTCTTCGTCGCTTTGGTCAACTTCGCCTCCATCGCTACAGCTCAGGCCGTTTTCGAAACGGTGACGGATACAGCTACCAATTCTGCCTCTCTTAACGCTCCTTCCAGGGCAACTGGAAGTGCCACCGCTACCAACAGCTCCCCTCGCGTCACCAACACCGTCATCCCAGATCTTCGCCTTTCGGGCGCACAGGTTCCGTTCCTCTTGCAGAAACCCGTTCCATCGCGCTTCGACGAGCTACGTTCCCGGGTCGCCTCTCGATCCAAAGATGTCTACTTCACTGGTTGCCCGCAAGACGAGGTGAACTACATCGATGCGGCCCATCGCATCAACATTTCCGCCATCTATGTTCAATTCGATCCCGACCTGTCCAGCACAGCTGTGCTGGCGCCTGAGAACAGCTATTCCTCGGGTGTCCTTCGTATCGTGGCTGTAGGAGCAACCGACGTACAGGGCAAAACAGCCGATGCCTCTCTAGCCACTCCTCTACTCAGCACCTTGTCCGTCGAGTCCGAGTTCCTCACCTTCTCGGTTTTTCGTAATTACTCGTATCTCTGTGACAGCCTCTTTCCTACCACAATCGATCCGAACAATACACTCATCAATCATCCCGGATGCCTATACGGTCCCGGTCAGGTCTCTGTAGGCTTCGGTGTTCCACTCAACGATACCTTCACCCTGGGTACCTTATGGACTCGGGTTCGGCTTAGTGACACCTCCAGTCCTCCTCTCGATATCGCATGCTTCGAAGTCTATGCCAGTCCGTACGACAACGACAAATGGTATTGGGATCTCCTCTTTTGGTTCCCCGTCGCCCTCGCCATCGGCTACTTCGTTGTCATTGCGCTGGCACGCATCCTAGCCGCTGCCACCTCGCGGCAAAAGGCTTTCAAAAACAAAGCGAGAGAAGGAAGCCACCCCGACATCATCAAAGATACCATTGCGCCCACTGTCGTTGCTTCGCTAAGTGGCCGGCAACTGGCTCTCAGCGCTGCTCTCCTCCGCTTTGCAACCCCAGGCTGCTGGGACATCATCATGCATACTCAGTTTGTTGCTGCCATCTCCATGATCGCCGTCCGGTGGCCGGCGTTCTCTTATCCTTTCTTCAAACAAGCCGCCTGGTCCACACTGGTTGGCAACACAACCATCATTCGGCCTTCTGATCTTGACAGCTCCTTCAACCTCCTCCGCTCCAATGCGACGCTTCCTGAAGGTGAAATCGGCAATCAATTCGGCAACCTCTCTTCACCACTGTACATGAACGAACAAGCCCCTAACCGCCTAATGAATCTCGACGGCGCCAGGGCGGGCATGGAGTCTTTTGCCCAAGTCGTTGGACTGCGTACAAAGGACCTTTTCGGCACATGTCTGTCGGTCTGGTTTCTCATTCTTGCCGTCATCCTACTCGTATCCTTCGCCGCATGGTTCATTGACTCAATCCATGACACCGCTCGAAGGTTGCAGAAGCGCAGAGAGGACAACCTCAACTCGAGCCTGGGCGACACAGCTACAGACAACAAAGAGGTTATCGATACCAGTGTGGACCAGGCCGCATCTTCATTGACCAGACCGGGTGGATACCGCTTCCTCGGCACTGGCCGAGGCCGGCTCATCGGCTGCAGCAACAACACTTTTCACTTTCAGATGCTGCATGGCAACATGGCCCGGGCGATTCTACTCTTCCACCTACCCATCACCATTTTCACTACCTATCAGATGGCTAACGCCAGCATCTTTTCCGCCACTTCGGTCGCTTTGGCAGGGCTCGCCTTTTCGTTCTTCTCAATTCTGATACCCGCCTATCTCGTCTTCCGAATCAGTCGGGCTCCTACCGCCAAACTCTACGACTCCATCGGCACGCTGAGCGCTCTCGGTCCACTCTACAACACTTACAGTCCTGGCTCCCAGCTTTTCTGCGCTGTCGACTTTGCCCGAACTTTTGTCATCGGTGTCGTTATTGGTGCAGGCCAAGCGAGTGGGTCAGCGCAGGCCATTGTTATTCTTGTGTTCGAGATTCTCTTTGCTTTGGCATGCAGCCTGTGGCTACCTTGGGGTGAAGGCGCCATGATGGGCCCTGTCAGCTTTGTCGCCAGCGTTCTTCGTATCATTACCTCGATTTTGGTCCTGCTGCTCAGTCCGCTAGTCAACTTTGGGCGACAACCTATTGGATGGCTCACGTACGTCATACTTCTCATTCAAGGCATTCTATACGTCTGTGCTGCGCTCATCCTTCTTGCCAAAATCGTCGAGGGCCTCATTCGGTTATTCTGGCATGCTTCGTTCGATGAGAGGGCATCGGCTCGCACGTCCGGACTGGGAGGTGCCTATCGCAAGATCAAAAGGCGCAAAGACACACTGCAACTAGGCAAGGGTGGCAAGAAGTTTCCGAAAAAGCAACAGCTGGACCGATCGGCTTCTATAAACACACAGACTCTGATGCTCGCCAACGCAGCGAAGGGCGGCTCAACAGGCACAAGCACCCCTGCTGCACCCGCCTCACCGCCACAGATGACCAGTTCCTTGGCTTCCTCGGCAAACCGGGTACCTCTCCACTCTCGCCAGGCTTCATACGCTTCTTATCTTGATAGCCAGTTCTACGGCCGCAAGTCACCAGCAGAGATGCTTGCAGATGGAAGCAACCCATATTCTACCTATCTGCGAGGCGATCCAAATGACGAAGGCTTCATCATGGCCGCTCTGCCACCCAGCGTTTCAACTGCAAGACCCGTCTCGCCTCTGTCACACTCGCAAAGGAACGGTCGACAATCACCACCGCCACTTGCTTCTACCGGTTTCGTTCGTACAGGAGGCGGACGCACCACGGATGCCGCCCCCTACCAAACTCTGGCCGCGGCTACGAGTAGTGGCGGTGGTAATGATGGTGTATCTTCTACTACCCCGTTCCCTTCCATGGCACAAAGGCGTCCCCGACCTCTGTCTCAACATGCTGTGGTTGAATCCTACTTCGATCCAAAGCGACGTTCCATGCCGCCCTCTGTGGAGGATCCCAACGCGTTCGCAAGTACAGCGACCGCGGCTCGACAGTCTTCGCTTTCCCGCTACTCTAACGGCGCTCAGCTACGGCCCTCCCAGTCCACGGCCGGTATGATGGCGCTCGATGAAGAAGATCAGACGGTGCAAGCTTCGAAGAAGGACAAGTCAAAGGGGAAATTATGGCGGAGGAAGGCGGGTGACCAGACCGATACCGATGAGGACGACGACGACGGTTTGGCGCCGTTCAAATCTCAAGGTGGATGGAGAGGTCTCAACAAGATGAGTGCGGCCATGAGCGCACTGGCAGCTCGATTGGGCGGAAAAGCTAGCGGAGCACAGGGGGAAGCTGACAACAGCCTCGAGCCCCCGCCATCAGAATCGGAACCTGCTTCTGTACCCAAAGCCGGCGGATTCGAGGTAGTCCGTCCGCAACGACCGAGAAGAACGTCGGCTGCCGCAGAACGTACACTTGATTCTACTGGTCTGGCTGCGCAATCGGCAAATTTGTCCGAGTCAGCTGGCCCGACAACGCCTTGGCCGAGCGGGCCGCTTAGCCGGGACGCAAGGACTCAGGGGTCTTCTCCCCCGGCAAAAGCGTATGGTATGCCAGAACATGAGGCAAATTTGCTGCGTCAACCGGTTGCCGAGGACTTTGATCCTTCTTCGGGGACGTTGCCACCAGGAGCTGCGTACCAGGCACCGTTACTGCCACAGCACCGGTCGTCGTTCATCGCCTACCCTTATCAAAATTCACAAGGTTCTGCGCCCGTCGGCCAGCCTGCAAAACAGCCGATCAATGAGGACATGTTTTGGGTTTCATCGTCTCGACCACAGTCGCAATCGGACCCTACAGCTATGTCCGGTCAAGGGCCGAACCCGCAAACCGGACGGCCAAGCTCCTCGTCCAAAGCAAAGATTGCCGAGCCGATGCAGGCCGAGGTTTTGAACGCTGAAGACGCAGAGGGTCACACCCCGCCCGCGGCATCTCTCAACATCGCAACATCGGCACCATCGGCACCAACCGATGGCACGGCAACGATGCCGGGGCGCGAAGCCTTTTTCGATGCACATGGCAATTTGGACCCTTCGACCATCAACTTTGACCGCCCTCAGGGCCCGGACTTGGATACTGGCAAGCACGCGCCGCCTTCTCAGGCATGGGATGCAGCTCAAGCGTACAACTTGTAATCCTTAGGATTCTGTCTTTACATGGGCTGGACTCAAGACTGCCTCGTTGTTCTTTATGTCGATCGTTCTCCTTCACTGCATTATCTTATAGCTCTTATGTTCTCTTCGTCGCTCCTGCACCTGAACAATCTGATACTGGCTGCATAGATCCATCCTTTTCCTTGCTGGAATGCTATCTACTTGCAAGGATCCAAAGAAGGACACTGACGAGTAGCCAGGCGACTGTGTCGAGGGCAAAGCCTTCCACCGGCCGCTTTCCGAGCAGTGGGCTGGTGAGCACGCAAAACCCAAGTGTATCATGCTGAGGGGAGGCACCGGACCGCAGAAGGAAATGTAAGGTAAGTTGCGCAAATTCAGCTAGCTGCCTGGGCGTTGGGACTCATTCGACGGAACGGGTGCTGGGCTACGGCCAAAGCGGCTTCTACGGGTCGGCGCCCGGCGCTTGATCGGATCACGGAGCGAAAAAATTGGAAATTGTGAAAAATGGCAAGGTGTGAAATTGCATGCCGCTTATCTTGTGCTAAATCGCGACGAAAAGAAGGCACCGGTCGGCCAACGTGAAATTTCGGATTTGTGATTATCGGCACGAAGAACGCGGGATTAGCCATTTTGTGCCATTGCCGAAAGAAGTGACCGATAGAACAGAAAGGTTTCGACCGCAACCATCGAAGAAATGAAAGGCTAGCGCGAACGCTTCGCCAGGCAATAACTCGCAACTAGGAATTCTATTCCACATTCTGAAATGTGAATTAGTGCCCGGCTCAGCCATCGACGCTCGTGAAACGCGGTCAATTCAGTGGTGTCGGTGCAGTGGCATTTTCATGGCCAACTTTAGCAGCTGGCTCGCCCCGAGCCTTTCAATCAAGGCTTTTCCTCGTCTGCACTCGCACTTCACCGTGATTCGCGCTGTGGGACCCCACGCTGCTGTAAACGTGGGCCGTATGTGCATAGTGGACAGAGCCATCCGTTGAGACCAAAGTCACTGTCACCGTTTCTTCCAAGGCACTCACCGCTTTGACGCTGGTTGGTTGCGTGCTCCTGGCTCACTTGTGATTAGCCGACTTTGACAGATGGCTGGTCGTCTCTTCCGTTATGCCGCCGACCCCGCGCTCTTCTCGTTTGCAATGGGCAGACTAGACTAGACCCTCTAGACCCTTCTGATTGGCTTGTCACTGGCTTCTTAGTGCGCTTCATACTGGCAGGCTGCCTCTGGGGTATTCTTGCTAGCCGCCTCGGTGCCATCGCCGTTGGCCGCGAAACAGACTCAGCGATCCCCGGCCTCTACTGACCTGTGGCCATATTTTCGCATTAACGCCGGTGCTCCCTTTCCTTGCGACTCCCTTCACCTTCTGCTTGCGCCACCTCGCCCACCGCTATCGTCTCCACCCGGCTGCACTACTTGCCATTGTTGATCCGCAGCCAGCTACACAATTACCCACCTAACATCTCTCCTCATCCGCCCCTTCACTTGGACTCTCGCCTGACATCGGTGACACCCACTATTCCGCCGCCTCTTCCTGCCGACTTTCTCACCTCCGGCCTTTCTGGAGCTTGCTCCCGGCTCATACTCGCTCACAGGTCTAGCGCTGTCCTACTGTATTTTTACAACGACACGCTCCTTTCTGACTCGTCGCCAGCTTGACCTCTCCTCCGTGCCCATCCTTTTGGCCCTTTTTGTCTCAAGCCCACGACGTCCCAGGGCGCTGACACCACCTTCCGTGACCGTTCAGCACACGTTCAATATCAGCACCGCGTAGCGTTGCATGACAAACCGAATGACGCCGCTTACGGATGTGTCCTTGGCTGAACCGATCCTTTCCCACCCCTGACCAGTCGGACGGGACCGGGCCACTACCCATTCTCGTCTGCATCTGACTACCATGTCACGAGGCGATCAGCTTTTCAACAGCAGCATGAATAGCCTCGCTGATGCTGCAGCCCAGGCCGCCGCCGCAGCAGCTTCTTCCTCCCCTTCCCACTTGGCCCCAATGCCCTCGGAGGGACGCCGAACACCCTCTTTATCTAAAGCGCCTCAACCCTTTCTACCATCCATGTCTCGTCGAAGCTTTACTTCCGCCTCTCCGGGCTCCTCTGGTAGTCCACCAAAGCAAGAGCCCTATTCTGAACATGATACGCCTTACCGCCGAGCCCTGCTCGATTCAGAAAAGCCCGAGAAGCGTGGTTCGAACCTGGCTTGTCTCAAGTGCCGCGCTATCAAGGTAAAGTGTTCCCGTGCTGACGCTGGCGACGAACGATGCAAGCGATGCAACCGACTCGACCTGGTTTGCGAGTTCAAAGAGCATCATCGAGGCAGAAAGCCCAAAAAGAGGCTCAAAACCAACCGAGGCAGCGCGTCTGTCACTCTAGATGAAGAGGATCAGCTCGAGGATGAAGCGGATAGCACCTCCCCAGCGGATGCGGTTACCTCGGGCGCGCCCATCGAAGTTTCGAGTAAGCTCGAGTCCTCCTTTTCCCAACCGCGGCATATTTCCTCCGCCAGTGGTAAAGACACGCCTTTCAAAGTCGTTGATGGCGGTCATCGTGGTATCACAGAATATCCTGACCCGCCACGATTGCCGACCCCACAAGGACAGCTTCACGGCAGATGGCTGGGCCCATATCTACAGCCGATTCCAGCGCTGGGAACCCCTCCATCGCCAAGGAAGATCGGCGCGAGGTTGCCTCATTCGCAACACATCCCCACCCTTCATCAAACACATCAACAAGTCAGGAGGGACTTGCCGCCCATCCTTAGCGCAGTCAGTGGCAGTGGCACGGCGCGTGCTTCGAGTACTCATGCCGACATGCCTATGCTGGACAGAAACAGCGCACCCTCCTGGAGCATGCACCACTCAACAAACGCCAAGCCAGTTCCTCCCCATTGCACTGCAGATGTCGCCGCTGACCTTCATGATGACGCCGTACGGCAGGACGTCATCACGCTAGACCAGGCTCAGGAGTTGTTCGAGTACTACTTCGCCGAGCTGAATCCGCCGCTTGCATTGCTCGATTCGACGCTTCATACACTGGACTATTGTCGGCACCACCTTCCTATTCTCTTTTCCACCATCATCATGGTCTCCACCCGCTTCTTCCGCCCGCACTTGCATCAACAATGCTGTTTGATCGGCAAGTCGGTGCTCAACCTCGCTGCCATACAGGAGATCTGCTCGTTAGACCATATCCAGGCTCTCATCCTCGTCATCACATGGAAGGATTCGGCCGACCGCACGATCGTTCGCAAGGCCGTCCGTGCCATAGGCTATGCATATGAGCTTGGTCTACATGCTTCTTTCGACGATGGCGGCGTCTCTGCTGGCAACTCGCCCGTGCGCGATGTGGGACGAGAGTCATCGGACAGCTCCGCCGGGCCATCGTACAAAAGATCGGATCGGGACCGGCAGCGAACCTGGATCGTACTCTGCCTGATTCAGATTCTAGTACGCCGAGACGATCGTGGCCATAGACCGAGAGCACGTCTGATTCCACTGGAAGATCATCCTGACCCATATGTCTGGCTGCAGGCTGGCGGCGACTTGCGCCTCTCGATCGACTCTCGCCTAGCATGGTCGCTAGATGCTGCCCTTCTAATGAACGAAATGGATCCGTTGGTGGACCTTGTAACAAAGTCGGAAGACCAGGTCCCTTTCGGCAAGTTCTTTGAGCGCTATCGATCGCGCATGAACATTGTTCGCAAACGCTACTTTGAGATAAGTGATGGTAATTACCGTCCCAAGTTTGCAATGGACAAGTCAGCTGTCGCCGAGCTGCCCTATATCGACGCACACCGGGAATTCTTCATCTGCGAAGCTACGTGGCATTGGGCTGCCAGACTCGCTGCGCAACACAGCGCAGCCAGAGACAAAGCCGCGAGTGCTTTTGCCGGTGCTTCGAACGACTATCTGCAGATTCGGTCGCATTTTTGGTTCTCCAAGACGGTCGAGGCTGCACTGCGCTGTTTGCGTCTCTTTGTTGAGAATCTCGTCAAGCTGGGACATCTGCGGGTGGGCCATGACTACCTGGTTATTTCGGCAAGCGAGACATCCAAGTGGGTGTATCTCTACCGGGACCATCTGGATGCCGCCACAGTGATCACAGTAGCTGGCTATTTTCAGGACATTCTGCACGACTGCGCGCAGCCGCAGCGTCTTCCTTCCGGCGAAGTGGCCAACATCGAGCGAGAGGCTCCCGGCTATCTGGCACGGTTCGTCGAAGCGCTCATGGAATCAGGCTTCAATGAGGCTCTGGAGAAGGCCAAGGCTGACATTGTCAGCAACACAGATCAGTACCGATTGCGGGGCACGCTGCAGCGATCTAGGGACCGCGCTGCGTCCGGCAGCATCCTAGAGGAACGATTCTCAACGCCTCGCCATCCTGCTTATGAATCTGCGCAGGGTCTGGGCGGGCTGCCAAGACGGTCACCATACGCAAGTGGCGCTTCATTGTACCGGACATCGATGGACCGGCCCGTCGTATCGTCGAATGTGGCAGGCGGTGCACCATCAGCATCAACCTCATCGTCGTACCACCGCGAGCCTGCAACGACAGCGACACGGTATCCAGTCTCTCGGCCGTTGTCGAGAGGCAGCCATGACATCACACCTCTCTACCCTGCTGCACGGTCGCCTCCCTCGACCATGTCGTACGAGCGCGGTTCGATGATGCATGCCGAGCAACTACAGGGCTCGCCTGGCGCGACTCATCCGACACACTCGACTCAAGCTGTTTCCGCGCCATCTGGATCGCCCGCACCGCACCCAGCTTACTTTTCTTCGCCAGGCCCAAACAGCTTTGCGCAGCCGCTGGCCCAAATGCTCGGAGGCGCCGCGGGAAGCGCAGGTGGCTGGCCGGGTGCGGCCAACAGCACGCCTGCGAACGCATGGAACTTTACGAGCGGAGCAGGAGCTGGCTCTGCATCGCTACTGGCGGCCGAAGGAGGCGGCCTCTCGACGAGCGGCATGGTGGGGCCTGGGATCGGGCAGGGCCACACCAATGGAGCATTCGCAGGCGGCGGAGGCAGCATGGAAGCGCACGCGGGCCCCGACGTGCTCGCCACCAACGTCATCCCGCTCGCGGCGGACTCGGGCAAACACTCGCTCGGCAGCCTTGCCGCCAACCTGGACGCGCACGACCTCACATACTGGCAGGATCTGCTCGGGCCAGATCTGACGTCGATTTCGTAGGCGCATTGATACCCCACGAGGCTACACTCTGCCCCCGCCAGCATTGTACCTATACCACTACTCTTCAGGACCACTTTGCTGCAGTGAAAGTGAGGGATCGACTGGTCAATGAAGCGACGAACAGTTGCGCGGCTGGGGAAGGGCTCTAGCCGAGGAGTTGGGGAGGAAGGTGGTATGACCATTACGTATAGGCGGCAGCGCGAGGCAAAGTAGGAGGTGAAACACGCGCTGTTTTGTCAAGAAGCGGGCCTGCAAGGCCGAGTCGCTGGGCAGCTGCGCCTCTCGGGCGAGCGGGCAGTGCGAAACGAGGCTAGGCGACGGGGTGGAAATTCCATTCGAAATGGCAAAGCGGGGCGCGCTGTGGGGCGCGAATCATGAATTGCGGGGCGCTGCGCATAGCAAACTTGGCCAGAGCAGACGTAAGCGGCGGGGCCCTTCACCACGCTCTCTCCCCCGGGCACTCGACACCGACAAGTGTGGCCAGACACAGTGTGATTGTGAGTGGCTTTTCCTGGAAGCGCGCAAGACTTGCTTTGAACGAGTGTCTGACGCAGCAGGGCGCTTCGAGCGTGGCAGACAAGGGAAGTGTGGCAGCAGAGCAAATTGTACCTCCGCAAGACCCGTCACAGAATTGTCTTCTGAAAAGCACTCACCAGCGGCCGCTACTGATGACGGATGGCTCGGATGCCTGTAAGACAGTTGCAAGCTGCCACACGTTGAGCGGCCATCGTCTGCTGCTAGTCGTTGTATAGTAGTAATGCGAGGCAGCGCACTCGGTAGTTGAGCCAGCGAATTGGCAGCGGATGAATTATTGCGATTGGAAATCAAATGATACGTCTCAGCTGCGCCCCGGATCAGATTCTCCGCTCGCAGTGCACGATGCAATTCAGCTGAATACGGACAGCTGCGTAAGCGAGACTTCAAACAGCACATCTGCCCCAGCCAGCCCCAACATCTTCAAGCCCAAAAGGCATTACCATACCCCACTCTCAAACTAGCCGGTTACTACAACTGATTGTTTGCGCGCTAGCACCACGCTAAACATATCTAAATCAACCCTCTCATGCATCTGCTTGCTTAGAGCCAACCTCGCCCACACAGCTGTTTGCAAGGCCATCCGGCGTTGCCCTGGTTTTAGTCAACTCTTTCGTCATCTGCACTGCATTGCGCCTCTGTCCCCACTTCAAGAGAGTGCTTTCTTCGAGCCTTGCCCCTTCTTCGTCTTGCTCCCTGCTTTGTCACTCTCTTTACGGTCCCGTTCATATACCTCACCGCTCTCCATCGACTTGCTGCCACTGGCGTAGAGTGTGCCTTCAGCCTCGTCTGCATCTACGGCTGTTTCCAGCAGCACAAGGAACAGTAACAGACACCCACGCTCACACTTGTTTAGTATGACGAGCGTCGCCGTACTCAGGATGAGCTCCGACGATGGTCTTAGGATGAACAACGTTGGCAATGGCAGCGGCAACGGCAGCCGCAGAAGCATCCTGGCAAGCATCAATGCATCCTCTAGACATCAGCCCAGCTCGAACAACACCGATGCCGCTGATCATGCTGCCGATCTGTACGCTCAAACTACTCCCGTCTCCACCACTGATGCTCTCCTCCGCCGTCGTGCTTCAGATGCTTCCAGCTTGAAGCCCCGCCAGAACACCAATGGCCGCCAGTCCCGAACCGCATCCATTGCGTCTCGCAAAGCTATTAAAGCGCCTATTTCCCCGAGTCCTTCGCAATCTACAGCCAAGAACACTTCCATGGATGACTCCACCGCTTCCGAGACCGCCGTCCGCGATCCTTCCGTTCCCGCAGCCGCAACCACCCGAGCCTCTGGATTCATGAACGGCATTGGACTCAAGAAAAGCGTTTCCAACCTTTCCCGCAAGTCAGACGCCGATAATCGATCCATCAGCTCGCGCCGCGGCTCTTCGGGCAACAGCTTTGTCAATCTGCTTCAGTCCCGAAGCAGAAACTCTTCCCAGACCAACATCACCGTTCCCGAATCCGCCTCGAGCTCTTACCCCTCTACCTCGAGGCTGCGTAGCTTCAGTTCCGCCTCGCGCAGATTGAGTCTCAAAATCCCCGGCAAGGCAGGTCGAAGCAGTAGCTCGGCTTCGATCAAGGGCGGCTTGTATGATGAGCCGGAACAAGCGCCACTCTCGCCTCCACCGCCCGTTCCTGCGCTTCCACCTGCTTATCCTGCTCAGAACGGCTCTTCGATCCGCACGCCTGTCGAGGGCTACAAACTCATTTCGCGTACCTCACCCACCGCCGAAAGCCCTGTCAGCGCGAGCCGCTCTCGCAAATTCACAAAATCGAACAGCCAAACCGACATCTTGCAAGACCCTTACGCGAAGGCCGATGACCTCCTCGCTCGAGCACGCTCAAGTACCAAGAGCAGTACCTCCCAGCTTCAGTCCCGACCTAGGCGCGTCTCAGAGTCGATCCGTTCCTCGCAGAGCCCTAGCGCAAGCGCTTCCCGCCCTGACACCGGCGATGCTTCGACCGATACTCGTCCCTCCTTCCTCTCCTCGGCCACAGCAAAGACCTCGGGAGTCATGGCCGGCGCCACCGCCGGTGCTGGGGCCTTGATGGGTCTGTCCCGGAAAAAATCTTCCAAGAGCTTGTCGCAGCCGCAAGACGATTCAGCTACAAGGCCCAATGGAGCCGTTGCTTCTCCTGCCGTCGTCTCCAGTGGCGAGGACGAAGACGAAGAGGACGAGAACGAGGTGGGCGCCCTCCCTCCATCGCGACAGTCCCGTCCGATCACCTTGGAAGAGGACGATGACGTTGAGGAAAGCGATGAAGAGAGTTCAGAAACATCTTCTTCCGACGAGGACAGTTCCGATGATGACGCTTTCCATGATGCACCGCTTGCCGATATCACGGAGGGCGAGGAGGAAGAGGACGATCATGATCTGCAGCGTTCCAACGGTCACAGCGGAGCTAACGGTGCCGCAGCTGTTGGCGTTCACCGACACTCGCATCACAAGCCTGGCGGCCATACCGGAGGAGCGAATGGCCACACGCACAGGCATACGGGTACCGCACACTCCTCCACGACTAACGATGCCAAAATGAAGTCCGATACATCCCAGTCGATCAAGGACAAGGCCGCCCGAGTCGCCAAATTATCCGCCGCTGATGTCAAGATCACCGCTGAAGAGCTTCACGACGACATTGCCGTGGCTCGCAAAGCACTTAACCTCTTTTTGAATTCGCGCATGATTGAGGCCGAGCAGCTTATCGAGGTGCACGCAGACAAGCGTCTTTACTATGCGCTTGGTCATGCTCTTATTGCCACCATCAAAGGTTTCATGACCTTTGAGCCTGCAGACCTCGCCGTTGCCATTTCCCTTTGCAAGGATGCACTTACTATTGCCAGCTTGCTCAGGAAGCCCACCAACGCTGTTTCCAACTTTGGCCGTTTCGTCAGAGGAACTGGCCAGTCCCCGTCAGCTCTAGCCCAGATGGATGAGGTTCAGCGCCACGCCGAGCTGGTCTACGCAGAGTCGCTTTTGCTCAAGGCCGTCCTCGGCATCATTTACGCCGGTGACTTTTTCGCTTTCGTCTCAGAGGCTCTGAACATGCGAAACGCCTACGGCATGTATCGGTCCATGTCCAAATATGTCGACTGGGCCGAGCAGAAGGGTCTCTCTGCCGGCAACATGGATGAAGACTTTAAATCGGGCGTCTATCTCGGCAATGGTCTTATCAGCATGATTCTGGGCTTGCTCCCCGGCAAGGTTCTGAAGATCATGGAAGTCTTTGGTTATACCGGTGATACCGAGTGGGCAGTCAAGACGCTCAGTCTCCCCGGCCGATGGAGCTCCAACGCACGCGACGCCCAGCCAGGTATCAGCATGGAGGAAGAAGGCGTTCGGAGACAGATCTGCGACATGGCTCTGCTCGCATACCATCTGGTCATCTCAACGTTTATCCCCGTCAACGGTGTTGACATCAACTTTGCCGACAAGGTCCTCCACTACAACTTGCGCCGCTACCCCGAGGGAGTCTTTTTCCTGTATTTCTCCGGCCGGCTCTACTCGACACAGGCGCTTTCTGAAAAGGCTATCACGCAGTTCGAGACGGCTCGAGACGTACAGAAAGAGTACATTCAGCTCAAGCATATTTGCATCTGGGATCTCTCGCTCTGCAATATGTCTCTTAGTAAGTGGCACGATGCCTACACGCATTTCACCATCCTGGCCGAGGAAAACAACTGGTCCAAGGCGGTCTACAACTACGGCCGGGCTTGTACGCTCTACGAGAGTGCTGCTGGCGAAGATGCACAAGCGATGAAGGAGGCCGCCGAGATCTTCCGAAAGGTGCCCACCCTTACTCAGAAAATCGCAGGTAAATCCATTCCAATGGAGAAGTTTGTCGCTCGCAAGGCAAAGAAGTTCAACTCGTACAAGCGACTGCTCCTCCCGGGTCTCGAGTTCAGCTACGTTTACCACTGTCTGTCAAATGCTCCCCGCTACATTCTCGCCGACGAGTCGCTGGGCCTAGTCAGCGATGCGCTCGCCGAGCTCCATGAGGTTGAAGATCCAACACAGTACTACTCTGGCGAGGAGTATTACGACGATCTCTGTCTGGCTCACTTCTTGCGCGGCGTTTGTCTCAAGTTTATCGCCTGCCCCGAACCGCACAGCAAGGTGCGCCCGAAGAAGTCGCCCATTCCCGAGGAAGAGGCGGCCGAACAGGCCGAGATCAGTCTCAAGACGGTGCTCGAACATGGTCACCAGCTGAAGCTCGACCACTGGCTTGTCTACTTTGCCCACTATGAGCTCGGCCGTCTCTACGCCGGTAGAGGCCGCCAGGCAGAGGCCAGGGAGCAGCTGAACCTGGTCATGTCCTCCAAGACGTTGGAAGACAAGGGCAGGAAGGGCAAGTACAGTCTGCAGAACATGGTTCATCTGCGCGCCAACGGCGCTCTTAACGGCCTCAATGCCGGAGTCAACATCAAGTAATGTAGCCCTTCTACCGCCCATCTTTCTGTGTCTATCCATACCCTTCAGTCTTTACATCTTTTCCGCTCTGCCGCCGCGTTTGTAATTGTTTCCTTCGTCGCTAAACCCGACTCGCTCGGACGTCTCGGTTGATCTCTGCATCACGGATCTGTTCATTACTTGCTGCCATACGCTCTGCTTCTGTCCGGCCGCGCTAATCTGTGTAGATAGCATCACTACTGCCCGTTACACTGTGTGGTTTATATAAAATTTATGCCGTGCGGAAAAACGCTTCGTATGGGCACGTGATCTCCGCCAGTCCCAAGTCTTTCCTCTGCCTGTCAGAATCTTCTGTGCCATCCTCGCCATCATCAATCTCATCGTCCTAGACCCCCACAGCACAGCTCACTAACCCGACAGCGCTCACACCTCGACGAAGAACAGACTCAAGTCACGTATCTGCAGTTCGGGATACTACTAGCATCGGGAATACTGCGTTGCACAGCAGCACTACACCTTTGATTTCGCCGTCCCGTTTGGGTGTGCTTCGGTGTCCATGTCGCTCACCACTCAGCTTTGGAGGAATGTGGCTTCCTCGAGCAGGATGAGCATTCGCGGGCTGGCTACGACGCCAGCCGTAAGGGAGGCGCCAGCGCAGTCGGCGCTCGACGAGCTCTCGTCGTCGATCGAGAAGCTGGCCAAGGCGAACAGCGCGGCCAAGACGGCGGCGTCGGCGTCGTCTGCCAACGTACATAACCCGAGGTCTCCCACGGGGACCAAAGAGCGCCAGACCGTTTCGGGACGCGCGTTTATGAATGGCCATGTAAGTTCGCGCCTGCTTTCGCGGTGTACCGGCTGGCGCTGTTTGCGGCGAGAGGTAGAATATTGCTGACGCGAGGTTTGTGCCGCTTTGCGTGGTGGCGTGGTGTGTGCTTGTGGTGGGACAGTACTACAACCCGTCGACGCTGACGTATGCGTCGATCACGGAGAAGCCGGCGCGGACGGCGCGGCCGTTGCTAGGCCCGTCCAAGGCGGAGGCGGTCCAGCAGGATCTGATCCACATCAACGGGCTGAAGCCCGGCAAGCCAAGCCTGCACGACGACAGCTACAAGAATGCCGCCATCCTGGCGAGCTACGTGAGCGAGATGGGCAAGATCATGCCGCGCGCCGCCACCGGCCTCACTCGCAAGAGCCAGCGCATGGTCGGCAAGGCCGTCCGCCGCGCCCGCAGCATGGGCCTCCTCCCCGTCATGTCCCGCGGCGGCACCCGCGCCAGCGGCGCCGGCTGGAAGTAACCCCCGCGCCCACACCCCTCGGCTGTACTTGTAATCGCTCACAACCCCCCCTCAGCACACTTTTGCACACAAACCGTTCAGTCTCAATAACCAGCATGCAGCAAGTACCATTACCGTGGCATCGCGCAAGGACGACGGCGTCGCGCAGTCATGCTTACGGCGTTGCCTGGGGCTCCAGCGCCGAAGGCTTGCCTCGTATCTCTTCGAGCGCCACTTGTGTCGGTGTCTGTGGGAGCAGGCCGAATACGGTTTTAAGGAGGTGGATTCTTTCCTCTTCCGAGGCCAGGGTTTTTGTCAAGCTGCGGTCATGGCCGTCTTTGACGATGAATTTGTCGGCGATGATCATCTTGCGCTCTATGCACGACGGATGATATGGATACAGGTCGGGCGGGAGGCGTTCTTGGGCGACCAGCTCGTCGGAGCGTTGTTTCCACGCCTGGTTCTTGTGGGCGCCCAGCGCAAAAAAGTCCTTGATGACCATGATGGTGGTGGCGAACGGCTGCGAGTCGGCGGCGCCGGTTGCGCGGTTGCTGGTCTCAAAGTCGGCGTCGAATGCCTCGAGCGGGCTGAAGCTGTAGCAGTCGGCCCAGTGCTTTTCCGCCGACTTGGTCTGCAGCCGCCAGACGGATTGCTGTTCCGCCACTTGCGCCACCTCGGACGCGTGCACTTGCTGCAGAGCTGGCTCAACGGGCTCCAAGGTCGACCTTGGCTGGAGAACCGAGCGGACAAGCCTGTACTCGTCGCCCCCGCCCCGGCCCTGGATCGTTGCGCCGTCGCGCAACAGAATCGGGCGCGGCGGGCTGCTGCCGTAGCCCACGTCGACGAGGTAGTAGACGTACTGAGCGGCGTCGCGCGACAGATGCGAGGGGAGGTAGACCAGGTTGGCGGTATGCGTAAAGCCGTTCCACGCGTTGGGGCCCTTGACGCGGCCGAGGAAGGCAAAGGTGCGGAAGCCCAGCGCGCGCAAGAGCTGCTGGAAGAGAAAGTTGGACTGCATGCAGTAGCCGCCGCCGAGCCGCTCCTCGGCGTACCGGCGCAAGAGGTAGGCAGGATCCAGGTCCATGCGGCCCTGCGGCTCGTAGTTGATCGCCAGAGCCTCGAACGCAAACGTAGTCAGCATGTGGATCTGCAGCAGCGACAGCGTCCGCAGCGTCGGCGCGGGCAACGCAGCGCGCGACGCTGCCTGCAAGCGGCCACCAGCGAAGAAGGCAGAAGCGTCCGGTCAGAAAACAGCTAGACTCACGAAGCGCGGCCGCGACAAGCAGCGGCTCAGAATCTCATGCTCACTTCATCTCGCTCAAAGCCAGGGAAGCGTATCGTGCGCAGCAGTGTGCGGGCCTGCGACTCGGAGTAGACCGAAGCCACCCTCTTGGGCCGGTACATGGTCTTGCTTTCGAAACTGGTGCTCGAAGGGAAACGGTAACGGACAGCAGACGACCATGCCTGCCGCGATGGGCGGCGCTTTATACAAAAGTGCAGCTCGAGCTCGCATCACTCAGCCTCGCTGCGCGCGCGTCTGAGCTGGCCAAGCACCTCCGCCCCGTCGCCTTTCGCATCATTCTCTTTGTCGTAGCTGCGACCGTGTCAGCGACGAGCCTCCTTCGCTGTTGATCTCGCCCGCCGGGTTCCCCCTTCCCTTGCCCGCTCTCGCTGCGCTTGACCATCCTGCCTTCACCCCCCCCATATCACAGTCTGTCTTAGTCTCCGTCTGTCTTGTCTCGCGCGAGTGCTTGATCCCCTGCGATCGAGAAAGGAATCTATGACATGTAGCTGGCTGGCCCAGGTGCGTCTCCAACCCGCGGATAAGCTCCGATGCACAACGCAAATCGGAAGAGATCCGGCTATTTGCAGTTACAAATGGAAATCGTAATTGAAGCGTGTCTGCAATGCCGACATCGCAGCTGCGCTGTCAAACGTTCTGCTCACCTTCTCGGTGTGTCGCTCGCTGTTGCATCTTGTCCCCGGCGGCCAGCAATGTAATGAAGCCAGCCTGGATCCTCCGCCACCACGGATCCACGTCCATCCGTTGTCTCCACCATGCTCATGGTTTGCTCGCTATAGGCGACGAGACAGGCCAGGTCTCCCTCGTCGACCTGCGAACCCTGCGCCCAATATGGAGTTGGGCTGCCCACCAAGAATCAGCTCTCACTGTGCTTGTTCTCGATCGGGACCGCATCTTAACGTGAGTAAGACGGCACACCGCCGCTCGAACACGGCACGTGGCGCTCAACACTTTCCCTCTGCTTGTTGGCCGCAGACATGCAAGAGATAACAGCTTGAGGGTGTGGACTTTGTCGAGGGACAGCCCGAACAGTGTAGGCGGTGACGCGCGCTCACAGGGCGCAGAAGTCGCCCTGCTGAGAAGCATCGGTGTCAATGCGCTCAACTTTGCCAAGTGCGGCTACAACAGGAGCACTGACAGTGTGGCTGTCCCCAACGCTCTGGATGCAGCGTACATCGACGTTCTGCACTTAGGCTCCGGCACGAGGACATACGAAGCTATCTCCCGACCCGACATCATGCCGAGAGGAGGCAGCAGACAGCCTATTGTCATGTCGCTTCATCTGCTAGACGACTCGGTCATTGCTGGATATGAAGATGGTTGGGTGAAAAGATGGACGTTGGGCGGCGACCTCACCTGGCAGGCTAGATGCCATTCCGAATCAGGTACGTCTCACTGCTGTAGCCATCCCTCATCTCGCGTGCCTGCCCCTCATCCAGCATTTTCTTCTGCACAACAGTCATGAGTACAGCTATATCGGCATCCAACTTCGGCATCTCGGTGGGGGCAGATGACCGCATAGCGAAATTCGACCTAGGTACTGGGCAAACGGCTCTTTCGGAGATCAAACTCGCCGGCAATGCGAGCGTAGCCATCGCCCCTGACAACCGAACCTGCGTTGTAGGCGGATGGGACGGAGTGTAAGTGCTGACGTTAATTGTCTCCGCAGACCGCAAGCCACGCTGCCTTTGTACCGAAGCTGAGCAGTACTTCTACACCCAACAGCGTTCGGGTTTATTCTACGGAAAGCTTGCAAGAGCTTGGAAGCCTCGTCTACCACCGAGACACTGTCGAATCTGTATGCTTCGCTCCTGCTTCATCCTCAAGTGTCGGAACGTATGACAGCGACTCCGAAGACAATGATGAAGCAGGTCAGCAGGGCGAGCAAAACAGCTTGAATCTGACGCTTGCAGCGGGTGGGCGCGACGGCAAGGTCTCTTTGTGGCTCTATCACTGATACCACAGCGCACCTAGCAATCATAAAAATGCAATAAATGGGAGATTGGCGGTTGCCTGAGATATATTCTCCGTGACGCCACAACAGCTGAAGCGATAGTGGCTGTATTGATGTAGCGCAGTGTAAATGCGACAAGCTACTTCCGATAACGAAGCCGCTTGAAATTAAAGTGAAGCTGTAAAACGCCCCGATCAAAGCTGTTCCTAAAGCCTCTCTTGTGACCGTACTCCCAGTCTTTGTTAACGATCCGAAAGGCGATGTCCTCGTACGGCGGGCCTGCCGAAAAACGTAAGAGTACCGTATCGCTGCTCCCCGCTTCTTTGACGATTTTGTAGGTGGGTGCGGTCGTTTTGTCGATAAGATCTGGGTAGAAAATGTTGAATTTATACCCTTGCACCGTCTTCGGCGGCGGATTGTCCGAGTCATAGTGCGTCTGATTGTACTTGTTCCACTCGAAACCTGTGTGGACCCGGTTGAAGTATCGCGGTTTTCGCGGCCTATATTTGTCCTCCCATTGGTAGGTTTGACGAGTCAAGACCTCGTCGCCTTTGAACTCCTCCTCTTCCACATCGAGCGCTTTAGAGGCTTCCTGCATGAAGAGCCGATCCGCCACATTCTCCCTGTCTGCGTCGTCCTCGTCATTGGTCCGCCGTGCTTTAGGAATGAAAAGCGAGCCTACCACCTTACGGCGTGCATCAACCAGGCGTTCCAGCTCAGCGCGAAGCGTGGTCACCGGCAGATGGCGCTCTTCGTAGCTAAGCTGAGATACGTCGACAGGCGCTGGCTCCATCTCTTCAGGGTCATAGGCAGCAACAGCTTCATCTGGGTTAGAGGCAGCAGAGACGATTGGCGTCCCCGCTGGGTGGGGATCAACGTCACTCGCGTCGTGCACATCGTCAGAGATCTGATGCAGAAGATCCTCTTGCTGCCGGTATCCCTCATCGCGCTGCTTTCGACGAAGATATTCGATCCGGTTGGATAATACAGCCTCGTGCATATCGCGCAGCTTAGCTTTCGCTCTCCATACGACTATGGACTTGAGCACACGCTCCCAGTACTCGACATCGAGCGGCTCTCCACACGCCAATTTGGCTCGCACTTGTTCTTGCAACTTGTTGAGTTCTTCTGTTGACTTTGAGGACAGCATGCTGTTGATGCGACTGCGTTCATCTGGATCCAGCCGTGAGCGCGCCATGAATTGCGAACCGTTCTCTGCGCCGTCCGCTTCGTTGAGCTCTTCTAACTTGTCATCGCATACAATAATCATTGACCTCCAGAAGTCTAGATTAGACTCGCTCTTTTCTAGAGCGAGATACATTTGTATATCTTCATGAAGTTCCTTGGTCTCTTCGATCGTCAGGTTTTCGAAAATGTTGTAGGGCTCATCAAGGTCGATCTCTAGGCCGGCTTCGTCATCGTCCTCCTCATGGTGAACTCTGCTATCGCCCACACTTTCTGGGTCGGCGAGCGCTGCAGGGTCGGCCCACTTGAGATTGAGGCTGAGCAGGTCGATAGGCTTGGCGCGGTTTTCCTTGACTCGGATTACCGCTCGTCGTTTGGCTTGCTCCAAATGAAAATCGTCCTCCTTTGCCACCCAGCCCGCCATTTGGGCTGATTCGGCGAGGCGTGCCATTCGAGCCTCCTCCTCCTCCCTGATGGCAGCTTGTTTTTCTCTTTCGGCTCGCTTTGCGTTGAGCTTTTCGATCTCTGCCATAGCTTCCAACCTTCTTTCCGCATCCCGTCTCTCCGCTTCCTCTTTGGTTAGACCTTGCTTACGCTCCTTTTCCGCCTTCTTTCCCCAGGTAAAGCGCTGCCCAAGGTTGGCGTCATTGAAAGGATTGTCCTCGGCGGAATACATCATAAGCTCCGCTACAGCCGTCCTTTGTGCCGCCGCTTCGTCATCGTTTTCCGCCACACTCTCCTCTAATTTCCTTAGCTTTTCAGACCTTTTTAGAGCCTTCCTCGCCCGTCTTTCCTCGGGCGTCTCCCCGCGCCGTGACTTGTGACCACGCTGAAGTTCTTCACCTCGATCCGCATGGCGATAGTTGCTCCTGCTGCTGCTACCGCCTGTGTCACGCTGATCGTCAGTGGACCTATCCTTGGCATCATGATGGCGTGATCGGTGCCTGTGACCCTTCTCCTCCGCCTCGCGGACCCTTTTACGACGGCTAGAACTGAGCTCGTCGACTCCGTCGGAGTCCTCTTGTAAGCGATCTCTGTGATGCCTGCCCGCTTCACGATCTCGTGTACGACTTTGTCCTGAATGTCTTACATGGTCTTTATCGGTGTAAGCCCTTGACGACATCGTTCCTGGCGCAGTAGCAGCACGTCTTGATTCGGCAGAGCCTTGACAGCAAAATGTAAGATCATGAACGCTGATAGATGGTTGAAATCTCGAAAGGGACAAATCACGAAGCAAGTGGCCTCCTCGGCCGCTCAGTCGAAGAGTGGAGCGGCTAAAATCCAAGGTCGATTGCTGCCAAAAGACCTAACAGATTAAATTCGGCTCCTCCCCCCGCATCCAGATCACGATGCCACGATTCCGTGGAAGGCGAGTCGTTAATCTGTCTATGGTCAACGTTGTTCAACCGTCTTCCCGCACGTCTTGTATCTCTTCACGCTTCTTTACGCTCTGCCGCAAGCTTGGGCCACTAGTCTTGCCAATGATGACACCCACTTCGGGCGGAGAAGCCCGAAGTAGTTCGTCATCTTCTGCGGACCAGCTGCACCAGTTCGAGAGATTACTCGGTCGCTATGTCAGTTTGACTGTTGGCGACAAAGAGCCTCGAACTATCACAGGTAAACTGTGGGCATATGATCCGAACCTCGGCATTGTAGGCCTTGAATGCGCCGCATCGCCACTGCAGCCCCCTTTCACCGCTGCTCCTGCCGCAGCAGCTAGCGTTGCACAAGCTTCTCAAGCCTCCCGAAATAGGTTCGCACAGAGTGCAGAGGTCATTGGATTCAAGATTGTGAAGGTTTCCGAGGTCAAGAAGATCGAGTTTGACCACTCCGGCACCAACAATAACCCAGACAGAAACGGTGCTAGTGCTCACAATCTGTCAGGTGTCTTAACACCTGTCCACCCCGTTTCTCTCAAGGCAGCACAGGCGAGGGAAGCGGAAGCGGTTAAGCAGAGTCTGGCAAAGGTCGCGCGAACAGGAAAGGATGTCTCGGAGTTGGCGCAGTCAGTCTTCGACGCTCTCAGCAAGACGTAAGTGCACATAAGGGCGTACCCATGGGGCGAGCTTATCACAGCTCGATAGAACGCTGACGCCTTTTGAATCCTTTCCTTCTCCGGCGAGCTCAGTCTGCCATGTCGATGGCATGGCTCTCACATCATTGTCATGGAAGAGGTCGTTATTGTAAGTCCTTCTCTGATAGCAATTTCGAGGCATATGTCTCACCAATCATCGACCTTCTGTGATTTCTCAGTCTGGCCCCGAATACGACCCAGCCTCGACAAATGTGCCAGGATTTACTCGGGACCAGCTGCAATCCTACATCGACGGTACCGATACGGGACCAATGCTTGAAGGTGCGCAGTCAAAAGCTAACAGCTGGTTCCGGGTCGTCAAAGTCGTAAGTTCTGCTATTGTTTTGTCTCGAGTAGCCCTAGCTGACGACTAAGCAATTTCTCGCACATCAGCTGCAAGGCGAAAGGCGAAAGATTCTAGCTTCTTGATAGCCAGGGCGCTCGGCTGTTGTGATTATCATATGTATGAGTACATCAAGAAGTGATTGCGATATACAAAAACCGCTTGTTATTAGCTGGTCTTGTACATTGTCTCGGCTTCGAGGGTTTCATACCACAGAAGAAGAGTATTGAATCACAACGACGCACATGAGTCGAACTGCTCGGTCCGTGCTCGGTCCGACGAGAACGCCTGTTGCGTCTCTGATCCATACCACCTCGGCAAAACCCGGCGACACAGCCACTGATATCATTTCATTGACCTCCGGCTGATGTTTTAAATGGAAAAAAAAAAAAAAAAAAAATGGTGGATGATGGACGATGTGTTACTATACAGTATACAGAAGCTAGCCCGCTTCGCCGTAAAATGTGCTAGGTCAGATGCGCGGGGTCAGAGGTCGTCATCGTCGTCACTTTCTACCACTCCCGAAGTGAATAGTGGACGATACTCCGACCCGGCCCGATCTAGCCTCCGTTTCACGTCATGCTCGTCTTCGCCGGTTGACCAGCCTCTTCCTCCAAACCAGCTGAGTAGAACTGGGAGCAATATCAGGCCATGCAGAAGGCCGCCTACGATAAGGCTGAGCCATGTTTTGGCGTAGTACAGCTTCAGCAGATCTGACTTGGTGAAAATGAGCACGCCGACGCCTATCAGCTTGGTCGAGAAGATACCACTTACGACGGCGCCTCCGACGTCTGCAAGCGCAACCCATGCTCTCTCGTCGCGTTCCTTCTGCGACATTGGGTGCGACCTTGGAAGTGCTCCTGGAGTCCTCATAAATGCCCTGGCAATGTGAGCGCAGAACTCGACACCTATCGCAGCACATACGCTGAGGTTGACGAGGGTCAGAGCATTGAACTGGATGCCCCAAAAACCCATGGTGCCTGCGACTCCAAAAACTGCGCTGACGACGCAGATCGTCACAATAAGACCGGTCCTCCAACTGCCAAGAAGCACCGTAGTGATTGCGAAGATCGCGACGGCTGCCGAGCCAAGGACTTGGACGGCCATAGATCTCAAGTACGTGTACTGCTCGAAGAAGATGAAGAAAAGGCTGTACGGGAAGACTTTATAGCCTATTCTCGTTGATATATCTTCAGATATGCGTTGAGATTGCTCCAGTGCTTCTATGAAAGTGGCTTGAGACCGTAGTGGAGAAAAGTATGTGCGAAAATGCGATGCTCGCACCACCTTTAAGCCGGTATCGGGATCTGTTCCGATGCTTAGGGCGCTTGAATAGGCTGCTTGACCTCCGAGGGGGCATTCCTCATTCGTAGGGCTGATCAGCCACTGCTCCAGATAATGGTAGAACTCTTCCCCTTCTGGCAGACCATCCATGGTAATGTTCCAGGGGGGATTCCTTCCCTCAAAGCAAGCTTGGCAAGAGAATTGGCTTTCGTGAGGTGTGCAGAATGTGGCAGGATCCTGCTTTCGGACACGGCAACATCCCTCCAGTACCGGATTGAGCCATTGAAAGAAATCGTCGATCCAACTGCTTGCCGGTTCCGCAAGAAGTGAGATGGCTGGCCTCTTTCGCTCGCCTTCTAATGTGTTGGCGAGAGACAACGGTTCGCAGGTTGTAAATCGTCCGCAAAGACCGCGCTGTCCCCGGCGGGTCCCTGTGTCTTCGCCAGAAGCGATGAAATAAACGGGGGGTCCGACATCCAGGAAAGTATCCACCGCGTCGAAATAAGGGCGCAGGTGGGATTTGGAAGGTAGGGCAAGCCTTTGGTCTAAGCCCATCTCAATTCTGCGAACACCGACAGAACTAATTGCAATTAGAGCGCCAAAGGCAAGCACAACGAGCTTCTTCGTCGTTGGACGTAGCAGAATCGGTGCATAACTGAAACGGATAAAATTGTCGAGCCAGCTTCCTTGAGCCTCCTTCATAGCCTGGACGCCGGTGCCACTTACGCTGGAGGTGACAGAATGTCGGGCAATTCGTACGCACGGAAAACAGTCGATTCTTCCACCCTCGGTGCGATCCGCATCCAAGGCCATAGCAGCGACAAATACGGTGCAATGAAGGATAGCGACGATGAACATGCTTCCTGCAGCGTATAAGGCAAAGTTACGGACAGCTGGCATTGGGACCAATGCTCCAAGGAGGAAAGCCACCACCTGAGTGGTGGCACTCAAGAGGATCGAGGGTCCCATGCGCGAGAGAGCTCGTGCCGCTCGCTCAGCGCTGGTAAGAAGTACAGCGGGATCGTGGCCAAAGGTTTCTGCGTCAGTGACATTCTCACCTGCGGCTCCAGGACCCTCGGTGGGTGATGCCATGGACCTCCCTGCTTCACTTGCCAGATGCCCTGGCGTAGGCTGTAATATCGACGTTGGTATACCGTCGGCGCTGAGATCAACATTGAGAGGACCCTGACGCTCCATTTCGCTGCAGAGAAGGAAAATGTTGTCCACCCCAACAGCGAGCAGCATAAACGGAATGACTTCAGCGATGATGAGTGTGACCTTCACACCCATAGCGCTAAGGGTTCCTACGGCAGTCGATACTGAAAGCAACACTATAAAAATCCCAAAGAGACCTAGCGTGAACTTTGAAGAGACGCAAAAGCCTCTGATGACTTGACGAAGTTGCATCCACAACCTTGACGAACTGCCACTTGCACCACGTATTCGCAGCAAAGGTCTACTATTTAGCGGCAAGCGAGGGTATGAGCTGGTGGGGTGCTCGGAAACGTCTGGGTTTCGCGCCGAATGACTGTTGCTTTCCGAGATCGCCGCCGTAGACCACCCGCCAAGAGTCAAGGCCGCATAAACAAACATGGTCAAGTACGAGAGTACCACGATTCCAATGTCCGTGTTGCTACTGCTTCCAATCTCCTTCTGGAGGCTCACACCTGTGCTGAAAGATATCTCCAGCCCAAGCTCTCTTCTTCGTTGAGACAAAGGATGTTCTTCCGGCGTGGCCGAAGTGGACAACATGGTACCCGACACTTCTAGAAGCAACGAAAGTAGCGCGTTTTCCCACTCTTCTGCACCAGCGATTGCAGATTTGTCAGCACTATTGTTCAATACGTAAGTCACGACGGCCGATCGTGCCGCACTGGGCTCGAGGTTTTGAGGTATGCCCCCAAGCACGATATTGGGTTTCAGCGGTTGCCCGAAGGTCGGAAGGCATTCTGCTGGATTGTTGGCGCACTGGTCCAAGTACTGGCTCCAATTGTCAGCCGAAAGCCCCGAGCCGACCAAGTCATCCTGGAAGTATCCGAGGATACTCTGCACCACGCAAGGAGAGCCAGGGCCTGCTGGGGCAAGACAGACGTCTTGCAACCTGAGGCCTGAAGGCTCTGATCTCAAACTGCGTATTTCACGCTCGAGGTCGTCGAGCCAAAGTAACCTTTCCCACGAAATGACTGGTGGGAGAGAGTTTATGTCAGGATCGATTCGCAACTGCGGTAGTCTGCTGTGCGATTCCCGGTCCATCAAGAATATTTGCTGAGGGCGGTAGAAAGGTCCAAATTCCTGGTCGAAAAAGTCCTTTTGCAGCTTCGCGGTGGATCCGGGCGCGACCCATAGTGCCACGGGATCCGTCTCCACCTCGAAGTACCTCCAACCGCTATTAGCGATGGAAACAAAAACACCTGCAACTAGGAACGTCACCCAAGGATTACTTGCGCATATGAGCCCAATCTTGTAGAAAATCCGAGACAGAACCCTGTTTAATGGATACTTGCGCGGTTGCTGGGAAGCCAAGGCTGATAGGTTATGATCTGTCGCCAAACCAGCGCCGCGGTAAAACCCATCAGCTACAGAGGTTCCGGCTGACCCATCTTCTCCGAAGTGTCCTACCCCCCTTGCCCCCAATAGGTCAGTAGTACGCCGAGATGCAATCTCTTGTGGAGCGCTCAAAGAACCGTTATTTCCGTTGATGTCCTCTGCATGGACAGAATCTTCTGAAGCCATGCGCACCCGCTCGAAGCCGCTGCCCTCACTGAACAAGCTGAGACCACTGCTTCGGTGAGGAAGAAATATGGCGCCTGTTTTTCGCTTCCTGTACTTCTGAAAAGGGATCCAGGCCACTACTGCCAGGACAACAGCTAGGTAGCACAGCACGACGGCGGATGTGTAGCATGACAGCGAGCCGACGGAACAAGGAGCCCCTTGGTGTCCTCTGCCTGGGACCGGTGGTAGCGGTGCACACGTATCGGGGCAATCGACGCAGGCACATCGCGATAGAAGTTCTGGATCGCTGCATTGCCTCGGGTTATGATCGAACGGGACAGGTGGACTTCCGGTGTTATTGCCGAGGCCGTAGCGGCCAGCATCTTCAGTGAGTGACCGGAGACTGGTATCCTTGGTCGAGGGGAAGTTGATTTGAAAGGGACTACCCACTAGCGGCTTCTCGTCGCCTAGAAACTTAAGGAAAGCGGATTGTTCTTTTGCACCACCTCCGATGAGGTCCATGGCAAACCCGTTGCTGGCTCCAAACTTGACGTCTTTGCAGCTGTCGAAGAAAGTCTTTTTCCATCCTTCTTCAATGTAGTAATCAACTGTCTTGACCGCTATTGTCGGCTTTCCATCATTTCCCGGAAGCTGTTGAGTCTCTACTACATCAACGAAGAGTGACTGATTGGGAGAGCATGTAAAGGAGCAGAATAGGGAACGGAAGTTGTTCCGGCAGGCAGGGCATGAGGAGATCAAAGCCTCGGCTTGCTGCAGATTTGCAGCAAGGACTTCAACCTGATCCTCAGTACAGCATACTGCACCTTCTTCGTACTCCGAGCCGCACGTCTCTACCAGATGTTGTCGAAATCCTGATGAAGGTAGAGTGGCAGCCTCGTCGACAGGACAAGGCAAATCGGGGCTAAAGACGTTCTTCTTCCCGCAACTGCCCTTCATGTGACAACGACCCTTAGGCCGTTGCGACATGTGCACTGTTTCCATTCGGATTCCTTGTGGAGCTGTGGAACTGCTAGATATGCTGATGAGTGCTGGAAGATTTAGGATGTTTCGGATGGTGTTCTGATGTCTGCTGCGATAGGGGTCTAGATCGAGCAATCATGTGAATGTGAATGTTGAATGGCTTGGCCCAAGCGGTGATGGCCCCCTCATTTCAGGATTGAAATCGTGGATGCCAACAGGCTTAACATACAGTCGCGTCCAATACTCACACTGTCCCCACCATTTAACCAAAAATACTCGAGGTGGCCTCTCATTCACACAGGACATCACTTATGATCATGCAGAGTGGTGTGTGTCCTACTGTTCGAAAGCTGTGCTTAAGGGTTACACAGTGATGTGACTTTTGTGTGGATGCAATAGGAAAAGCGTGACAAAAATAGCTGGCCAAAATTTTCTTGTCCTCAATGCAAAATAAGGGTCACCTTCAGTTACCTTTTAGCAGCTTGGACTACCTCCAGTTTTCTAGACATCGACTTTATGAGTCTTTGATTAGACTCCAAAGGGACAGGCTTACATGCTTTGATGACAGTAGCCTGAAGATTGGCTGTGTTTGTGATGCTATACTTTTTCGTACCCTGTCATGCCCCAGGGTCTGATAACCTCTGGTGCAGGGGGGTTGACTGGGAGTACCAGTGAGCGGATGAGGTTGGGTTGATGTGGGGATGCACACCACTACAAGAGGCCGCCGCTACAGTGGCAACAAGGTAGTCAAGGTCATATACTAGGACTTGTAAAACCATTTTGACATGACACCTATGGGTAGTTCTTCCCGTAGAACTACCTAGGACCTCCCCTAGGTTTTCCGCATGAGCCATATATGAGCCCCTACATCCAGAACCCCTAGCGTCGCCTAATCATGGCAGGGGGCGGTGGACTCCGGGGAAACTTCTTTAGGATCTCTTCCCCGAAGACTTGAATCCTATTTCCCCTAGGGGTCACTACGGAATGGTTCCAGACCTCTAGGGGAAAGTTTTCCCGCTAGGACTCCTACGAGAACTTCTTCCCCTAGAACTAACTACCTTAGAACTCAAGAATCATAAATGTAAAATTACCGGCAAGAACCCTTGACACATAGACTCATAAATCCACCGAAGCGTGTGTTAGGCGCAAATGAACCATAAATTCTAGAAAAATGAATAAATACTATTCTTTTCCCGAACAGGCGTTCCCTTATGTCTGTTGCTGTATGAATTTTAGGGTTCTGGTAATTCATGAGAAATCATAAACCCAGATATTCATGATCTGTATCTCGTGGTTGCCACCATTTAAACTTTTGGATGATTAAGGCCCAACAGGTTGAGAACAGCTTCAGATATACATATGAATTGTGAATCTGGCGTCGCTGAGAATTTCCACATACGATCTATGATTCATGTTCTGTGCGGGCACATCTATGCCCCAGGTAGATCCGGCTTGGGCATGGGTGTTTACCTTACAGGGCACTATTGACGATATTTTTGGCTGTCGGTTAGTTTGAACTGGCGATGTGCAGACACCCTATAGAGTCCTTCCGGGATTTTTACTTTCATGATTAGGCAAAGCTAATGGTTTAGATATTATGAGAAAAAAATCACCTGGGGGTTTTAGGGGAATATCTTGGGAAAATGTATCCCCGAGCTCACACCCCTGCTATGAATGCCGCAAAACTGGCCGGTCACCATGCTCACCAGCCTTTTAAGGAAGGTAGGAAGCTCATTCGCGCCCTCCATCGTGGCAAGGTTCTTTTTTGCTTGGACGCCTTGCAAGCTGCAATTCTTACAGCGTGCCTAGGCACTGGATTACGAGTGTGAACCCTAACACACCCTATGAGTTCTTGCGGCAAGTTTTTTCCTTTCGGCAACGCTAGGGTTTCAGGAGGGAAGTTTTCCCCTCCCCTGCGTATGATTGATCATTAAACTAACAGGAAGTTTCATGATTTGACCCAATTCATGTTCAGGAATATATTCAAGGACGCGTTTCAGGACATCTGGTGTGACAAAATTTCGGATTCCCGTCAGCATAGACACCTTGACATCGCCCAGATTTATGCTTTCAGTCACAGATTCATATCAGGGGTGTAACCCCCTTAGGAAAACTAGTCATAAGTGTTCCATTCAAGGGACACCTAGGGGAATTCTTACATCTAGCCCTAGAAATGTTGCCTAGTCATGAATGTGAAATTTCCGATAGGATTTCCGGTAGAAGTCTGACAAAAGTCACAAATTCATTCTATCGCGACTTTTACGGGAAGTACCGAAACCCACCGCGCACATGACTCATGACTCTGGCTCATCTCAGGTCTCGTATTCATAATTGGGGGGACGAATCTCCGGGGGAAACTCCCCTAGAACTACCTCGGATTCGAGTCCTAGGGGAAGTTTTTCCCGTAGGACTTTCCCTAGAAGTCCTAGGGAGTACTGCGGAAAGTTACCCCGAAGCCCGCGGCCCCCTGCTGTGATGAAAACATGAATGACTCATATATGTACTCATGACTTTGCCATAGCACCTCATTCTAACGGAAGATGTTCGAAAGAATTACCGTAAAACGAACAATGACCTTCGATGTTTCCTGCAACGATGATCCATGGATCTGAGTCATACTATGAGTTCATAGCTACTGTGACTGGAGTGGTTATGAATTTTTGTTGGCGGTCAGAGCTGGAGCTTGTAAGCTTCGGAGTCCTAAGGGCAAGAAATCTACGACAGGAGTCCTGGCGGACAGAAGGGAAAGCTCCCAGAGGAGTCTGGCAGAGGTCGAAATTTGTTTTGTCGCGACTCATGCTCCAGCGGGAAGTTTTCCCGGACTTCCTTGCTAGGAAGTGCAAACATATATATGTACACGCCGAGATACGAACCGCATGCTGCTTAAGACACCATCATGCTCATACCAAGGCTGGCGTTTTACTTGGTAGCTCGCACGCTCACGCCTGCGCGAGCCGCCGCCATCGTGGATGGAGAATGATGGATGAGGTGCCTTGACTTATGGCTCGCACTCATGACTGCTTGTCTTACACTGTTGACAGCGGTCCGATTTGAATCTTGCTGCAATCATGTGCATCGTCTGATATGTACAACCAACCGAAGAACATCTGGATCATATATGGGGAAGCAGGCATGAAGGTCCTGGGTAGCATTCATGATTATGACTCTATGACTGCTCCCCCCAAACTGTGCGCTTGCTGACAGCGGCGGACGGGACTGATGCTATGGTCTCTTTACTTTTCTGCCAGTTCTTTCGCTACGCTACATAAGGTTGAGTGAACGTTTTTAATCAACGACTATGGGGTTGCTCTTCGCCCTTGCTTGCTTTTCACACAAAGACAAGGCGTCTTGGATCATCTCGCGGCTGAGGAAACGGAAACGCTCATCCAGCATCTGTAAGCTACTCTGGAGCTGCTCGACAGTATTGGTGCCAAGCGTGAAACCTCGTAGACAGCTAACCTTCCTGAGATATTTCAACAGGTATTTTGCCGTGACCATAACGTAGAGGTCCTCTACGAACCGCGCATCTGGATGGCGCTCTTCAGACTTAGCAAGTTGCAAGTACGACTCCCTCGGGTCAGCTAGTACTATAAAACCATTTTCCATCATTCTTCTGAGCACCCATTCGAATAGACGCTGTACCTTGTCTGTTTGAGGTTCCGTACTTGAGCGACGTTTCATGCGCACCTCCACTATCCTTTGGCCCAGCTGATAGAGACCGGGCTGGGACTTGATATCTGATAAGCGGAAGTACTGAGCTTCGCGCAAGTAACGGTCAATGTACTGTTGGACTTGAAGCCGGAAATAAGTTTCCGTCAGCCCGGCATCTGGGACTTTCTCCGCATCCCGTAACAAACGGCGCTTGGTTAGAGGCAAGTGGGACCCCTTGCGCAGGGCCGAGCTCCCCGGCTGTACGACTAAACCCGATGTAGGGGTCAGGTCGTCTTGCATCGAGGCGCCGTCGGTTTCACTGGATAGGAGTTGGCGCGCCTCCGTCCGCGTGAGACGCTTTTGTTGAGCTTGTGCAGAAAAACTTCCGTGAGTTGTGGCAAAGGCAGCTTCAGCCGTGCTAGATTGTTCTGCTGTCTGTTCGAGCGCATCTCGCCAGTCTCGATGTTGGTGCGTGCGGGTCTGAAAAGCGTCGCGCTTCTGCGCGACGTGCCATTGATGCAGAACAGCTTCTGTAAGGGGCGAGCAATAGGTAGGAGCCACCAAAGACAAGGCGTCTAGCTGGTGCTGACATTCCTGATTTGGGTCGTCACACAGGACTGGAAAGGGGGGCTCTCTTTCTGTAAGTGACGAACGGAAGATTAGCAGAGCTGCCGATACTCACTGATGTTCCTTGCAGCGAGAAAGCGATTTTCCCAGCGGTCGACTTGGATCTTTCCGCAGCAGCTGATCGTATCTGCTAATCCGAAGCGAGGTCTGATCGGAGTTAATTGTCCATGGGAAAGAGCAGGTTCGCTGTGCTCGGCCCGTTTCGGAGCGGCTACGAGGTAGCATTCTGGGATCCCCAGAGCGGTTGTTGCCTCCTTTGAGGTATGTCGCTGCTGCGCTCGACGTAAGGACTTTCGCGTTTCGAGAACACGCAGCACTTGTGTGCCGTCGTCGACTGAAACATGAAGACGTGTGAACGGTAAGCTCCTCGCTAGCTGTTGGTGGCACAGCGACTTGACTCACCTTCGTAAGTGATGCTGTCTTCTTTGCTTGTGATGCCAACAATAATCCCACACACTTGAGCCATGACGCAAGGATAGTTGTAATGTCGGAAGAAGGGCAAGCCTGCAAACATGCTTGGTGAGGTCAGAAGAGGAGCAGCAGCGATGTGTTTGTGGACACGACTCACCTCCCAAGACTGCGGAAAGCTTAGACATCATCTTCATCTCGGCCACATCCCTACAAGTGCATTTCGGGATTGCAGCCGCACCGGATTCTGCGCTTTCGTAAGCTTTGACAACATCGCTAGGAGATAGATGCGCGAGGAAGTCCTGGCACTGGTGACCATCTTTATGCAGTAAAGAGTTTAGCAGGACAGGCGATTCGAGGCAGATGTCCGTGCCATCCATCAAGGTTCCTTCTTATAAGCGTTACAAGGCTCCCGTGGTGCCTCGACAAAGGGCCTGCGATGGTGTGGCCGGGATGTGCAGAACATGCGATCGAAGAGGCCGGCAGAAGGGAGAGATGCAGGGTGTTATAACGGAAAAAGACCAACACTACGTCCAGGCGCACTTAAATGCAGCATTTTTGGGTCCGCGACGCGTTGCGAGAATCAATCATGAACCAACAATCAAAATGAACTCATGACTGAGTTGCGTGCCAAGATTTCCCCTTCCTCGCCGCTTGTGTCACTTTTGCCTCTTACACCATCTGCTCCGATTGCGTACTCGCTGTCTCTCTCGTAAGATTCCAGCAATATGTCGGCTTCAGAGTAAGTAAACGCGACTTGCCCCGTGCCAAAGTATAAACATAGTCTCACATTTTTACCCTCCAACAGTAGCACACAAGAGTCTACGCTTTCTGCGACCGCCAGTGGTACTGACGCCGGCGTAGTTCGGCAAGTCGAACCTGTCGTTGATAAGGGGAAGGGCAAAGCAAAGGCGGCTGAGACAGGTATGTAATGCTGCACAAACCCTCTGCTCCTATTTTCGATATACTGATTTGGCCAAATATCATAACCGCTTGCTTCTCCATAGAATATGGTGATGACGATGATGACGAGGACGAAGACGAAGACGAGGATGACGAGGACGTCGAAGACGAGGCAGAGGTAAGAGAAGAGCTCCCAGGGTATCGAAGCGCCATTGTGGCAGGACTACCACTGACATGTCCATTCACTCTCTGTATCGCTCATCCCACGTAGTTCGACGATGCTATCGAAGATGAAGATGAAGATTTCGCCGAGATCGACCCTTCTAACATCGTATACACAGGTCGACGGCGCAAAGCCCCCTTAGACTACAGCTCTGAGGAGGCTCTGAAGCAAGCTGGATTGAGGGCAGACACGCATTTGGCGGACGCGGAAGAGGATGATGCTGAATTCGAGGTAAGTCTTTCCTAGTTTCTTCCTCCCATTCGGGTTGCGATGGCGGAGTCGGTTCGTTCGCCACTCCCTAGCTTCTCTTCTTCTCTCTTTCTAACCCAACTCAATCCAACTCTCCATCTCGAACAGGATACCGAAGAGATGCAAGATGCCTGAATTGAAGCTTAGCGATGACCCTGGAAGTCAACGAATGGACGAGCTCCCCACTAAAAATACAAATCGACCATTGTCGTTCGACCACTGTCGATGGCAAAAATGAAGGCTATCACTACTTCTGCTAGTCGTCAGGGTCGACATCTTCTACGTTGCCGCCTCCGAATTCTTCGTGAACATAATCATCCTCATCCATCTCGACTTCGGGATCCTCCTCGTAATCAAGATCAGCTGCTTCCCGCTCTTCGTTTGGTGATGGTACTTGCGCTAAGCCTGCCTGCTGATCGTCGCCCAGATCTGCCGCAGCAGCAAGTTGTCCGGTGAATTCGCTTACCTGAACCGGCATCGAGTTATACTCCAGCGCTGTCTCTTGTCCAACTCCGTTCAAAGATGTGCCATCGTGCGGCGAGGCTGGAGTGAGTGTATCTACTTCACCAAATGCGCCTGTTGGTAGATAGGCCTGTACCAGCGACAGCAGTTCTTCGATCTGTTGAGGGTAAAATCGATCCTCTAGCTCTTCGATCAAGGTGTGCAATTCTACAACGCTTTGGGGCGCGTGGTTGATGATCTGCAATCTTTCAGATCTGTTGAGGCCACGGGCGTGTCTTCTTGCCTCAGAGTCACTGATGGAATAGCCCCTCGTCTTGAGTTCATCCAAGAAGATCGTGATTGTTTCTGCGTTTTGATGGGCACAAGGGCGCGACATCTGACTCAAGGCGGAGACAGTCTTGTCGACCGCACAAGCAGCGGTAGCAACGATATGGAGAGAGACACGACTGGGTGTCAGCAAAGAGCCCGTCCACCTTCAACGGTTCTCAGAAACACCTACCTCGTACTGGATTGTTCTAAGGTTTTCGGGTACCGAGGCCAGCCAGACTTCATCGTCGTCTCCAACGGTCTTGCTGGCATTCGTCGTGTCTCCATAAGCATTTTCATCCTCTTCAGATACCTGAATTCGAGCTTTTGCCGTCCGTGCCTTTTGTTCTGTCTCCATCTCCTTAAGGACCGTAAGCACTTCGAAGTCGCTGAGCAGAGCCGAGCGCGGCTTGATAACACGCATCGTGAGGTGAACACGCGCCTCGATGGCACCTGATCCGCTTGGAGCGTAAAAGATACAACTAATACCGGCTCAAGTCCTCAGGCATTGCGGGTGGAGCTTGGATGGACAACGTACGAGCCTCACGGAAGTTGAAGCATGCCTCGACTCACACTCTGTGTCGGTTGCAGTGACTTTTTTTTGGTCTGGCTGATTACATAAGCGATGCCCACGCTGTTCGTGAAGCAGGTGCATGCGCCCGGAAAGGACCCACACAACCACGAAACACCAGCCTTGACTTTTTTTTGGATTTTGTGGTTTGGAGGTTGGAAGAATTTCCGACCGACTCCACACGCCGTTGCATTTTTTGTGCGGAGGACTCTCACGCTAGCTGCTTGAGCCCTTTCCTTCCTACTGGACGATTTTTGCTTTGCTTCCATCACACTGATCGCCCATCATGGTGAGTTTCACTGCGGCCAATGCCGCCTCGAGCCTGCTCCACACCAACTCTGACTCAATGCTCGCTTTTGCCCGCTAACAGAAAATCAAGGCGCTGTCGCGGTCTCTGGACGTGCATGCTCCCGCCCGTCAAGGTGACCCTGCGCCTCTCTCCAGGAACCTCGATCCTGCTCTACATCCATTCGACAAGCCAAGGGAGTATACGAGAGCCCTCAATGCTGCCAAGCTAGACAGGCTTTTTGCTAAGCCGTTTGTCGGGGCTTTAGAAGGTCACATAGACGGCATCTACTCGATTGCCAAGGATACCAGTCGCCTCAACGTTGTTGCATCCGGTAGTGGCGATGGAGGTACGTATTGATGGGAGGGATGCTCGGCACTTGGGTCGTACTGAACAGAGCTCTTTTCCCCTTCCCTCGATTGCAGAAATCCGTCTTTGGGATCTGGCAAGGCAGCGTCCCATCTACGTCTATCCCAAGGCACATTCCGGCATCATCCAGTCGATTTGCATCTCGCCACTCTCATTTATTTCGCCTTCTAGCGACAGATCCATTGGTCGCAGGATGATCTCGTGCTCTACCGACAGAACCGTCAAAGTGTGGGATGCAGACCCCACACCTGATAGTTTGGGCCTTACCGGCCCAGGTCTGGACAATGGGGATGAAGACGAGGATGATGAGGACATGACCACTGGCGGCAGTCTGAGAAGGGGTGGCCTTCTTAGCACCCGTGACAAGGACGTACCCGCTAGCGAAGTGAGTCTTATACATCCTTTGTCGATCAGACGCGCGGATATCCGTTTGCTGACGCCCCTAACTTTGTCCTTGATCATCTTCTCAGCCATTGACCGTCTACAGTGGCAAGACCGCCTTCAATTCACTCACCCATCATGCCTCGGATCCCATCTTCGCCTCAGCATCATCCTCTATTCAAACATGGGACCTTGAACGCGGCGGTTCTTCAGATCCGTTGCTAACTATGACCTGGGGTCCGGATGCCATCAACGTTGTCCGGTTCAATCCGAGCGAACGAGAAGTGCTCGCGAGCGCCGGCACCGACAGAGGCGTAGTTTTGTACGATCTGCGCAGCGGCAAACCCCTGACCAAGATGGTCATGCAGGTGAGTCTCAGTCCATTGAAGAGGCTTACACGTGAAAAGTAACTTACCCTTTCACATTTGGCGAGCTAGATGAGGGCCAACGACATTGCTTGGAACCCGACGGAGCCAACCGTCTTTGCTGTGGCGAGCGAAGACCACAATGTCTATACTTTCGAGTGAGTAGAAAGGAGGCCTGCTACCGGGGACTACCGAGGTATACCGTTGCCTGAATCTTGCTAACCCTTCTTCCCTTGGTGCCCGTGTTGACAGCATGCGACATCTCAACTCGGCAACACAGGTCTACAAAGACCACGTAGCTGCGGTCATGTCGGTGGATTTCTCTCCCACAGGCTCGGATCTGGTCACCGGATCATACGATCGTACCGTACGTCTATGGGACTACGGCAAAGGGGCACACTCACGAGACGTCTACCATACCAAGCGGATGCAGAGGATCTTCTCCACTGCCTTCTCCATGGATGCCCGCTTTGTCCTCAGTGGATCGGACGACGGCAATCTGCGAATTTGGAAGGCTAGAGCCAGCGAAAAGCTTGGTCTGCTTAGCGGGCGAGAGATGGCCAACCGAGAATATGCCGAAAGTCTGCGTCAAAAGTGGCGCGATGTTGGCGACGTAGCCAAGATCGAGCGGCAGAGGCACGTGCCCAAGGCGATCAAACAAGCACAGAAGCTCAAGAGGACCATGCTGGATGCTCGCAAGAACAAGGAGGAGAACCGTCGCAAACATTCCAAGGTAAGTGGCCCCGTGTGCTTGTTTTCCCGGAGATACGGCATGGCTAACATAGTCACATTGTTACCATTCGCCTTCACCTGTGTCAGGCTGGAGAGAAGAAGCCCAAAGCAGCGCGCAAAGAAGCCATCATCGGCCAGCGGGACTGATCTAACTCGGCAGACGCCCGGCGTCTGTTCTATCGTCCGCTTTCGTGCTTTCATCGGCCATTGCCGCTTTCCACCGCGCCGCTTTCCACGCCGTGGTTCCAGATGTATTTGTACCCTTTATTCTTGGTGCGGCAGAAGCAGAAACGCACACATTCTCAAGTATTCTGCATAGAGCATCGATTGTTGCAGTGAACTTGGCTTGATAAGGTACGGTAAAAGAATACAACAAGGCCCCTTACGGACCGAAAGAAGTGGTAGCAGTGTCTGTCTAGGCTAGTGTACAGATTAAGTCGGAGCTGAAAGCGTGCATGTGTTTGTGCCATAAGCAGGTTTTTTGGTAGACGAGAGAGCGTCCCTACACGTAAGACACGGGTAGACAAGTGGAGTCTATTCAACCAGAGGTAGAGGCCGCAGGACTGCGGGTGAGGAAGCGGCCACCGGGCCCTCGGGGCCGTCGAACGGCGTGTCGATGACGACTCTCGTGGAGGTACGGTTTCTTGCCGTCCTCGTCCAAGCTGGAACCCTCCTTCGCTGCCCGTTCGCGAGTGTGCATATAGGCGAGAAAGGTTTTCTTGCGCTCCTCCTCGATGCGAGCCCGGGTGGCGCGTCTTTTCAGAATGCGCTGATACTGTTTCGCGTTGACATACAGAGGCTCGTCCTCGGTGGGACCGGCGTCGTCGGCGCCATCCGCACCGGCTTCAGAGCGGGCATCCGCCTCGAGCGTTTCGTGGGTGTGGACATTCAAGCCAAGATTGGATGGACCGCTGTGAGTGTTGGCAGTACCGTAAGATAGGTCCTCGGACCCGATGACCGAGTGAGCACGGGAGTTGGAAACAGAGGCGCCAACGCCAGATATATGCGAATGGTGATAATGATTCATCATGCTGTTGTCGGCTGGGATGCCAGGCCCAAAAGAGGCCCATAACCTGGAATGTTCCGTGGGGGCTGACGACGTAGCGAAATCCTCGTTCTCGCCGGCATTGATCCAGGCAGTGATATCGGTCTCCTCCGGATCAGGGTGATAGGAGGAGACACTATGGTGGAAGTCGCTGGCCGGGCTGTTGGTAGCGGACAGAGCGCTGGGAAGTCTCGGCCTAGTCCGGCTGCGACTGGAGGAAGAAAGACGTGAACGAGGCTCTTCTTCGGCGCGGGTACGTTTGCGCGCACGCGGCCGGACGTTGCCTCCAGAGCCTGAATCGTCGTCCAGACCGAGAGCACTGGCGGTAGCAGGATGCAAAAGATCCGAGGCGGAATAGGGCGAGCCGATGTGGGCGCCTTCAGGCCGCACAGAAGCAGAGTGGGCGGTAGATTCCCACGAGATTTTCGAGGCGTGGAATCCGGGATGGCTGTCAGCACCGCTGCTGTGGGTAGTGGCATTGGAAGGCACGCCATGGTATGAGTCAGCTGGTGAGTTGGCCCAGCTGAGACGGCCGCTGTTGGAGAGTGCTGCTACGCTGGTACCGGAAGAGGAGTGGTGATCGGCACTGGGAGACATGTGTTGATGGGGGGTGTTGGAAGAGCTGCTGTACGCATCTAGCTGATGATGCTGATGGACGGAGTTGGCTGCGGGGACGGCGACGTGACCAGCGCTGGGATGCTGAATGTAGAAAGCGCCAAAGGACATTGGGTTTGGGCCGGTTTGGGAGGAGGATGCGCCAGAAGCAACTTGGTGTGCGGATGGAGAAGCGGAGTGGTGTGCTGTGTAGGGTATATTCATACCGCCTGGCGATGAACCGTGCGGAGAGTTGGCGGTGTTGTGATGATTGCCATGATCGTACAGATGAGAGTAGGACTGTAGCGGGTGTTGCGGTTGCTGCTGCGGTTGCTGCTGCTGCTGCTGCAGCTGCTGGTGATGCTGTTGGTGTTGATGTTGCGGTTGATGGGAGGATGGATACTGAGAGTGGGATAGGGACTGAACCGGATACGGATGCACATGGGAGAAGTCGTCTAGAGGGGCGAGAGCCGAAGAAGATGGGTAGGTGGATTCGCGGATGCTCATGACGATGATATGGACGGCTGCCCGATCTGCTCCGACGGGCAGACGAGAAGCACCGGGCGGCTGAAGGCTGAGGAATAAGTCGAATCGATGCTTGCGGTGGTTCGACAAGAAAGCAATGGAAGCGACGAAAGAGAGGCAATGACCGGGTTGCTGTTCTAGACAAGGAGGTCGAGAATCATAGTATGTGCGAAGAAGGTAGCCAGCACGGGGTGCAAGGGTCGGATTCTACTGGGCAACAACTTTTCGAGGTTCGTGATTGCGGAAGCTAACTAACTCCACCCAAACGGAAGACGGGTTAGCAGCACACTCACACTGCTCAGGGCTCCGCTACGCTACACTTGCGCCAACTATTCCAGAATTTTTTTTTCTGCCAACCGTGCCAAGTAATAATATTATCTATGCGCCGCGGTCCAAGTAAGAAAAATGTGAAGCTCATGTCAAATTGCTGAATACGCAGCTGTGACTCTTTCTCTCCCCTCCAGCCATGTTCCCAATTTCCTCTCTGTGATGTCAGGTCGGTGTACGTTCGTGTCCATGTCAAGAATCCGAGAATTTCAGATTTCAGATTTCAGATTCAGATATCAGATCTTGAAAGGAAACTTTCGGGATACGTGCGATTCGGACTTTCACACTTGCTAGCCTATCGTGCGAGTTAAGTAGGGTACCGCTTGGGGAGGTTGGGCCAGCCTGCGGAAGCAGTGCCGTAGGGATGTCGTCCGGCAGCTTAGCTCAGCCATGTTCGCATTTCTTGCTTGCGTAGCGCCTTCCGCCCTGACTCCCCGTCGTCGTTCACACTAACGATGGACTTGAAAACTACATGGCTCGCGCTGTTCGCGCTGCTGGTCAGCCAGGCATTGGCTCTCCCAAGCATCCTGCTCTACACCAAGACGGCCGGCTACCGTCACGATTCCATACCCACAGCCATCGGCACCATCACATCCATCGGCAACGGCTCGTTGCGTATACCTACATCGTCGCTAGATGATTCTGTCTCCGACCTACGCTGGAGCACAGTATCATCGGAGGACGAAGCTCAGTTTCACAATTTTACCTTCCTTTCGCAGTTTGATGCCATCGGTTTCGTGAGCACAACCGATGTCGATCCGCCTGGTGTTGGCACCGTACTCGATGACCAAGGGCTGCGTAACTTTGCCAGATACATCCAGGAAGGGGGTGGATACTTTGGCGTTCACTCTGCCTCGGCGACTCTTTTCGGCGCACCTTTCTATGGTCGTCTCGTCGGCGCGTACTTCGATTACCATCCCGAGATCCAGAATGTATCCGTACGCCCTGTCTCGACAGACCATCCATCGACCTCGAAACTGCCCACGTCAGGTTTTCGCATATATGAGGAGGTGTACAACTTCCGCTCCGACCCAAGGCAGCTGCCATCGCCAGCGCACGTTCTGATCACCAACGCGTCATCTTACCAGGACGGCGGTGTCAATCCACAGGGCTTTCGGAATGGCACCAACGGGCCTTCGCCTCATCCTTTGGCCTGGTGGAGAGAGGGCGGTCTATTGGACACCACTTCCTCTACCGATCCCAGCGTCAGCGGTGCCGGCGGGGCCAATATCGACGTTTCGGGTGGATCCGGCCGTTCATGGTACACCAGTCTGGGCCACGACAATCGCACCTGGAATTCTGATCTCTTCCGAGGCCACATTGCCGGCGGCATTGGCTGGGTGCTGCAGTCTACCTCCGTTCGCAGCAACAACAATACCGCCTCTGTGGGTCAGCTTTCCAGCTCGCCGGCCAAGACAGACGCAGATGCAGGTGCCACAAGTACACCCCAGCCTTCTGGCGCCTCCAATGCCGCTAGCCGACCTGCCATCTTTGCCGTATTCCCGCTCTGTCTTCTCATCACTACAGTGTTCTACTCGTTTGTCGCACTTTAATATGGCATGAACATCTGACCGGTCACTTAGTCGTGCCAGTAGCCTTGGTCGATATCACGGCGAATTACGTTCATGGTTAGAATTGTGTGTGAGTGACGTCGCTGTCCCAAAAAAGGTCGGGAGTCGGATTGGGTTAGGTTGATTGCCGGAATTTTTCTAGGGCCCACTTGCTCCGGGTTCACGCTTGATTGACCCTCTCGCTACTCCTACGCTTAGCGACTCCTGATCGCCCTGGCCACGACGATGGCCAAGAAGGGCAAGGCTAGCGCTGGAAAGGCCGCCGCCAAAGCGGCCAAGAAGGAGAAGGCAGAGAAGCAGGCGACGCGGAAGCTCAGCAAGCAAGTGACAAAGCAGAAAGGCCAGGCTGCCACCGGCGCTTCCTCCAAGAAGAACGGCAAGAAGCCGGCCGCCGACGATGACGAGGAGGACCTGGATGCGCTGCTTGCCAAGTACCGCGAGCAGTGGGAGCAGGAGCATGTGGTCAATGAGGAGAAGGTCGGTGGTCCGCCGTCGCGGAGGGCGAATGCCAGCTTTACGCCGTGCCCGCTCGGCAACGACCTCTACCTGTTCGGCGGCGAGTACTTTAACGGCGAGCGCGTCTCGTTCTATCAGGACATGTACCGCTATATCCCGGAGCGCAACGAGTGGCGGACGTACGCGGCCAAGAATCAGCCCGGCCCGCGGTCGGCGCACCAGATCGCCGCCACCGCCGCGCAGGGTGGCATGCTCTGGCTCTTTGGCGGTGAGTTCTCGGGTGCGCGCCAGAACGCGTTCCACCACTACCGCGACCTGTGGGCCTTCAGTGTCGAGTCCAAGGCCTGGGAGCGCGTCGACACCAAGCTTCGTCCCTCCGCGCGCAGCGGCCACAGAATGACCTTCTGGAAACACTACCTCGTCCTCTTCGGCGGCTTCATCGACACGGGTGTCAAGACCCAGTACCTCAACGACCTCTGGATTTTCGACACGCAGGGCACATTCAAATGGACCGAGATCAAGCAGAACGACCTCCGCAGGCCGCCGCCTCGCTCCGGCTTCTCCTTCCTCTCCTCGCCCGATGGCATTGTGCTCCATGGCGGCTACTGCAAAAAGTATGTAAAGGGGCAGCGCACCCAGGGAGTGGCACTCGAAGACACCTGGTTTCTCAAGATGGACGAAGACCTCACCAAGCTGGACTGGGCCAAACGGAGAAAGGTCGGGTACGCCCCCAATCCGCCACGCTCGGGCGCGACCATGGCGCTCTGGCAAGCCAAGAGTATGGGCGTCCTCTTCGGCGGGGTAACGGACACGGAGGCGGACGAAGAGACGATGGAGAGCACATTCCACAAAGACCTGTACGGGTACCAGCTGGCGGGCACGGGGCGGTGGATCAGCCTCAATCTCAAACGCCCCAAGAAGAAAGCGGGCGCGGGCCGCCGAAAGCGGAAGGCGCCACAGCCGCAACAGCCGCAGCGTACATATCACAATTCCGACGGCTCCGACGAAGAGAATGACGACGAGCAGAAGGAAGCGGATGACGACGATGGCGACACGGACAAGAGCATGTCGCAGTCCGTGGAGCAGCTCGGCCTTCAGAAGGCCGCCGTAGCGGAGCCGCCTTCGAAGGATCCCCGCCTCGTCAACCACGCGACGGGAGACGAGGAAGACGACGACCCTGACGACCCTCTCAGGACCGTCCCGCTGGAGCGATACAATGTGATGCTGGCGGTGCAGCGGAATGTTCTGTATGTCTATGGTGGGATTTTCGAATCCGGCGACCGCGAGTATACGCTCGACGACTTCTACACGCTGGACCTCTCCAAGCTGGAGCGCTTCACCTGCCTCCAGGAGTGCCCGATCGACGCGCTGGAGTGGAACGAGTCCGATGACGAGGACGACTCGGACTCGGACAGCTCGGACTCGGGCTCGGACTCGGGCAGCGACAGCGAGGGTGAGGAGGGAGACGAGATTCCCGAGGGCTACGAGTTTGACGAGGCCGGCTCGGACGATGAGGCGACGCAGCGGGCCAAGCTCTCGCAGGCGGAGCGCGACGCGCTGCGCGAAAAGGCCAAGGCGTTTATGGGTGTCTCGTCGGACAGCACGCGGACCGATCTCGAGGCAATGTCCGTGCCGCAGCCGGGCGAGAAGCTGCGAGCCTTCTACGAACGTACAAAGGCGCACTGGGCGTCGACAGCGCTGATGGAGAGCGACGGAAAGCTGCGCGGAAAGGAAATGAGGAAGCGCGGATTTGCATTGGCGGATCAGCAGTATCTAGAATACAAGCCGCTCCTCGACGAGATCGAGCGCATCCGCGCCGAGGCTGGCCTCGACGAAACCGAGCACGCGGTCAACAAGACCGGCGGCATCGGCGCCGGCAGCGTGGGTGTCGACTCGAGGAACCGAAGATGATCCGCAGCCCGCCTTGGTCGGCGACCACAGCGCTGTGTGGCTTGCGGGGCTACATCTTGTGCCGACCGCCGCTCGCCAGACGCGCAAACTGCTTCAACGGTTCGCCGGATGCGAATACCGTCTCGCCGCCTCTCTGTAGCATAGTCAACATTCCATCCAAGGTCAGCTGGCCGGCGGCGTCAGCACGCAAGGCAGGAGGAGCATATGGCACTTACCAGTTCGTTCTGATTGGCGGTCTCGGGGTTGAGGTTATCGTAGGCGGCCTTCTGGATAAGCGACTTGGTGTAGAGGAGGGCGAAAGCGTTGACGGTGGGCGGGAGGAGGGTGGCGCGGAGGTGGGTGAGGACGAGGTCGAGGATGGGGGGAGTCGCGGACTTGTCGGCGGTAGTGGCGGTGGGGGGCTTGGGCAAGATGCGGGTGATGAAGCCGGCGTCCTTGAGCTCGTGGGCGTGCATGCGGCGGCCCTCGAGGAGCGCTTCCTGTGCGCGGCCGAGGCCCATCTTTTTGACAAACGTGAGGCTGGCGAGGCCCTCGCTGACGAGCGCGAGCGACGTGAACGGCGTGAAGAGGAAAAAGTCATCAAACGTATACAACAGGTCGCAGTGGCCGAGCATGGTCGCCGCGATGCCGACCGCAGGCCCGTTCATCGCGCCGACCAGCACCTTGGGATGCGTGTTGAGCGCGCGTGCCAGCGCGCCGTTCGACGCTGCCATCCTCGCGGCGTAGTACCGCTTGACCGCCGCCCTCCCATCCGCAGTCGACGCATCCGCTTCCTGCACATCCACCGGCAGGATCCGCGACGGATCCTTGACATCCGCGCCCGCAGACCAGTACCGACCACGCCCCGTCAGCACGGTGATCAGGATGTGCGGTTGCTCGGCAATCCATTCCAGACACTGGATCAGATGCAGCGTCTGTTCGTACACCAACGCATTCAGCCGTTCCGGGCGGTTCAAAGTGAGCACCGCGACCCTACCGCCGTCGCAGTCGTCGGGAAAGGAGAGCGAGAGCGGCACCGACGTGGGCCCTACGGGAGGCTGTAACGCGGCATTGGCGCTCATCCTTGGTGTACGAGGGCTGGCTGTAAGGCTGAGAGGATGCAAGAATGTCGCACGGCGTTGGTGGTTTAGAGCAAGCGTGGTCCAAGCGGGGGCGAGGGGGTCCTACCCCGCAAAATGAATTTTGAGGCATCGGGAATTAGAGAAAGACCGGGCCGGCGTCGCGGCACCACGGCAGCGCGTCTTGAACGGTGCGCCGGCGTCGCCACGGATCACGCGGGGGGCTGCGGGCCGAGTGCTAGAATCCCGGGATGGCTTTGCCTCTGGTACGACGTCTGCGTTTCGCGCGCTGGTTTACGAGCCGGGCGGGTCTGTCGGTGGGTCGAGGAGCGTTGCGCGCCGGGGGAGGTTGCAGCGCCGGGGCAGGAGAGGCAAACTGGCGAAGGGGCTTGGACGCTGTGTCGGCGGCACGAACACGTTGGTTTGCCAAGCTGGCGGGGTGGGCGGCGGGTTTGCGGTCGCGCTGGGCCGGCTGAACAGCGTGCCACCTCGGGCGGGCGCCGTGGTCCGGGTAGCGGCATGCGGCGGTGACGACACGCACCACCTCGAACCCGTCTTCCAGCACCGGCGGCGGCTCTGCCAGCTCATCGAGCAGCATCTCGAAGTCGGGCGTGCATTCTGCCCGCGCCTGGCGCGACGGGACCGACCGCAGCAGCGTGCGCAGCCTCGCGAACCTGCCGACACCCCTCCACGCGCTCATCGATGACAGCTCGCAATGGACGAGAGGTCGGCGACCCATACTCAACGCAACACCCCGAGCACGACTCACTCAAGCGGCGCGCCACAATGCGCTTCCGCCGCTTCCGCACAAAGCAAGGTCCCGTCCCGCACCCGCTGCGATGGTGCGAAAAAACACGCAGCCTGCCCGCCTCCTGCCTCTTTCTTTTCCCACACCGATCTCTCGATCTACGTTCAGTGGAACAGCAGAACACATCTGTGAGCGCGGTGAACGGCAGGATGACAGCGACTGCACAGGCAGAGGTGGGCGCGGGTGGCGACTCGGACGACGACGGGATCGTCTACGTGCGCGTCAGCCGCAAGACGGCGCCGGAGCCGCACGCTGCTTCCGATAAAAGCGGCGGTGGTGGGAAGGGAAAGGGAAGGTGTGCTGATGGCGGCGGTGCAGGGAGCGACACGGGCGGCATGGCCAGCGCGGCGGAGAAGAAGAGCCGCAAAGGGCAGGTACGTCCCTGGCGCGGCGGCAGCGCGAGTGCGGTGCTGACACAGCTGCGCGGTAGATCCAGCGCCCGTGGACGCGCGACGAGGACCTGCTGATCATCGAGCAGTAAGTCCAATCCACCCCCCCTACCCGGCCACGCACCAACACCCTCTGTAGTTGCCTGAGCAGGCTCGATGCGGTCTACATCCAAAAAGCCACCGGCCGCGCGTACAGCAGCGTCTACACCCACCGTAAGCCACCACCCCCCCGCCCCCAGCCCGCCCTTCCCTCCCTAACTGCCCACACCCCGCCGGCTGCAGTGCCCCGCATCTTCGAGACCTACATGCGCTGCCAGCACGGCACCCCGAAAGGCACCAAGATCCGCAAGATCGAACCCAAGCCAGACAACGACGCGCTGCCCTGGGACGCCGCCGAGGCCAAAAAAGACAACAAACCAGCCTGAGCGGGGCCACACACTGCGATCTACGCTGCCCCTCACGTAGCGGGCAGAAAGCGAATGCGAAAAGGGTTGACTAGAGTACAGCAAGGGCTGCTCGCCCCGGCGTGTGCGTCGCGGCGGCGCCCGCAAGGTGAGCGGGCAGCCAGACGTGCAGGATGGATATGGGTATGTGACAGCGCAGCGCTCAGAACGTCTAGCACGACGACGACAAGGCGAAAGAAGCGTGTCAGTTTGGATGCTTAGCGCTGAGCAGTGGGCGAGCGAACGTACCTTCTTGTGGATGCTATCTGGATCCTCGTTGTACTCTTCGGCCGAGACCCACATGCGCTTAAAGGTGCTGAGACCGGCGAGAATGCTACCGCCGATCCAGGTAGCGTACTTTCTTTCTGGCGGGGCAAAGATCTTGATCTTCATGTCGCGCACCGCTAGTCTTTTGACCTCGCTCAACATGCGATCGCCAAAGCCTTTGGTGAGGGTGGTGCCTCCGCTGAGGACAATGTTGGAGAAGAGGCTCTTTCTGAGATCCAGATCGGTCCTGTTAATCGAGTCGACCACGACCTGGTGGACGCCGGGGAATTCTTGGCCGATCAGCTCTGGGTTAAAGAGAATCTCGGTGGCGCGGAAGCGTTCTGGCCCGAGTTTGAGCGTGTTGCCGTCGGGCAGCTTAAATTCTTCGTGCTCCTTGATGTCCTTTTCCTCCTTGGTTGGGTTGAGCGCGACATAGCAGCACTTTTCTTTGACGATGCGGACAATCTCCTTCTCGGCGGAGGTGTGAAGATGGTAGCCTGCCTTGCGCAGATGGGTCTGGAGATTTTCGGTAACGTCTCGACCGGCGACGTCGACTCTTCGTATCGCGTTGGGCATGGAGAAGCCTTCGTAGACGGGGACGGCATGGGTGACACCATCACCCGAGTCGAGGACGATGCCGGTGGTGCGACCCGAGGAGTAGAGACTCAATACGGCCTGGATGCTGGTGAAGAGGGCGGGGACGTTGAAGGTCTCGAAGAAGATCTGTGCTGCCATGTCGCGGTTTGCGCGAGGGTTGAGGGGCGCTTCGGTGAGCAGGACGGGATGCTCTTCGGAGAGCGTCTCGAGCTCGTCGCTATAGACGTGATTCCAGATGCGTTCCATATCTTCCCAGTCGGTAACGATGCCGTGTTCCATGGGGTATTTGATCTTGAGCAAGCCGCGCAGCTCCTGCGCCTTTCTGCCGATAAACAGGTCGCCTTCGATGGCGCCGGCCATGACGCGCGGATGCTTGGGCCGGCCGACAAAGCTGGGAAAGAAGCACTTGGGGGCATCCTGCCCCGCAAAACCGGCCTTGATGATGCCCGAACCATTGTCGATCACGACGGGCTGGTTGGTCAGCACATCATCAAACTCGTTGCCCGGCATGGCAGCAGCGCTGACCGCCCGTCGCGCGATAGGTGCTAGCAAGCGCGATAAGGACTAGCAAGCGCGATCAAGACCAGCAAGCGCGACCAAGACTAGCAAGGGCGATCAAGACTAGCAAGGGCGATCAAGACTAGCAAGGGCGATCAAGACTAGCAAGGGCGATAGGGACTAGGCCAGTAGGCTGCAGCGAGCGACAAGAATCTCAGCGATGGCGAGGGAAGAGCTTGGTGGCGGCGACACGGACGCTGCTACGGGAGCGCGTAGCAAGGGAGGTGCGAGGGGAGGAGGGCGGCGGTGGGTAGGGTGTGGATGCGAAGAGCGTGGGTGTGAGTGTTACTTGTGTGCATCATTGTGTCACTTGGTCTTCCCACTCGACTTACCAGACACACCAGATCTGTGTTTCCACTGCAAGACTCACCGATAGATCAGATCTGTGTTTGAAACTACCACATCTGCTGGGTGTAAGTGTGTTTCGCGCCGAAGATCACGCCTCGTTGTTAGGTTGTCGACCAGGCCCAGCGCGTTACGATCTAACAGACAAGCTTGTGACTGCCGCCGCTGCTACTCACACTGTACTCGCTAGGCTGATCAGTTCGTCGCTAGTGTCGATGCCATTGGTGGGGTCGGCGTCTGTCCGCGCTAGTGCAGGCAAGCTGTGCGTTGTTTCGAGAAGCGCAGAGACGATTCGTGGCCGCACGCGACCGAGGTGGGACAGACACAGACAAGCTAGCCTCCTCCGGCGCCGGCACCGCGCGCAACGGCATGATACATCTCATTGCTCCCTGGCGGGGTGTGCTATCGGAGCGGGGAGAACTCGAGTGGCTGGCGGTGGGGGGTGCGGTGGCAGGGTGTCAGTTCGGGGTCGGCGGGGAAGGATGAGGGGCGGGTACGTACAGAGCGGGGCTGCCTCCAAGCGAGCCAGTCGCTGGTCTCTGTGGGGAGGAGGCCCATGCTCCAGCACTTGTAGAGGCCGACGGCGATGCCAGCGAGCTGGCAGGCGACAAAGAGGAGCTTGGGGAGCACGAGGCTCTGACCTGGCGATGCGTACCGGGAGAAAGCTGGGGCACGGTGGCGCGTGGGCGAGGATGAGCGAGCGGCGCGGGCGCGGGGGGTTTTGGCGTGCAGCGGGCGGAGTACGTACCGGATTCCATGCTGGCGATGCCCTTGAGCGGGCCGGTGATAAGCATGCTGACAGCCATCATGCTGAAGATCTGGACGCCGGAGCCGGACATGTACAGCATCACCGCGTTCATCGGCAGCGACTTGGCGGGCGAGTAGGCCAGCTCCCACGCCTTGGCCATCTTCAGCTCCGCCGGGTCGGCGCGCTTCGCCACGGGCGTCTTCGTCCGCGCCGGCTTCTGCAACCCTCCTCACAGCAGCACGTCAGCCGCGTTCGCGCGTTGGCACCTACACCCCCACCACATCCACTCACCTTGCCCACCGCATCCGCACCAACGTACCCAATCGGATCCGTCGCGCTCGCCGTCTTCGATCTGCACAAAGTAACGCCCGCGTCAGCAAACACCCATGACCCACCGCCGCCACGTCCACTCACTTGCCAGCCACGCTCCCGTAGTTGAGCCGATAGGCAGCAAGCGGCTGCGACTTGTGCGACATCTTGTAGTGTCAAAGCCGGGCTCGTTGGACGTCGAGAACAAGGTCGCCGAGCAGCATGGCCGCCCACTAGCCCACGCCGGGTCAGTGCGTTGCTGACTTTTCGCGCGAGAAGAATTCATACGACTTAACACCTTGATGCTGCTCTGGCCAAACAGACACTCTAACATCCCGCAGCTTGCTTCTTCCCCTCGCTGCTGAGCCCATCGGCGCTATTCGACGCTACTCGAGTAAACACAGATTCGGCCGACAGACTAGTATACAGCATGGGGGGTGGCCAACTGGGCAAAGGAGCCGACGAGGATCGGGGCCGACTATGCGGCAACAGTCTGGGCGGCGGCGTGGATGGCAGCGTGCTTGTTGCTGGCGAGCTCGGGGGCGAGCGGGGTGGCGGCATTGGCGGTGCGCGCGGCGTCCTTGCGCTCCTTGAGGAGCTTCTCGGGGTCGGCGCCAAGATCGCCGGCGTCGGCGTAGGCATCGAGGCCGACGCCGTCACCGCGGCCAATGGAGCGGACATAGGCCTTGTGGATGGCGAGGACGCTCTTCAACTCGTCGTCCGCAACGTCATTGGCAAAGACGCAGCGGCCGAGCGGCTTGGCGAGGACAAAGCGCTGGAGGCCGTCGCGCGTCTTCTTGATCGCCTCGTTGCCCTCGAGCATGAGCTGGTCCGTCAGCAGCGGGTGGTCCACCGAGAGGCCGACCTGCGCCGCCAGCCGGAAGAACTCGTCGCGCTCCGCGTCCGTCAGATAGCCGCGCGAGTGCGCCAGTGTCACCGACCAGGCCATGTCAATCGTCACCGCATGCCCGTGCCGCAGCGGCGGGAACGGCGCCAGCTCCAGCGTCGGCGAGATCGAATGGCCATTGGCAATGACCCGATCCAGCCCAATCTCGTGCAGATTGGGCGACTCGAGCTCCAGCATGCCCCGGATCGCATTGCGGCAAATCGTGTCCGCCGCTTTCTTGAGCTCCTGGGCGCCCGGCCCGGTAGCATTGCGCCCATAGGCCGTCTTGACCAGATCCTCGCCATACGTGACCAGCAGATTCCACGTCTCCCGGTCGGTGCAGTGCAGAATCTTGATCAGCTCGGCCGTGCCATTGCGCGTCTGGCCCACGGGCAGCGTCTTGAGAAAGTCAAAGTCGAGAAACGTGTGCATCGGCGCATGGTAGGCGCCCAGACGGTTCTTGAGCTTCTTGTGGTTGATGCCCACCTTGATCGAGATGGCCGCGTCAATCAGCGCAATCAGCGTCGTGCCGACCCGGATGTAGTTGGTGCTGCGCCGGTACGACGCACATGCGTATCCGAGCACATCCGACGCGAGACCACCCCCGACCACAAGCACCGGCTCCTTGCGGATCAGGCCAAAGCCGTCCATGGCTTCCACAAACCCGAGCATCGTGTCCATGTTCTTGTGCAGCTCGCCGCCCTTGAACACGTGCAGCGTAGGCTTGATGTTGTGCGCGCCAAAGTCTGTAGCAATGAACAGAGGCCGCGAAAGCGCATCAGCATCCAAGGCTCTGCTGCTGTGGCAGACAAGCCCAGCGGTACTTACAAGCCTTGATGGCTGGGCCATACAGCTCGTTCAGGTTCTCGTCGAGGACGCACAGGACCCGGCCCCACTTGCGGTAGTAGGCGGCGAGATCCTCCTTCTGCTGGTCGAACACATTGTCGACAAACGAGTAGGTATACTTGAGCTCCTCGTAGCCCTGGATGCTGTACCCTGGGCCCGTAGCATTGGCGGTAGCGGGCACCTCGGTGACGCTCGCCCGCATGTCGGAAGAGATAGCACCACCGCAGCAAGACATCTTGGCTATAACAGAAAGACAAGGGGAGCGATCCAAAACAGGGACGGCAAGTGGAAGCTAATGGAGCGCAAATGAACAGAGTGCTAATGCGGGACTGTTGCTATTGGGATAGATGGTACCCGAGCAAGCCTAGCTGTATGGCCACGCATCTTATAGCCTTCAGCAGCTGGCACGTTCTTCAGCGGAGGTGGTTGGGTACGGCAGGCACAATACCCAGAGCGCGGGCAAGCGGACAGTGTCGCTGGCCGTAGCTCGACAGGGATACCAGCCAGCGCGCCGCACGGACATGGAGAGGAGTGGCAGCTGCATGATGGCGAATACATCGAGATCTGCATGAAATCTCGCCCAGCGATGGCCCAGCTATTCTGTCTTCAGGTAAGCCGTGCATTGGGTGCATGGAGACGGCAGAGCTGGGCTTCTCACCCAAGCCAACAGAGGCACACTACGATCCAACGGCAGAAACTCGGTAAAGCGCCTGAGACGCATGACTAAGGCTGGCGGGCTAGCTGCTGTGGAGTGCATTGCAAGGACTGCAGGCGCTCGTCGCTTGACCCCCAACGACAAGTGTGAGTATCGTGTCAGCTTGACGAAGGGCAAACACAAGGGATTGATGTGGTAAACGAGCACCGCTCCACATTCACATTGGCGCCGAGGCCCGTAACCCTACTAGCAACGCGCTGGACCCGGAACGGCGAGCGGTAGTGCGCCTCTCATGAAAGACGCCGCCGCCGCCGCCGCCGTTCCGTGTCAAGCCTGCTGGGTAGGTGCAATGCGGGCAGCAATAGGCGATGGCAGAGAAAGGACCCCACACAGCCCAACGGTGCGGCACTCACCGCCTTTCCCGTGGGTGAAGAGAAGACCCAGTGCTTGGCCTCGAGAAGAAGATCTGCACTTTGGTCCGTGCAGCAGGCGCTCTGCAACGAGGTGCTTACACTAGGAGCCAGAATGCCAATGTCGCCATGGCATTTGGGCAGTTGGAAGCGAGGGGTGGCTGCATTCTATAACGGCAGGGCAGGAGAGGTCGAGTGCGAGGCGTTGTGTGGCTGCGGCGACGCAGGGTCTTGCGTCCTGCACGGTGGCTAGGGTTCTGTCCGTGGTCCCGGCTGTTGCGAGGGGGATGAATCAGCCGGAAGAGCACCTCGGGAATAGCTTAGGAAAGCATGCAGAAATGGACAGCGTCCGTGCAGACGCCGTCGTGACGCACTCTTCCCCGCGCTTGGCCAACTCTTGGCTCTTGTTGCGCAGCGCCGGACGTGCGCCATCCCGCTGTGCCGTCTGCTTCGGTGCCCTCTATGGCAGTCGGTAAAAGCGCTATAATGTGAAAAGACCGCTCGGCCGGCTCCACAAGCGCACGTCAACGCTTGGGCGGCGCCAGGGAACAGGTGGATTCCAACCCCTCCTGCCGGCTGATCTAAGGCAACAATGGGAGGGCATGCAGCCCATCATCGGCCAGGCACGACCTGCTAGGCGGACAAGCACGACATCCTCGTTGCACATCTGCCGCTCAACTCCCATCATGCACGGACCGGAGCGGCACACCCCCAACATGGTCTCGCAGGCGACAGCGGCTTGCTCTCCACTCTAACAGAGCCCATGCCGCCCACCCACCCAAGCTTCGAAGCAAAAAGCGCGCTACCTTTGCTGCAGATGACAGCCAGGTACCACGCGCCCTCTCTGCTGTACATCGAGTCTACCGGAGCGGGGCCATGGCAAGGTACGCATCTCCAACTGTCGAGCCTATGCGGTGCCAGGAGGACTGGCCCTGACAGTTCTGGGTGTGAGTGCGTTGGTATTAGTTGACGAGGATGGGGGCGCGTCGTCGGGCTCGTCGATAGCGTACCGGCCGAATAGCTCGTGGGGTGTCGGCACACAACCCTTGTCGTGTGCACCAGGTGCGCCTGCGCTTGATAACCGCGATCAGACTTTGGCGATGCGATCAGAAATCGTCGATGTCGTCTTCGGAGAGATACATCTTCTCTTCTACGGCCGATGGTTCCGCGGGTGGGGGAGGCCTCGCTGCGGCTTCAGCGGTGGTGGGATTCGCGGGTGGGTGTGGCTGGGCGGGGGCCTCGTCCAGAAGCTGTGTGTCTTCGACGCCGTTCTCGTGTTCGCCGAGGGCACGTGCCGCGAGGTCGGAGACGCCCGCGTAGTCGAAGCGCATGCGAGCAAGCTGTGCCAGCGCAGGCGGCGCGCCTGGCGGTCGGATCTTGGCAAGCAGAGGCACCACCTCGGTAGCGACAGTCACGCTGTCGCATTTAAACAGCCACGAGCGCCCATCGTCCCCCAAGCCAGCATCCCCGCGCGCGCCGCTCCCCCCGCTCCCACCGTCGTCGCCAGTATGGATCGAAGCATTGTTGAACCGCGTCCGCTTGATCTCCGGCCCACCGGCCTCGCCCCATCGCGTCGTCCCATTCGCAGCGCTGTGTGAAGCCGCCGACAGCTCGGTGCGGCGACTGGTAGAGCTCAGCCATGGCTTCAGATCGGCCACGTCCTCCCTCCTCTGTCGTGTCTTCTTCTGCACCTCCCAGTAGGTAGCTTTGCCGAGCTTCTGCCCCTTGCGAGGCACCGGGCTGGGCAGGCCTAGGAGTGCCCCGCGCACCGTGATCAAAAAGCAGTAGTAGGAGAGGAGCGAAGCGTGTCGATACTGCTCGTGCTCCGGTCCGAGCGAGTCGGCCAAGCTGATGCACTCGAGGATGGCTTCATCCTCCTCTATATCGAGGGTGAAAGGTGGGAAGTTCTGATGCAGGTAGAGCTGAAACATGGACGCATCGACCGGTAGATCCGCCCAGAGCCGATCCACGTTAACTCGAGACTTGCGACGCTGCAGGTGCATGAGGTGCTCGGGCAGCTCATCCTCGTCCTCCTCGACCACTGAGCCTTTAGAGTGTATAATTTTCTCCATGGCTACAGCAAGCCTCTCCTTCAGATCTGACTCTTGCTTGAGATCAGTGGCGTCGTCGAGATCGGTTTGGATAGCGCCCTGTTGATGGTTCCGAGCCAATTTGGCATCTCTTGCATCGTCATCCTCGCCGCCGGGGTCGCCCGACCGTTTGTTGTAGAGCACTCGACCTATTGCATGAAACAAAGCCAGGGAGGATTCTCGCCCGGTGACAAGCGATAGAAGTTTTCTCAGGGAAGCGTCTGACCTCGCTGAACCTTTTTTGCCTTTTACAGATGTGGAAGACACCTCGTCCAAGAGTTTGCTGTTGGCACAGATGAATTGAAGGCTGTTAACAGCAGCGCGTACATCGCCGGACGAGTCTTGAGCGATGGCTTGCAGCAGGTCTAGTGGCGGTTTTGCGGGTTTTCTGGCGGACCCAGCAGCCTGGATCTGCAATGCTCTCTTCAATCCTTTCAGCAGAATGGTGGAGGCAACTGGATTGAAGCGGATCTCGGTGTAGGCTGGATGCTGACGTATGGCTTCACTGAGAGCGACTCGAGTGTCGATTATGGACGCCATTCTTTCGCGCCAAAGGTTGTTCGAGGCATCGGCCGCCCATCGGTCTTGGTCCTCTCGAGGTGTGCTTTCGGTGACTACAAGGACAAGCGGCACGTTGGGATGACCGCGTGATGTGAGCTGCGTCGACGTGTTGAGGTGTTGCTCCAAGACAGCTTGGAAGGACTGTCTTGTGGGAAGGTGATGGATGTTGGGCAGATCGTCGATTAAAATCAGCCTGTTGCGCTTGGTGGGGGCTTCTTTTTGGTAGATCTCTGAAGATGAGGACGGTGTCGAAGCGGTGGCCTGAAGGTCGAGAGCCGGGAATCTGGCGCCTCTTTGCAAAAAGTCGGCAAAGCGTTCGGCAAAGGTCTGTCCAGAATCATACAGGGAAGCGTCGTAAACTGCCGACTGATTGCTCCACTCGAGGACGTCGAAGTCCAGATCGATCGAGGTAGAAAGGGCACGGATCACGGCGGTCTTTCCCGCGCCTGCTGGGCCGGTCAGCGTGAGGATCTTGCGAGCTTTGGTTCTGCCAGGCTCTGACGAAAAGGCTTCGCTCAGCCATTTGCGTACGTCGAGCACCTTCTTGGGGTGGATAGCGAGATCTTCTGCAGTGGCTGGTGCCAATCTTTCGGACCACAGCGCTGTGTCTGTGCAGTCCACATCGTTGTCCTGTGTGCCAGGGCTTTGTTTTTGCTTTGCTTTTCCCTTGTTTAGTGTGGCAGGTCGCTCTGGCTCGGCTGGCGGCTTGGGAGAAGAGCTCGATTCTGGGAGGGAAAAGGAAGGCGTATGACTCAATGGCCTCGATCCGAACGGTCTGGAGGCGTGCGAAGAAAAGTCGAGCTTGTTCTGCTTCCACTTTGGCCGGGACGACGAAGAGGTGGACCGGGAAGGAGCCGGCCTAGGCTGATTCGCAGGCATGTTCGAGCGACCATGGCCATCAGCTCAAGGAAGCCAACGCAAGAAGAGTCATGATCATCAAGCCCTCGAGACCGAGAGCAACATGGCCTAGCCAAAGTGGAGTGTGGGTTGTTCTCCAACAGCCGGCCGAGTGGTTGAAAAGGAAAAGGTTGCGGCGCTTGGCACGCGTCGAGGAACGACAGAAAAGCACACGTTTGAGTGTTGTTCTCAATGCACCGACAGCCAACTTAACAGCTCATAGCTTCTCCCTTTCCAAATTTTTGCTAGAAATCCTAAACCGTTTTAAAGCTCCAACCCGCATCCGTTTCTATTGACGATGATTTGCGAATTCCTATACGATATAGCAGCAAAGCGTTGAGAAGACAAAGCAAAACTACTCGAGGCTGCTCGACAGGCACAGGTTCGACCTGATTTTGGCTTGCCTGCCCCGCTTGCCCGGCCTCAGCTCCCCCATCATCCACCTGCCCTTGGGATAGCCTGCTGCTGTCCACTGAACTGCCCATCATGGACGCTTTGGTTCAGGTCTTCGCCCACTCGTTGGATCCCAACCCCAACGCGCGCAGAACGGCAGAGCTGGAGCTGAAGAAGGTCGAGGCGCAAGATGGCATGCTCTCGTCCGTCTTCCAGATCGTGGCATCGGCGCAGATCGACCTTGCTGTGCGCCAGGCCGCTGCCATCTACTCCAAGAACCGCATCCGTCGGCACTGGGACGCCAGTCCTGTCCGCGGCGGTCCGAATCTCGTTGTCATTTCCGAAGGCGACCGCCAGGCGATCAAGTCGCTTCTCCTGCCGACGCTCGTGGATGCTCCCGCCCAGATCCGCGTCCATGTGGCCAGCGCCCTGAACGTGGTCGCTCGCTGCGACTTCCCCGACTCGTGGCCCAACCTGATGGACCAAATCGGCGAGCTGCTCCAGAGCCAGTCTCCCCAGCAGGTGTACGGCGGCCTGCGCGCCCTGCTCGAAGTCGTTCGGGCCTACAGGTGGAACAACGGCGCCAAGATGATGGAGAAGCTGGCTCCTTCTACGCTGCCCCACATCCTCCAAACTGGAAATACCCTGCTGGCCTCTGACAATGCTTCGTCTGCCGAGATCGGCGAGATCTTGTATCTCGTTCTCAAGGTGTACAAGACCAGCATGCACACTGAACTCACCACCCACCAGCAGTCGCACGACAGCATTGTTCCGTGGGGCACCTTCCTACTCAACGTGGTACAGAAAGAGATTGACCCGGCACAGCTGCCGTCCGACGACGAGGCACGCGAGGTTGCGCCTTGGTGGAAGGCCAAGAAGTGGGCCTTCCACTCGCTCAACCAGCTTTTCTCCCGCTATGGCAACCCGTCGCAACTGCCCTCGGACATGAACAAGTACAAGCCGTTTGCCGACAACTTTGTCCAGACGTTTGCGCCAGAAATCCTCAAAGTCTATCTGCGGATTGTTGAAGCCAATACGCAGGGCAAGATGTGGATTTCCCAAAAGGCTTTCTACTTTCTCTGCATGTTCTTCACCGAGTGCGTCAAGCCCAAGTCGACGTGGGCCATGCTCAAGCCGCATGTCTTGCAGCTTACGCAGAGCTTTGCCTTCCCGCGCATGTGCTTTAGCGAGGAGGATGACGAGCTGTGGGAGCTGGACGCCGTCGACTTTGTCCGTGCCAATCTGGATCCCTTGGCCGAGGTGGGCAGCCCGTCTGGGTCGGCGGCTACGTTTGTCCAGACGGTGGCGAGCAAGCGGACCAAGAGCATGTTTATGCCGCTGCTCGAGTTTATCACCTCGGTGGTGAACGGCTACCCGGGGCAGCGGAGCGCGCGCGAGAAGGATGGCGCCTTCCATCTCTGCCGCGCGATCGACCAGACCATGGTCCACCATGAGAGCGTCGCTGGCATGCTCGACGGCTTTTTCGCACAGCACGTGATTCCGGAGCTGAAGAGCGAGCATCGCTTTTTGCGGTACCGGGCGTGCGACCTGGTCAAGTCGTTTGACCAGAACGGCATGCCGTGGTCCAACAATGCGACGTTGGAGGCGGCGTTCCGTGGCGTCATGGAGTGCATTGGCGATGCCGAGCTGCCGGTGCGCGTCGCCGCGGCCGAGGCGGTCGGCTCGCTGATCGACCACGACGAGGTGCACGCTGCAATGGCGCCCAACGCTGCCCGCCTGATGCAGGAGCTGCTCAAGCTCTCCGACGAGACCGACCTGGACATCCTGGCCCCCACCAAGAGCAAGGTGGTGGCCAACTTTGGCGAAGAGCTCCTCCCGTTTTCGGTCCAGCTGACCGAGCAGATGGCCAAGTCCTACCTGCGCCTCGTCAACGAGAATCTCGAGTCGTCCGACCGCGACCCGGACGGCACCATGGAACTCAGCATCGACAATCACGAGGACGACAAGCTCTTCGCCGCCATGGGCTGCCTCAGCACCATCTTTCAGATCATCGCCTCGGCCGAGTCCAAGCCCGAGATTCTGGAACGGCTCGAGGCGGTCGTGCTGCCCATTGTCGCCTTCACGCTGGAGAAGGACTGCGTGGAGCTGTTTGACGACTGCCTCGAGCTGACCGACACGCTGACCTACTACCAGAAGAAGATTAGCGCGGGCATGTGGCACATCTTTGAGCTGATTTACAAGAGCTTCAAGGGGGCGGGGATTGACTACCTGTCGGAGATGCTGCCGACGGTGGACAACTGCGTCTCGTACGGGCTGGAGGCGGTGCAGGCGTCGAGCGAGTACAAGGGCATGTTGGTCGACATGTTTCTGACGGCGATCACGTCGGATCAGCTGGGGTTGACGGACCAGGTGGCGGCGTGCAAGCTGGCGGATGTGATTTTGCTGCTGCTGCGGGGAGGGGTGGACGAGGCGGTGCCGCAGATGGTGCAGGCGGTGCTGCCGCACACGCTGGACGAGGACAAGATCAAGGCGGACGTGCGCAAGTGGTCGGTGCTGGTGGTGCTCGACGCGCTGGTCTACGATGCCGGCATGACGCTCCGTGTGCTCGAGGCGGCGGGCGCCACCGCCTCGTTCTTCTCCGCCGTGACACAGCTGCTTCCCAAGCTGTCGCGCGTCCACGAGAAGAAGGTCGCCGCGTCGGCGATTTTGCAGCTGCTCGCCGTCGAGCCGGCGGCGCTGCCGGCGACGCTGCAGACCAACCTCGCCGCGTTCCTCGTCGCGCTCGCCACCCAGCTCGACGGCCTGCCCGAGGCAGTCCGCAAGCGCAATGAGCTGCTGGAAGCATTTGAAAACGACGACGACGAGGAAGACGAAACCTCGTTCGCATCCGCCTCTGGCGGCCTCCCCGTCGACGCGGCGGCGGACGACGTGGATGACGACAAGGATGTGGTGGACGAGGACAACGAGTACCTGGAGATGTTCGCGCGCGAGCGTGCCAAGCTCCGCGCCGCCGCCAACGGCGAATCCTTGGACGACGACGACGAGGACGACGAGGACGAGTTCGCCGACGACGAAGACGACGAACTCAGCTACGAGAGCCCCATGGACGGCGTCCCCGTCTTCGAGCAGTTCCGGGAGCTCCTGGCGCGCTACCAGCACCACCGCCCCGACACGTGGGCGCAGATCTCGGCGCAGCTCACCCCAGACCAGATCGCCCTCATCCAGCGCGCCGCCGAGGGCAAGGACGAGCAGGTCAAGACCCTCTAGCCCGCATGCCCCGCGTCGCTTCCCCAGTGTCACCTATTCCCACACGCATCACATCATTGCACGCACAGTTACAGAGGCGCGAGTGTGCGGCTGGTGCGCTACGGCGCGCAAAGGGCGAGAATGTGCTCCTGCTGTGCGTCTGCGCCGCGCCGGTATGCAAGCCCGGCCGCCGGATCGTCGACGGCGGGGACGAGGCCGCGGAGGGAAATGTCGTAGACGATCTCCTCGATCTTCTTGACGTCGTACTGTGCGGGGTGGGGGGGGGGCGCGTCAGCGGGGGTGCGCGGGGCAGTGGGCAGGGCGGGGGGACACTCACCTTGATCGCGTCGAAACGCTTGCGCAGGCTGTCGTTCTTGAGGTTGAGCAGCTGGAAGCCGGCGTGCACGTCCTTGACGAACGCGGCAAGCCGGACGGGCGTGCTGAAGTCGCCGAGCGTGACCGCGTTGACGGCGAGCCGGGCGAGCTCGTTGATCATGTTGATCAGCCCGTGCAGGTAGTCCTCGGTGGCGAGCTGCACGCGCGTCGCCGCCGCCTCGCCCAGCCCCAGCACCGCGGCCACCTGCGCCTTGGTCACCAACCCGCCCGTCCGCAGCAGCGTCGTCAGCGCCACCGTCGAGACCAGATTCTTCAGCGGAAACGAAAAGTCATCACACCACTACCTCCCCGCAACATCCCACCGGCAGCAGCGCGGCCAACAAGGTCGATCCTGTCAGCACGGTGCTCGTCACGCCCATGCCGACGCAGCGGAGGACTTACGCGGTAGTACTGATTCTCCGGGACGAGCTGGACGAGCTGGTGCAGCGCCTGTCGAGTTTTGGAATAGAGCGGGACGGTCTGCTGGACAATGCGCTCCACCTCGCTGGCTTTGGCGGAGTGGATGGCGTTGAGGAGCGACGAAAGCGAGCGATAGCAGCGGTCGAGCTCCTTGGACTGGTCGCGGATCGCATCAGCAAGCTCCCTCTCCGCCTCGAGCTCCTTGAAGAGCGGCTCCAAGTCGACCGTGATGGACGGCTCGCTCGCCGACATGCTCGCCTTCCGTCTCGCTGCGAGGCGGTCGTAGTCGGACGTGCTACCAGCTGAACAGCGTTAGGCCGTGCAAGTCACAGTCTAGTCGCAGTGATGGCGATGTGAGTGAGGTGGAGCAAGAAAAGCCAAGCTCGTAGCTGCTCATAACGTGAACCCTCCGCTGCTGGTAATTTCAACCTGCTTTAGATCGGACAACGTTACAGCCACACCCCCATATGATTCTTTACAGCCACGCTCTTTTCCCGATTTGCGCGGTCATACTGGATCGAGTTCACCAACCTAACACTTGCTTCCTTCGTGAGTTACCCGAAGAACGCTCGCTCCTATCATAGAGCAAAGCTGAGGTCTTTGTTTGCTGTTGTTTGAATCGGGGAAAGAGCGTGGCTATACAGAAAGGGGGTGTGGCTGTAACATTGCCCTTTCCAGCAGCTTGAGTTTCACGTTGCGCCTGGCTCGTGGCTCGTGTCTTGGCTGGGACGCCGTGGCTGAAGGCGAGTACGTAAGCATGACGATGCTCAACTCCGCGTTTTTGACGGGAAATTTTTGGAGTTTCGGTGGAATTTTTCTGCGTGGAGCCGTGCCGGGTGTGAGAGCTTAGGAGATGGGTGCAGGGGCAGGGCCAGCGTCACTGTGACTTGAGCGTCCACCATCTTGACTGTCTTGCTTATCGCTACCCTTCTGCTAGCTGCTGCCGACGCTGTGAACCGAACGCCGAACGAGAAGCGACTTAGAGCTGGAGCCGCGCTGCCGAAGCTAATACGGCGAGACTTGGAAGCGAACCAGACACGAGGAGCGACACGAGGAGCGATGCCGGGCCAGACGAAAACGAAAACGGTGGGGGATAAAGTGACGGTGGCGGTGGCGAGCGAGGGGCAGGTGGGGGTGAGTGCGTCGAATGTGGAGCGGGCGCAGGTGGTGCGAGCGATGGAGGCGCTGGTGGCGCATGCGGCGCGGAGGGGGGACTCGACCGAGGGGATGGCGCTGCCGCTCGACGGCCCGCAGGGCAGTCTGCGCGATGCGGCCAACACGGTCTACCTGCAGCTGACCATCAAGGAGCTCAGCGCAGTGGCCAAGGTGAAGCCAGTGCGCATCAATCTGCCGCACGCACTGCACGCGCCGGGCTCGACGTCGGTCTGCCTGCTGGTCAAAGACCCACAGCGCGAGTACAAGGACCGCCTGGTCGCCGAGAAGATCACCGCCGTCGACCGCGTCGTCGGCGTCACCAAGCTCAAGGGCAAGTTCCGCCCGTTCGACGCGCGCCGCGCCCTCGTCCACGACCACGACCTCTTCCTCGCAGACCACCGCATCGTCCCCACCCTCCCCAACCTCTGCGGTAAGGTCTTCTTCGACGCCAAGAAACACCCCATCACCGTCAACGTCCAGAAAAAGGGCGCCGCGCTGCGCGACGAGATCGAGAGCGCCATCAAGGCCACCACCTATCTCCAGAACAAGGGCTCCTGCTCGTCGGTCAAGATCGGCTACCTCGCCAGCCACTCGCCCGACCAGCTCGCCGACAACCTCCTCGCCGCCCTCCCCGCCATCCTCACCCGCATCAAGCACGGCTGGGCCAACATCCACAACATCGACGTCAAGACCGGCAACTCCGCCGCCCTCCCCATCTGGAACCAGAAGCTCGGCGTCAAAACCCACCCCTCCGCCTCCACCCCCGAGACGCCCTCGACGCCCGCCAAGCCAGCAACACCGGCCAAGAAACCCACAACGCCGGCCAAGAAGCCCACAACGCCGGCCGCAGCCGTCAAGACCAAGCCGTCCGCATCGCCCAAGCGCCCCTCGCCGCGCAAGACCCGCAGCGCCGCAAAGGCAGCCCCCACCTCCGCCGCTGCCGCCGCCGCGCCCGCCAAGTCCGCGCCCACCACCCCGCGCAAGACCGTCTCCAGCACCTCCCGCACCGCGCGCAAGCCCAAGTGAACCCTGTACCGTCCCGCCCCCACCCACCTTCCCCATACCTGTAAGAGTCTACTTTTGCACGGTTGCACCCTTTCGCTGCATCGCTGCGTCGCTGCATCTCGTCGCGTCTGTGACCAAGTGTGTGAAAAGAGCGTACAGGCAGAGCCGAGACACGTTGTCGAGAAGCAAGGGAGAAAGGCGGCCAGAGCAGCTAGGCGAGCGGCCCGCGGCGCGTGCTATCGACGCCAGCTTTGGCCAGAGACGCGGGAGGAAGGGAAATCGATGCCGAAAGGAGGAGACTCAGAACATGACGTAGGTGATGGCAAAGACGGCAAAGGCGATGCCGGCGACAATGTGGATCGGGACGCCTTCCGCCGAGGCCGTCTGGACGTTGCCAGAGCCGGATCGCTTGGCCTGATCCAACTCTTTGCGCAGTCGCGCTACTTCGGCCTGCAGCTCCGAGACAGAAAGGTCCGAGGTGTCCTTGTTGGAACCCGAGACGGCACCCGCAGCGCCGTTGACAGCGCTGGAGCCAGCGCCGCGGATGGCAGCAGCAGCGGCACCGGCGCCGGCGGCAGCCGCACCACCAGCCGCTACAGCCGCCTCTCTCGCCTTGGTGGTGGCGGGACCGTCGGTGTTGGCAGACGCGTTCTGAGCGGCCTGGATGGGATTGTAGGTTCGCGAAGAGTAGCTCTCGTCTCCGTTGACCTTGCTGGGCGCACCACGCACGGTGGTATACCTCTCGTCACCGTTGATCTGGCTCACGTTGCCCTCATCTTCCTCGGCGAGAGGAGCAGTGGTGGCGGGGAGGTAGGCACATCGGATCTTCTGCTCGTGGATGGCCGACTTGTTTTCCTTTTCAATCACCGGCCAGATCTCTTGCAAGGAGGCAGTTTCGAAATCAGGCGAGATAATGGTGGATTGCACCAGGAACTTGTCGCGGCACTTGGCAGACGACGGAGGCTCCTCCTTCATGGGCTGAAGCAAGACCTGCACCTCCACCTTTTCGCCAGGCTCGATGCGGCCCGAGTTGGGCCGAACGCAGTACTGCTTGGGTGCGGTGGTCTTGACCTTGAAAGCAACGGGCTGGTTGTTCGGGTTAGAAACGGTCAGCGTTCGCTTGACCAGCTGGGTCAAAGGACCTGTGCGTGGGAGAAGAGGGGTCAAAGAGAAAAGCCGACTGCGTTGTCAGCTGACGGCCCCGACCTGATCGGCGTCTACTCGATCCGCTGGCTACTTACGGGGAAAGCCCAGCTGGACGTGGGGGCTAAGTCTGTGAGCGAAAGAAAAACCGTGATAAGCAAAGCAGAGAAGCAGAAACAGAACGGTCAGTACGGCTCGGGGGAAACTCGGCTCTTTGCAGCGCTTCGTCGCGCCAGTCAAGGCTTTGTTGCACCATCGACTCTGCTTGCTTCCAAAAAGAAGCGGTCCGGCGTATCGGCCAATGCGCTGCCGCACCTGAGCTGGAAGAGTGAAACGACGCAAGGGGAGTGACACCTACTCGACCGACATAGCTGTAGCTGAAAAACGATCGTTTCCTTGACACGGAAAGCCGCAGCTGGTTGGGAAAGGGCAGCGGATCGATCAGGCGGTTCCGTGCTCTGTTCACTGGGCGTTCGCTGGGCACGCGGAGCAGGCGACGCGGTGAGGGCTGGTAGGTGGTAGAATAGCGCGGTGAGATGTTGAGCGTCTGCGATGGAAAAGACGATTACGGACGCAGGATGGCCGCTGCCTGACGAGGGAGCTACGGCTTGATGACAAGGGCGAGATGGGACGAGGGAGGTCGGGATCCACTGTTGCCAAGAGCAGTAGAAGAGTGCGGGGGAGGAAGCAAGTCGCTGTGCGGTATGGGGCCAGGGCTTGGGTCAAGATGGATTGATGGACGGCGCGCGGTGCTCTTCGGGCTTAGGCAGAGGGTAGGCTTGGGTTGCGACTTGGCGAGCGTCTCACACTTGCAGTCGGATTATTGAGCAGGTTGGGCCATGTACTCTTGCGACTTGCGGGCGCTGAAACGCTTAGCTTAGCCATTTGCGCTTTCAGACTTGCGCAGTACCGCGACGAAAGACACACGCAACGCACTTCTAGCCAGGCAGATGAGCGCAGCAATACCGACGCTAATACAATCCTTCTTGGCTCAACCAGACAAATACGAATCCTATTTATCCATCGCCCGGTTGCGATTGCGCCTTTGCGTACCTCGACCTGTAGCCACTCAGCTGCGCATGAGCCATTTGTATTGCTTTTCAAATAGTGCCGTGGAAAGTACATGCAGTAGAAAAAAATACAGAGATGACCACCGGTCCTCCTCTTTTCTTCTCTTACACGGCTTGGCTCGAGCCACGACTTGCGCATCTTCTCTTGCCATGCTCCCGCTTTCTCCACGTCGAGTGAGCAAATGTGAACGTGAAAATAATCACAATGACGCAGGCTCTCCCTCTTTCCGCTTTTCTGCCCCATCGTAGCGTTCACTACTCGCTTCCGCTCATCGCTTTGCATTACAAATCCCGCTTCGTAACTGTGGCCTTAGCCTGCGCTGCTTTCCTCAGTCCAAAATCATTTCGGTGGTGGATAGAGCGGATAGCGACGGATAGCGAGCGAACAGATAGACATTCAATTGAACCGACGACATTTCGCTGCTTTGCCATCCTGCTCGCCAGGTAATGGATGATCAGACGCTCGAAAGCATGTTACCGCCAGCGCGTCTTCTTCAGCTCGCCTTGAATCTCGAGTTGCCTTGCGCGTCAACGAATTTGCCGAACGCTGTGCGCCAGGCTTTCTGCGCATCCTTCTCGATAATGTCTCCGTGAAGCATGATGATGCGCTGAAAGTCCCACTTGGCCACAGTCGAAGCCGCCTGCGCAAAGTTCTTCTGCCGCTCCGCCTTGCTGCCGCCCTTCTCCACGCCGGGGATCGGACCCGCCACTCCGGCCGCACCCAAAAAGATCCTGTGAAGCGTAGTGTACGGAGTGAAGAATGTCGAAAACCAGACGGCGCCTGGGATCCAGCTGGTCGGCCGGCCTGCTGGTGTGTTGCGGTACTGCTGGTGACATGGCAGGTTGAAGAGCAGGTCCGCCGTGATCAGCGTCTTGCTCTCCTTATGCAAAAAGACAACATCCCGGTTCGAAAATGTGGGGAAATACTGCGCGACCACCTCGGACTCGAAGCCGTACTGTCGATCCTTGGCATCCTTGCCATAGATGCCCTCGAACTTGACGTCGGGCCGCTTTTCCTCATGACCTTCGGTTCCGATCACCTTGGCAGTAGGGAAGGCAGTATGGTAGTCTTTCAGAAACAAGTGATGAACGTTATCCGGCGCCACCAGATAGGCAACTTCACCCATCGCATCGATCTTGGCTTTCGTAGGCTGATCCAGAGGCGTACTGGCGACCACCCACAGCCGTCCATCCCGCAGCTTCACCGCGATACTCCTCCCACCGATCGGCAGAAGGCCATATGGGGTGAACGGGTAGTCAAACGTAGTAATCTCGGGCGTCACCTCCTGGATGTGTACCGGCGTGCTAGGTTCCGTGCCCGACGGTCCTGGCTTGGTCGACATGCTGGCGGTCTGCGAGCTGAGCCTTTGCGTGTGTAAATGCAGATCGCTCCCTTGGACTGGCAAAGCTGGAGGGCGCAGTCGGCTGCCGTGTACCGAGGTGCGCAAAAATCGAAGGCTAGACCGAGGATGTCGCTTGAATCGTTGTAGTTCAGCGCGAGTCACTGAACGAACAGCAAAGAGGAACATAGATAAAGTAGATACGAGCGAAAGAAGGCAAGACGAAGGTGCGCTTGCAGTCTATATCCAACCATCAGGCTGTGGTTGACAAGCGTGCGACTCATTCCTTCCGCTAGTCCTTGGTCGGCACGTGACAGCGAAATGAAATCCGCTTACCGCATCACCAGCAACTGAGTAGGCAAGCAGCACCACGTCATCCCCTCCCATCTCCAACGTCGGACAGAGAAGGCAGGTCCAAATCTGGTGATCTGGCCCACTGCAGCATCACTCGCCGGCACTTGATCAGCTGCTGTGAATACGCAAAATTGGCCCGGTGTGATTGCGTTCACAAATGGAAATATGTACCTTATTCCCGAGCTCTGTCAGGCTTCTTTCCCCATCCAAGTCCTAGTGAATTGTATGCTCTGAACATCTGAGCACCAGAAGCATGCGGGGCATGCCATACTCGATGTGCGGCTTGCTGTGGGCGTCCTCGATTGCGTTCGGGGGATGGTTCACCTCTATGCGACTGCCCTACGCATGGTGAGTGGACTGAGGCACCTCCACCTCGCTGTAGCTGCTGTCGAATTGATGCGGCTCGACTGCACCCTGAGCTAAGCACGAGCAGCGAGGACGAGCCCTGCAGAAGGCGCCAATGCTGCTCTTGACCGTCGAGGATCACTGGAGCCACAATGAGATCGTGCAGCAGCGCGTTGCTGAGTCACTTGTCTTCTGTACGCCCTCGTTGCTTCAAGCTTCAAGAAAGTGTCCGAGCCGTTGTTCCTTTCCGTGAGCATCGACCACTTTGTTTCTCGTCTGACCCTGTGCGGCCACCTGCGCACGCCGTTCTGGTCAGCAAGAGATGACGGACAGGCTTCCGTCGCGGCTGCAGTCGACGTGCTCGACGCTGCTACTTCTCTGGCTCTCCTTGCTTCTCGCACCGCTCTCGTTTGCCGTCTCGCTGCTCTTTTCGTTAAGCCATGCCAAGCCAGGAAACGTGTCTCTGAAAGATCGCGCTTCCAGCGACGGCCTGCAGAATGGTCATGCTCGGCACCAGCAGAGGACTGTGCTCGTCAACGGAGCACGGATGCAGAAGTCTCTTGCCATCTGCCGTACCTTTGCGCGCAACGGCTGGCGCGTGGTCCTCGTCGAGGAGCGCGGCTGGGGGGACCTCGCTGCGACTCGATTTTCCAACTCTGTATCGCGATATCATCTGCTTCCCTCGTCGTCGGAAGCAGCACCAAAGGCCCGCAAGGCGCTGGACGATGATCCCAGACTCACGCCCTACATACACGCCCTCGTCCAGGTCGCTCTACGTGAAAAGATCGATCTCTTTGTACCTTGTTCAGGAGCCGGTAGTACGGGACAGGATGCCGTCGCAGCCCAGATCCTCCTCGAGGCCACCAACGGTCGCGTTCGCAGCATGATCCAGACCCCCGAGCTCGTCGAGGCGCTGCACGAAAAGGATCGCTTCATATCGCTTCTTCAAGACCTGGACATGGCTGCCCCCCGAAGCGATATTGTGTCGTCCGTCGATGAAGCAATGAACAAGCTACGCAGTGACGGCTATCCCAGATGCATCCTCAAGTGTGCTGCCGAGATGGACGACGTCGGTCGTGCGGACATGACCCTGTATCCCTTGCTCAGCGCTACTACACGCGAGCCGGACTGGAGCAAAACGCGCAAGAGGCTCTCGAGCCTCTCGATCCCGCTCTGCCATCGTACACCCTACATCCTCCAAGAATTCATTGGCGATAGGACGGATGCCCAAGGCAAAGTCGCCAGAGCATCCGAGTGGTGTACGCATGCCACCGTCGTCGACGGGAAGCTCACTGCCTTTGTCTGTTGCCCCAGTAACGATATGTTGATGACCTATTACCCCGCTTCCCACACCGTCGTGGGCGAGATGGCTCTCCGCTGGACATCCACCTTCCTGTACCGCCTGCAGCGACTTGCTGATAGGCCCCAGCATGACTCAACACCTGTTCCGTCTTCCGTGCAAAGGGGCGTGTGGACCCGCGATACTTTGGTGGGCCGCAGTGCATCTCCCTCGGCTGGCATCACCGGGCAGTTCAGCATGGACTTCATCTTCCAGCCAGCTACCGTGGATGGTACCCACCCCGAACGTCTCGTCGCCATCGAGTGCAACCCGCGCATTCACACCGCCATTGCCCTTCTGGTTGGCAATCCAGCGCTGGGGGATGCTCTCGTCCCTGCCTCCATGTCGGTGACCCCAGCTACTCATAGCTTCGGAGCACCCAAGGTCAGCGAGCTTGACGAATCCACCTACCTTTCCTCTCTGTCCCCGCCCCTAATGGAGTCGCCTGCAAACGTAGAGGCGGGATTTTCTTCACTGAACGCTCTACCTCCGACCTGGGCTTCATCATCGCTCCGGTTTTACAGGGCCAAAAATCTCCTCAAGCAGGCCCATGCCGCCAGAGACACCTCGCTGCCAAAGAGCTGGATCGGCCACGATCTGCCCGCCCGGATCCTGCCGGCCTCGGTCTTCCTCTCCTCGTCGGTCGCACGATTGTTGATGCGCAGTGTCCATCCCTACTGGACACTGTCTTCCTCTCCGGCCGCGCAGGTCATCTCGGCCCCTACCACCGAAGATCAGCAGTCGCAACATACATGGCCCCGGGTGGTCTCTTTTGACCTGGCAGCTTGCGCACCATTTCCGCCTTTCACAGATCCAAGCTTTGCGAAAGACGATCCTTGGCCCTTCTTTGCTCTCTACCACCTTCAGTGGCCCCAGCTGCTCCTCTGGCAACTCCTGGTGCGTCGACGCAACTGGTCCCGCATCAATGTCTCCACCGCACGCATCTTCGAGTGCTAGCTGGTAGCTTCGCCTCTTCCATCTGTATCTTTACCAGAGCTGCCCTTCCGCTCATGTGTACACTCATGAATCCGGCCAACGCTTCCAGTCCTGCAGAGTCGCAAAATTGAACTGCATTGTCACGAGGTAGATGCCCTTTCGTTTGCTGGCTCGTAATCAGATTGCTTGCTGCGAAGGGTCGTCCTCTTTCGTGGCCATCGGGCTGATTTGAGCCAGTGCAAGCATCACACCCTCTCGCGAGAATCTTCCGCTATGGCTGCTGTGGTGGCTGCCCTGTCTGCTCTTTGTCGAATTCGCACAATCCAGCTGTTGCTGCTCCTGCTGCTGCTCGTGGTAGTCCATGACGCTATTCACGTATTCGTTAGTGAGTCTTTCTCTTTCGTCTTCTTCTCTCTCCACCTGCATCACCTGCGCAAGTACCTGCCGGTAGAACTTTCTCAGACTCTCCTTGTCAGAGCAGAACGCAGAGAACTCCTGGCGCACTTTGTCGGCATCTGTTTCTTGTCCTGGACTCTGCCCCTGGCTATGGCTTCCTGGAAGTGGGGCGCTGCGGGTGTCGCGTTCTCCGGGTCGCGGGTGTGGTTGATGTTGTTGATGCGACTGGCGCTGGCCGCTTCCTGCATGGCTGTTGAAGAGCCGGTTGTTGAGCCACAGGAAGCCATCCATACCTCCCAAGACCTGAACAAAGGCTACACCACTTCTGTGAACGAATTGAGAGTACTCAAACTCATTTGGACGTGAGCTGTATGTAATTTCCACGTCCTTCGGATAGCGCGAGCTGGCTTCTTGATCGAGTACAAAGCCCCAGCGTCGCAAGAGCGTATACTCAAACCACAGCTCTGGTAACGTGCCCTGCGGCAACTTGTGGGCATAGGTCGAGGGCGCGGGTGGAGGAAGCGCAAGCTCGATCTGGAGCGGCGCCTGGAACGGGTTGTGCAGTGAGACGTCCTTGATCTGGCCGATAGGTGCTTCGATCAGCCGCAGGCCGTAGCGTTCAACGGTCCTAGTCCACGACTGCACTGTGTCTTCGATACATCGTGAAGAGGTCGACAGCCAGTGTATCTGAAAGTTGAAGCCATTGGCAGGATTGTGGGCGATGTCATGATGCAGGATGGCGACCTCAGCGCGATCACTGCGACGTCCCTGATCGACATCAATAAGGGTTGAGCGCGAGAGCTGAAACTTCTTGGGCCGCTTGAGGGAAGACGACATTGTCAACGAAGAAGGTTGCTGTATATGTAGAGATGAGTTGCGCGAGTGTGAGCCCGCGGACGCTCTCGGAGAAGGGGCCGGGGTAGCATGAGCCGCAGTTGAGCTGTCAGAGTACTCGCGGGAGTTCTGCCTTTTGCTGTCACCGGCAATCGCGCTGTTGCTAGAATGGACAAGAGGACGGCTCACTGGTTCCTTTTCGCCAAAAGATCCCCTCTGGCTATCGGTCCCTCGAAACCATGACTTAGTCGCACGCGAGCCAGTATACTCGCTCTTGAGGCGATAGAAGTAATGCCCATCCAGGAAGCCATGTGCCTTGTGAACATGCTCGAATAAGCCCTGTTCCATCAACTTGATGCCCCATTCGACAGCATCATCCCTCGAACGAACATCCGAGTATTCGGAGCACATCCAAGTGACGAAATCTGCTCCAGTAAACGTGTCTTGATAGAGCATGCGGTGCCATATCCTGTCGTTGATCACCAACCCGCCCGATCGCATGTCTTTAGCAACAACGTCGAGGGCTCTCCCCGTCAGGGACTTTTGTACCCGCTTTTTGGCGAAGCTGGGCTGAGCTCGCTGTCTTGCATTCTCTTCTGCTAGCTGTTTCATGAAATCGTCGTCTTGTAACGACATGGCTGGGTCCAGCGAAGTCGGCAAGAACCGCTGCACATGAACCAGATCTCGCTCCTCTCTGCTGCGTACATACCTCGCCTTGTGAAAGAGCTCGGCAAGTTTGTCAGTACCGATAAGACGAATCTCTTCATCGTCCAAATCCTCTCCGGTTGGCGCCTTCATCGGTGGCGGAGATTCTTCCGACGGGACCAGGACGAATCTGGTTCGCCAGTAGCGTAGCGATTCGACAAACTTTTCGTCCACATAGCCTGCTATCAATGAGTCGAGGTAGGTCCAATTATATCCAGCTACGTCGGGATAACTGAAGCGTGCCTTGACAGTCTGATAGCCTGTGAGGTGTCGAGGCCAAATGCAACAAGCATAATCGGTGGGATCTGTCGAGTAATCGACGTTACGGACATACCGCTTAACGTTGATCGCTGATGTGGATCTGTCGTAAGAGATGCGATGGATCTGACTGGATACGCTCAGGAAAATGGGATTGCCCGTTGAGAGGTTGCCTGGCTGCAGAAGCTCTGACGGCCATCGTAACGAAAAAGCGTTGGGGTTGATCAGCTTTCGGCTTGAAGCCGTTTGGATCTGTTTGCTTGCTGGCACGATGAACTGATACCCTTGCGCTAATCTGTGGTAGGTCATTTCCCGCAACACTGCCAAAGCTGGATGCGTTGAGCTTGATTTCTTGAGTAAGAAGGATGCAGTCTCAGCCGAGATGGAGGTGGTGTGTGGATGCTCACTCCACATGGAAGCCAAGTCGTTCTCTGTCGGCAAGTACAAGGTGGTGAGCGGCAGACATGCAGGCGTAGTCATCGACCTCCATTTGACCGCGTGATGATTGAGGCGCCTTGGGAAGAGATGCTGCCATCGCAAGAGTTGCGAGGTGGAACTCCGGAGGTTTTTGCTAGGGTTTGAGGGATTGACTAGGGTCTGCTTCTCAACTTGAGCTCTCTGAGCATATCTTTGTCGGGCCTCTTCATCCTCAAGCTGTTGCTCATACGCATCTTGATCTCGAAGTATTTTTTCTTCAACTTGCTGTTCGTGGCGTGTCTTTTGAGCCAACTGTGATGGAATACGGATGGGAGCTGGGCCGGAGGACTCCCGCACGGAAAGGAGAGAGGAACTCCTGGAGAGGATACCGGGGGCCGCTGCTGACATTCTTGACGGGCTTCTATCTTTACCGCTAGCCCCGGCCTGTTGACGCAGCTGTGAGCTCAATACTTCCTGTATGCGGCGCGTGGCTGGAGTGGAAAGGGCGTCTTGCGTGCTGCTAAATGCGCCCGAATCTCGGCTTGACGCCGAGTCCTTAGTCGAGGCGGAACCGGTCAGCGTCTTCCAGAGCCAGCTGTAAGGTTTAGCCTTTCCGCGACTCGATGGGTTGGTTCGGTCTGCTGATCCGAGCACTGTATGGTCTCCACTGTTGTCCTTGCTATCCGTTTCATCGAGGTTATGCGAAGTGGCAGACAGAATAGCATCGGTCGAGGCCACCAGTGCTTTCGCTTTGCCAATGGGCTCAAGGGGCAGGAAGCCACGTGCGAAAGTGTTGACAGAACGAATGGAACCGGGTCGGGAAACTGCCTTTGATGACACAGGGGGCAGTATCTGCGACATTGGCCGGCTCGGCATTGAGGGGCGTACACTGTCCTCAGCTGCAAAGAAGCGGGTTTTTGACGGAGACGAAGGTACTGAGTGTTCATGCTCGGAGGCGTCCTCCCGCAAAGTGCTCTCGCGTCCGAGTCGTGATGCACGTGCTGAATTGCCAGTGAGGGTCTTTGCACCAGGTTTGGTAGGCGAGACGGAAGAAGCGGGGGAGATTGGCTGGGCGATGGAGGCACCGAAACCGGAGCTAGCATTACGGCGGAGACTGGGCCCTTGAATTTCGCTATTGGCCGAATTGCCGACGGCAGGGTCCGGAACCTTGGAGCTGGATTTGATCTGAGGTCTTGTCTCTTTGAAGATATCACGGTCAAACCGCTCGCGCGCCAGTCGACGCTGCTCTCTAGGTGGTAAGCCCAACAGAGCTAGGTCTGAGGTCTCACTGTTGAGGCCCTCTGAGACAAAGCCTGAGCTAGAAGGACCAGCATAGCGAGGGAGGTAGAAGGACGACTGCACCGACGAAGACTTGTTTGCTTGCTTCAGATCGAGGTAGGGGATGGCTATGTCGGAGATTTGGTTCTCCATGATACCCAACATCTGCACCTCGTACATCTTGCAACGTGGGACGAACCGATCTGCGCGGAAGGGCTTATCTTGCTGCAGATTGTAGAAGCTACAATCGATCCAGTGAGGCATTGAATAAAAGTCTTCCTGCTCTTCCATCGGCTTTTTGGAATCGAAATAGAGGGGGTCGGGAAGGTGCGCAGGAGTAGAGGTTGCCAAGCGGGCGGATGAATGCCTTGACGGAAGAGAAGGCCTGTTGGGCCTTTGAGATGTCATGCCAGGACCTGTAGCTGCATGACGGCGCTTGGACCAGCTTCCACCGCCGTACTGGCTGTTCTTGAGTTCAGAGGGATCAGGGTAATGCGACTTGAAGTGGAACAATGGAACAGAATGCAATGGCATCTTGGTGAGACAGACAAGGTCAAGTCCAGTTCCGTTCTCGATCATCCTTTCGGTGGTGACTCGTAAAAGCTTCTTGTCGACTTCGAAATGACCGGTGCCGGCGGTGACAAAGACCATGGACAGCCCTGTTCGGTTGAGATCGCGATCAATGTAGTGCTCATCGAAAGGATTGAGCGCCAAGTTGACCGCTTCCAGCAGATTCCCCTCGTAGGAGTAGGACAAGCGACCAGCCATGTGCACACGGTCTCGTATGAGGTCTGCGTGGAGCTCTTCCTGTGACGCGGCTGGACCGGAAATGGGACGGCGAAGAAGAAGAATGTCATGCTGGAAGCGGAAAAACTCTTCCTTCAGCATGGTCATAACGACATCCCAGTCACAGTTGGATTCGAGATCGACGACGACCTTGTAATAGTCGATATAGTATCTACCTTGCAAGTCTTGCCGGATGGGCCCTTCCAGCATATGTAGCTCTGATTCCTCGTAGTGGACGCGGGCAAAGAGGATCACGGTGAGGATATGGTTCGTCGGCACGGCTCTCCAACGCCGAAGAAGTTCAGGGATGAAGCCCTGAAGCGCCTTCTCGTAGTAGATCTCGCCATCCTCGTCGAACTCCCACATTTCGCGAGCGAGTTGGATGAAAAGATTGTACTTGGCCGACTCGGATCTGAAGATCGCTTTGGTAGAGGCCGAGACATAGCCACTGGTGACCTTTCGTTCTCTGATGAAGATGCGGCCGATCGTCGCCCTCACGCTGCCGGCGAGCGTCACCTTCTGTCCACAGTAGACGCATGTGTCTTCGAGATTCTGGAAGACGCGCCACATCTCTGCCCTGCCGACGTATTGGTCTCTGAAGTAGAGCTCGACATGGTCGATGGTGAAGTCTTGCCTGGATACCCTTGATAAGACAGCTTCTGCGCGGTTGTAGAATCCATAGTTGGTGGCAACACTCTTGGAGACGCTAATCTGAAGGTGGCCCTGCCGGGCTACAAACTCAGGATCTGCCAAAGCTTGGGAGACGGTGAAGACGAACGATGCCCTTTCGAAGCGCTTGTTACGATTCCTGGGGCCATAAGGGATGCTAGTGTTTGCTGATCTGCCGCCATCCGGCAGGGTAAGCTCGAGAAGGTCGGATTCTGTGAGACCGGGCAGCGAGAAGTCGGGATTGAGGACAACATCGTTGCGGGAGAAGTTGGGCGGATCATGCGTCCATAGTGTGATAGGACGTTCGTTGATCTGCGGGCGCTGTTGGCGGGACGAGGAGGAGTGCCTTCGATCGCTGGTGCTACTGAATCTGTCGATGCTGACCGAGGTGGCCCTGCTGCCGGAGGGGAAGTTCGACGACATGCCAGCTGGCTACTCCAGCATCAACGCTGGCACTGGCACTTTGTGAGCGCAGCAGCACAGCAGCGTCGGAAGGTATAAGCTGAGGCGAAGCGTTCAGGGAAGCGACATTCTGGCTTTACTTCTGGAAGCCGCGGGCCAACGCTTCAGTTGACAGGTTGGATGGCTGCGATCGGTAGATGCGACTGCCAACGGACTCAGCACTCCGGTCTGCTGCTTCCGTCAGACAATTCGCGCTTTCGCCCTTGGTAGGGAAAGCCAGGATCGATAGCGGCTGATCCGGTGGCTGGCAGGCGGATAAGCGAAGTCAACGCGTCCTGGCAATGGCTTTGCGCAGTCACAAATGTGATAACAGAAGCAAGGTAGCCGTCAAGATAGCCATCCTGAAGAGGTCTGAATGGGCGGACCAACACCTGAGAATCATGAATCGCTCCCACGCGCAAATCGGGGGAGAGCGTGCCGATGCCAACGATTGGCCCCGATGCGGGCGTTGCAAATCTTGAATCAGCAGTCATAGGAAGTTATTCACGTTAGCGTGGGTCGAGCGGGAGAGGTGCAACACTTGCATGCTTATACGGAGCTTTTCTTCATCGCCTTCCTCTCCGCCACCTCGTTCCATCACCGTCGCAAGGGAGCGTGTCTGTCACTGTTGCCAACCCGCCAGCCTCTTCCGCGCGCCAAAGGTAGAGGGCTCGACTTCGACCTGCGATGGCGACAGCCTATCCAAACCAGCCGAGCGCCAGCGGGCCCAGGCTGGCGGCGGGAGCTCCTGGCGCGTATCCAGGCCGCGTCTTCCAGCTCTCGCCCAAAGCTCGGCGCTACCTGCCGTCGGGCCTTCACTACCTGCTTTCGCGTATACTGGCCGCAGCGTCGCGCCTCTCCTTTTCGACGTCGGTGCAGGAGAACCTCGACAAGTTCCGTGCGTGGCAACCGACGCGCGGTGAACGCATCAAGTATGGCTTCTTGCTCTTCATCGCGACCTTTTCGGTGGTCATCATGGGCGAGCCAGGCTTCCCGTACAAGCTCATTATCCCGGCGCTGTACATCACGACGCTGCTCTTCCCCGTCACCTCGCAGTTCTTCCTCCCGGCAGCGCCCATCTTTGCCTGGCTCATCCTCTTCTACTCGTGTCGCTTCATGCCCGCGGCGCTTCGGCCGCACATTTGGGTGTCGGTGCTGCCCACGCTCGAGACGATCTGGTACGGCGCCAACATCTCGGACATTCTGACGCAGTTCGGCCATCCCGTGCTCGACATTCTCGCCTGGCTCCCGTACGGCCTTATCCACTTCGCCGCGCCATTCTTCGTCGCCGCCTTCTTGTTTGTCTTTGCGCCACCGGGTGCGGTCAAGGTGTATGCGAGCGCGTTTGGATTTATGATGCTGGTCGGCGTCATGATTCAGATCCTCTTCCCGTGCGCTCCGCCGTGGTACGAGCTGCGCGAGGGGTTGACGCCGGCCAACTACGGGATGCGTGGTTCGCCCGCCGGGCTGGCGCGGATCGATGCTCTCTTCCACTCGCACGGATACACGCTCACCTTTACCGGCGCGCCGGTGGTGTTTGGCGCGTTCCCGTCGCTTCACGCGGGCAATGCGACGATCAAGGCGCTGTTTTGCAGCTACTTTTTCCCCGTGGTGATCCGCATTGGGCGGCTGCGGCTCGATGCGCGTGTGGTCTACTGGAGCTACTGCTTCTGGCTCTACTGGTGCACAATGTATCTGATGCATCACTACCTGATTGACCTGGTGGCGGGGTCGTGTCTGGCGACGTTCAGCTTCTACTTTTTCCTGACCGACGAGATGCGCGAGGCGATGGAGCAGCGGTATCCGTATCGCAACTCGGCGGCGGCGCCGGCGAGTGCTGCGCCTGCGGGGCATCGGCCGGATCAGGCGTTCGCGTCCGTGTCGCACGATGCGCTCTCGCTCGAGCCGCTTCCCAACGGCACGCGCGGCGACGAAGAGTCCCAGAAGCGCCCCGACGTTCTCTTCGCCCTCGACGATCCCGCCGACGCTGGCGACCTCGCTGGCTCCACCGCCGACGACAGTCGCCGTCGCCACGACGCAGCCGCCCTCCTCGCTCGCACCGCCTCGCCCCTCCCCCGCGCTCGCTCCCCCGTCCCGCCCACTCCCCCCGCCCGCAAGTCCAGAGACAGCTTCGACAACTGGGCCCACCAAGACCCATAGACACTTCGCCCGCACCCCTGTACAATCTCAACCCCTCCCCGCCCCATCCCTGTGCAACCCCCTCGCTTTACTCTGCCGCCCGCAGATTCCCCCGCCGGACTCGGCCGCCACCGTCCGCGACAAAACGCATCACAACCGGTGGCCGTATCCCTCCCCCCTCTGCAGTAGCTACCCACGCGCTGCAGACGCACGTAGCAGTCTGTACTCTAAACCCTCCCCATGGCCACAGCGAGACAGGGCCCAGACGTCCACTGGAAGCATAACATAATACGATTCAGACCAGGGCAACGACGCTAAAAACACATGGATACAACGGACAGAGTGGTTGGGGATAGACTAGAGATCAATGTTGATGTCGAATGCGTCAGATCTCCAGCCAGCGTCGGAGCGCTCCTTGCGTTGCTGCTGGCGGGCCTCGCGGCTGAGTTTCTTGGCCTCGGACTTGACGTTCTTGCCAGTCTCGCTGGCGTCGATCGAGAAGCCCTCGACGCCCTGGCGCGCCTGCTGGACGGCCTCCTTGGCGCCGTAGCGCGCCTGGTCGGCGGCCTGGCGGACGTCCTGGACGCCCTGGCGGACCGTCTGCTCGAGCTGCTCGTACTCCTCCATCTTCTCCTTGGCATAACGGAACGGACCGCCGCGGCCGGGAAGCAGCTGCTTCGAGTACGAGGCACCGATCGCCAGCTTGAACTCGTTGTGCGGGCCCTCGATGCGGACACCGTCAGCAAGGCCGACCTGCGTCGTGGGCTGCGCTGAGCTGCGTCCGTACGGCTCAAAGGCGTCTGTGTCGGGCGCAAAAATGGCCTTCAGATAGGCCTTGGTGGAGATGCCCTGGCCATTCTGGGCAGCCGTCTTGGTGTAGCTGTTGACGACCTTGGCGCGCTGCTGTGCCGCCCACATGGCGCGGTCCTTGTTCTGCAACCAAGACTTGATCTGTTCCTCCAGCAGCTGCTGGAAGACCTTTCGAATGGTGGGGCGGACAAAGGGCATGATGAAGAAGTTGAGGAACCAGTGCTTGGTCTGTCGAACCTTGACATGGAACGACGACATGTCGACGCTGACCTTCTTGACCTTGTAGAACGACTCGGCATCATCCTCATCTGCGTTCTCGAGCTTGACCACAAAGCTGGTGCCGTTGCGTCCGCCGAGGTCGAGGTCCAACAATCCGTAATCCTCCCAGCCGAACCATCCAGTCTTCTTGTTGATGTAGTAGGCGACATCAGCGGCCTTGACGCGGAGGCCTTCGATTTCAAGGTAGAGGCTCGTGTCAAAGTTGCTACCCATCGATGCCCTTCGCTGTTCGAGGGTGAGGTCATTTCGGTTGATGACGCGAACACGGTCAGGGACAAAGGAGGCGTGGGAGGCCGTAAGGGAGAGATCATCAATGACGACATCGGCCTCATGAGAGATAAACTCGATACGGGGAAAGGGGATCGAATGGATCTCGTTGATGAGACGAGGGATAAATACCTCGATCGAGTCGCGGACCAGTCCACCGGCCTGGTCGCGCAGGTCGGCAAAGAGGTTGAAGAAGCCTTGAGCCCCGGAGCCAAAGGTGCGCTGCAAGTCAATGAAGTTGACATCCGAGCCGAGCTTCTCGACACGTTGGGCCAACTCGCGCAGTTCGGCATCGTCCTCGACACCCTCGACAAAGGTAGAAACCTCGTCGAGGCATTCGGTAAAGTCGCCGCGAAGCTTCTCGAGCTGCTTGTTGGCTTCTTTGCCAGTAGAGTTAAAGAGGCGCTGAGCTCGGTCGTACAGGTTGTGAACCATTCGGTTCGACCTGTTGGTCTGGATAAATCCTTCCTGGTTGAGAGCTCGGTCGAGGAACTTCTTGCTGTCCTCGATAAAGCTGCGCAACTCCTTGCTATCCTTGTTACTCTCTGAATCGTAGATCTCCTTAGCGTGTTGGAAGAGCCCCTCGAACGACTTTTGAACGGGGTCGAGCGGCCGGTTAGCAAAGGTCTCGAGAATGTTCTTAAGCTGGTCGAAAGCCTCGTGAAGGTTCTCGTTCGCCTCGGCCTCAGGCGAGTCAATGTCAATGTCGGTCTGCTCCTTGGCCTTGACGGCAACATCCTGGACAATTTCGGCCCACTTGTTGCCAATGCTGTAGATGCCGTTGATTGCCTTCTTAAAGTCTGGGTCGCGCTCAACACTATCAATGATCTGTTTAACCCGTTCGAGGAAGGCATCCTTGGCATCGTCAGGGGACTTTTCGTCAACCCAGCGGGCGGCCTGTTTGGCGCTGGCCTGGAGGTTGTCTTGGACGCTCTTGGCGCCAGACTGAGCAGAGTTCTTGGCCTGTTCAAGATCCTTCTTGGAAGGAGCGCGGAGATCGATGGCGTCGCCACGCTTTTGCCTTTCTTCTTGGCTTGGTCTCAACTTGCTCTCGGCGCCACCTGCCTTGTCAGCAGCGGTGGCAGCCGCGTCGGCGGTCAGATCTCGGAGTAGGAACTGAATATCGGCCAGGAGGTCTCGGAAGGCCTTGGAGGTAATAAGGAGCTGGCCGACCTGTTGGATATCACCAAGAACGCGCTTGGTGTCCTGCTTGGCTTCAGCTGTGAGGCCATCGGCGCCGACGGAAGATGCGCTTGGGAGCGATGCCGAGATGCCACCTTCATCGGTGATGTTGATGGTAGATTGCGAGGTTTGGTAGAGGAACTTCTGAATCTTGTCGTCGCCATTCTTGCTGTCGCCGATGCGTTCGATACAGGCAAGGACGCCCTTGATGTCCTGGACTACCTTGGCGCCCTGCTGGCTGAGGTTGGTGGAACCCGAGATGGAGCGCTCGTCAAGCACGGGGCTCGACATGATGGCCTCAATGACCGAGTTGAGCTGCTTCTGGCTGGGCAACTTGCCTGCGCGGACGGCTCCCACCATCTGCGCGATTCGAGAGAGGGTTGGACGCGAAGGGGCGGCGTCGCGCGCCTGCTGGGCGAGTTGATCAGGGTCTACACCATAGCCTCGAGCGGTAGCCTTGATATCGCGCTTGGCCTGGCTCGCGACCTGCTCGGCATGCTGCCTCCCATCACGGTTGTGAGTGGGCAGGAGGGGCTCTCGTTCGGACGACATACTGATAGCAGAGTCGCACAAGAAAAGAAGCGAAGTAGGGTTGCGGGAAGAGCTTTTTCGAAGAAGACGCTGACGAAAGGAAGAGTGCCAGGGAGAAGGGCAGTAAAGTGCACGGGTATTGTCAATCCTACTGGCTTGGAAGAAAAGAGACGTGCTGGATCTTAAACGGGGAGGAGGCGACAAGCTTAAGTATGGGCTCGAGCTGGGGTGGGCGGAAGAGGGCTAGGCTTCGAAGTGCCACACAATGAAAGCAGCCGATGACGAGCAAGAAGCATCGGAAGCATCGTCGTCATGGGCTGGCATGGAAGCTGGCACAGAGGCACGCAAGGCAGAAGAACAGTTGAACGCGCGGCGAGCTGAGCGATTACAGCTGCAGAGGGAGTGCGGCTGATTCAGAATCCGGCTGCAAGCTAGCTTTGGCTTTGGCCTTGGCTTTGACGTTGGCTTTGGCTTTGGCTGCCTCGAGAACAGGACCCGTGACGATCGAGACGGCGCGCAGCCATAGCATCGGCCTGGGCCCTGGATTGACTGAGCTTGCTTGGCCTTTTGCGCGCCATCACAAAAGACTTTGCACATGGCTTTGCGAAAAAGACAGCCCCCACAATCACAATACAAGTGACACGGTCGCCGATACAAGTCCTGGCACTTGTGACTGCTGAGCCAGGGTTTCTGTCTACGCCTGTCATATACGGCTGGCATGCAACTAACGGTCATAGCGGACGTCGGAATCCAAATCACAGTCGTAATAACGAATATACAATTACAAGCACAGTTGATAAACTCAATAGAATCGCATGTGGACATGTATAGGGCGGAAGTGGAGGAGGACCCTTGCGCAACTCACCGTCATCGATCTGGCCATTACTGCTGTGCCCCCAATTCCAATCGGGAAGGGTCCTTCTCCCGCTTTGCCACTTTGCCGCGCTTTGCCACAACGGCTGTCTTCATGTGTGTTTTGCACAACAGCAGACGACAAAGATAGTGGAATAGCGACCCGCTGTCACTGCGCCAAGCATGGCACGCAAGCAAAGGAGAAGAAGAAGGGTGCGATGGCACGGCGATGATGAAGCGCCGCTTCGTGGGGAAGCTATCATATGATGAGCTGCAGCTTCTCTGTTTGCTGACTGAGCACCGATCTGGAGAAGCACGAAGAAGCTGACGACGCGATTTAACAAATTCCGGTTCGGCTGTTTAATCGGGAGATGGACTTCTCTGTCCTCGCTGATCATGGACGTTTACAAAGATTGACTTGCATGACGATACTGCGGATGATCTCGCCATCAGCCGTCAAAGACATGCAGGTGGACAGCCGGGCGCTTGAGCATCTGTAAGCTTTGCGATCGTTGCGAGGACATCGTCGCCGGCGGCATCGTGCTGATGGACCTCGACGCAGCGATGGCAACATTGCCGCAAGCAACGGCGACGCTTGACCTCCAGACAGAGCCAGCGTGTCGAGATGCAGCGTTGCCAGGTGGGTCGCCGCCGCCGGGGACGGACGTGAGGATCGAGCTGGAGCCGTACGCCGGCGAGCATCAGATGGCGTCGATCATTGATCTCATCGAAAAGGAGCTCTCGGAGCCGTACATTGTCTACACCTACCGCTACTTTGTCAATCAGTGGCCGGACCTCTGTTACCTGGCCTACGCCCACGTCGGCGACGAGCGCGGCGGGACATGCAAGCATCCGGTCGGCGTGATTGTGTGCAAGCTGGACCGGCATCTGAAAGGGTCGCGCCGAATGCGTGGCTACATCGCCATGATCTCGGTCCGCGACGCGTGGCGCGGCCGCGGCCTCGCCAAGAAGCTCGTCAACATCGCCCTTCAGCAGATGCTCGACCAAGGCGCTCAGGAAGTCGTCCTCGAGACCGAGGCCGACAACACTGCCGCCCTCTCGCTCTACGAAAGCCTCGGCTTCCTCCGCGAAAAACGCCTCCATCGCTTCTATCTCAACGGTACGCATCCCGACTTCCCCCAACTCCCCAGCCGACACAACACAGTACTGACACATCCGAGTCTCGTCACGACGTAGGCAAGGATTCTTTTCGCCTCATCCTTCCCATACCACCCGAAAAGCAACGCACGATACCGCCTTCAAACTATATACCAGGGCCGTATGGGGTCGTCCAGCCGCCGCAATTTCCACATCCGCCAAGACCAGCACGATCGACGGGCGACTTGATACTGTAGCTTGCATTTTAGTGTACGAGAAATTGCATTGGAATTGCTGGCACCAGGCCTGCCCATGGTCAGGTTCGGCGGCAAGAAGGCTCGCTAATCCATGATGAAGAAGCTGCCCGAAGGACATGTTTTTGCGTGGCGTTGCCGTGCGGGTGTGTCGGGGGTGCTGGCCTGCATGAAGCGTCTGCGGGGTGCTAGCGATGCCTTTGCGAAGACGCAGGAGGGGCAGGTGCAGTCGGCGGAGCGCGCGGTTGCGGGGCGGCCCGTGACGCTGGTGGGAGCGGAGCAGGTCTGGGGCTTGGGTTTGGTGCTGAGGAAGGTTCTGCGGAACGCTGCTCTGGACGCGGGCGGGGTCTGGTCCGGCGGTGTCGGCAGTGTCGGCAGTGGTTTGTCTGGGCGTGCCGGGCCGGGCTCTGCGGCGTGCGCCAGGTCGGCGTCCCAGCCAAAGTCGAGGAAGCCGCGCCCGCCCCGCGCCCGCCCCGGACTCTGCTCGATCGCCACCGGCGTAACCTCGTCCCCCAGCAGCTGCTTGAGCTTGTTCAGCCGCCGCACCTCACCCACGATCTGCGTGCTCGTCGCCGACACCGCCCCCGTCCGCGCCCGCACCTCGCGACCGCCCCCGACCCCATCCCCCTGTGCCTGACCCGGTGCGCTCACGCCCGGTGGTGTATCCACAGCAGAGCCAGTCACCGATGTCCCACCTCGACCGACCCAGTTCATTATGCCAGCGGATGGACTTTGTGTATATTGCCGTCTCTCGGGAGATTTGTCATTGACGGCTTCGCTCAAGTTTGGCACTTTGCAGACAGGCGGATCGGTGTTGTGTCGATATGCTCCCGGCCTTTGTTGTCTAGCGAATTCTGCCGCTGCAGCTGCACTCGAGCACGGCTCTGAAGCTTTCGTTGGGGCGGTCTTGGCACGTTCTGGTCTAGAACGCTCACTCTCTTGGCCTGAGCCGAACCGAAGCGGCCGAGCGGCAGCGCAAGCCGGCTGAGACTCTTCTGTCGATGTCCCATCGTCGCTTGAGCAAGTGGTGTTTTGGAGGCTAGAGGCCTCACGAGGGAAGCTCGCATCCTCCTCCGGCTCGCTCCTGAGAGAAGTGTCACTGCCGTCGCTGACCGCCACGGGTATCTGCTGTTCCGCTTCATGGGCGTGTTGGCTGTCCTTGGCCGATCCTTGGGCGTCTGCGCGGTGGAGGAGCTCGACGCTTTCCCTGGCGGGGCTGTACGGGAAGGGGGCTGGGTCTAGCAGTGTGAGGGATGCGTGGGTTCCTGTGGCCGGTTGGCGGGCCCAGGCGGAGGGCGGGAGCCAGGAGAGGCCGCGGGCCATGACGGCCGAGAGGGGTGTTAACGGCGCGCGGAGGCGCTCGGCATCCGGATGCGGCCGCGCTAAGAGGACGCCGGGGGACGCTGGCGAGCGCGGGAAGCAGCGGCCGTGGTAGGTGCCAAGCAGGTCAGGCGACGAGGGCAGGGCGCGCTCGATGTCGGCGGCGTGCGCGGTGAGGGCGAGGTCGAGCGGAAGCGGCGTCGCCCTGGCCCCGCCCGCACGCTTGACCGGCGCTCGCACCTGCAGATCCGCCAGACACTCATCAATCCTCTTCATGATCCAGTCACTCCCGCCGCCATTCTCGGCCGGCGTGGCTACATCGACTCCTCCGCCCGGCACCGCACCCTTGGTTCCCGTCGCCGTCGACGTGGGCATCCCCGTGCTCGGCGTCGTGCCTTCGGTATCCGCAAAACTCGCAACAGACCACAGCGTCGACGCTGAGAAACAGCCATCGCCAGGAGTCGCCTCGCGCGATGCCTGCCAAGAGGCGCTCGCCGTCGCCGTCTCCTCCGACCCGACCGACCGACTCCGACGCCCCCGCCTGTGGCGATTCGTGTCGATGAACAGCTGCATGACCCTATTCCCCGTCACCATCGTTCTGGCAGTGGTTCAAGCACCAAGATACCGCGTACAAGTGCAAAGCCGCGGAGAGACAAGAACAAGGAGAAGGAAAAGAAGAAGGGGAGAGAGAGTGGTCGTGGTCTGTGGGGACGCAAGGCGTCTTTTGGTACTGGCACAGCACAGTAGGGTCCATCAAAAATAGCTCACGCAAAGGCGTGATGGCGCCAGGCACAGGCAGGCTAACAGACAGCACGAGCATTCCATGAGCGACATGGCGACGCTCAGACCGCCACAGTTCATTCAGTCGGAAGCTGCGGGCAGTGTGGGAGCCCGGCGGCAGCGCCTCGGTCGGTCAAAATCGGTTGTCGTTTATACAGGTGTGAAGCAGGCAATAAGCCACCAATTTGCGTCGAAACGCAGTCAGACACATGCAGCTCAGCGCACATCTTCCGTCGCTTACAACCACCCCATCTCATTATCCTTAGGTTGGTGGGGACGCACAGGGGTTGCAGACTGTCGCGACAATGGGAGCGGGTACTATCCCATCCATGCATCACCTCTTTTACGCTGCTGGAAAAGCACTGCATCTGTACACCAAATTAACTGGGTGTACTTTCGTGGGTGGGCAACAGTGGTGTCAGCAGACAACCGTTTGAATACAACGTAGGACTCTGCCTGTAGGTTTGTAGCTGCAACGCAAGGTCAGAATCTAGGCGCCACATCCACACGACTTGTGGACTTCATATCGTATTACTGCGGTGAATGTCACGGCGGCATGGTGCCTGCCAAGTCGGGCCCCGGGGAGGCGATGGCTTCGGGGAATTGGAATGGTTCGCCGTGATCAGGAGGAGTGTATGGCGCATTGGCGGCCCTGGCATTGACGCCGTAGCCTCCGCCTTTCTTGTGCCAGAGTTCGCTGAGGATAGCAAGTCGCTCGGGCAGTTGGGCCAGCCTTTCGGTGGACACGTTGGCGATCGATATGCGCAGACGCGAGCCGGCGGCGTCGGGATGCGAGTGAAAGCCATCGACGAAAAAGGCGCCTGGCAGCACCACCACACCGACCAGTTCTGCCAAGGCCTGCGCTACTTTGGCCGAGTTATACCAGTCGAAGGGGTGCTTGAGAAAGGCGTAGTACGCGCCCGTGCACTCGACCTTCCAGCCCCACTCCAAGGGCGACTTTCCTGGCTCGCCGGGCACGTCCAAGTAGGCGCTGCCATCGTCACTAAGGCGCGATGGCACCTTGCGCGACAATCCTTCGATAAACGACTTCCGGCGAACCCGCAGCTCATTGGCAACTTGGTTCCGCCACTCCACTTGCGACGGCTCTTCCATAGCCCACGCCACAGCACGCTGGGTGTCCGTCCGAGGAGGCGCCACCTGGAAATTGTCCAGCGCTTTAGCCATCGGTCCGTACTCGATTGCCTCAGGGTCATCTGGATCTTCGCCGAGTTGCTGCATGAGGGAGGGATGACCCACAAAGCCGCCAAGACGATGACCCGGGATGGCATAGCTCTTGGAGAAGCTAAACAGCTGGATGATCGTCGATCTCCAAGCCCAGTCGGAATGGTATTCAGTGGGTTCGACCCCTTCCGGGGCATCCTCAAACAGGTTATGGGGGCGTGCAAAGTCGAAGCGCAACGGTGACACCGAAGCACCGATCGCCGAGACGTCGCCTCTCGAAGCCTCATGATCACTTTCGATATCTTTTCCCGTCAGAACAAAGTCACGATAGGTCTCGTCTAGAATGAGAGCGACTCGATATTGGCGGCAAAGCAGGGCAACGTCTCTGATCAGCTCGGGTGTGTAGATGGCACCGGTCGGGTTGTTCGGAGTGACGAGAACTACGCCTTTGATGATCTTGTCTTCGTTGAACCTATCAGCAGCCAGGAGCGCTTGGATTCTCTTGACGTCCGGAAGGAAGTCAGGGGGATGAACCTCTATCAATGCCACTTGTATGCCGAGGGCGGTAAGGGTCATTTGATGGTTGAAGTACCACGGGTGCATCATGATCAGGGCATCGCCGGGCGCAGCTATCGAGTTCGCCACGGCAGCGAACGCGAGGTTACAGCCCGCCGTAATACCGACGTCATCTTCGGTCACCTCGTTCACGGTTCCCAGGTTCGGCGTACGATACGTGTTATTGATATTGCGTGCGACGGCTTGACGCAGCTTGAGGTCACCGAAGACGGGGCCATAGCCATGCGAGTGTCCAACCAGCGGAGGTGAATATTCCGGCCTGCCTTCCAGCTCTATACGTTGTAAGAGGGCTTGAGTTGGAGGATGACCTGGCACGCCTTGGGCGAGATTGAGCAGGGGAAAGGACTCGCGGACATGGGGCTCGTAGAACGGCGACTTGGGGGTCGGATACGATTGCGCCCACTTGGCGCCAATCTGCACCGGAGGATCTGCCGTCTTCTCAACAAGATGCGGATTGTAGTCGTACATGGGAGCCAAAGTCCTGGTGTCGGAGGAAGTCATGTTCCCCATGATTTCCGCAAGCAACGGCTGGCGAGTATCCCGATTTTGCTTCAATGACCTCTACGTTGTGCCCTCAAGGGTTCTGTACAAGTTGAAGGCTGAAGACTTGTCTACGATACTGTTCGCACTGCCATCTACGTGCTGTTGATGGTGGTGATGGGAGACACGGAGGCATGGCAGTCCTAGCCAAGCCATGCGGTTCCAACGTAAGATCGCTGGATTCGTGATTCTCCCACCGAGACGGCAACTTGGACGGTTAATTGGACAGACTGGCCGAGTAATTTTGGAAGACGGCAAACGCTCCGCTTCTTCCCAACCTTCCACGCATTGCTTGCTGCTCGGCTTCACGGCTGCCTCATCGAGCTAGCGTCCTCCTCACATACACACCGGCAGTATGGCGGCGGCGGACGACAGGGCTAGAGCCCAGAGTGAGAAACAGCTGGGCAACCAGGCATTCTCGCGAAAGGAGTGGGACCTGGCCATCGGGCACTACTCTGCCGCCCATGATTTGGATCCTACCGAGCCCACGATCCCGCTCAACAGGGCCATGGCGTATCTCAAAACCGGCAATTATTCCGATGCTGAACGAGACTGCATGGTAGTTCTTTCCTTATCGCCGGACAATGTGAAAGCACTGTACCGTCGAGCTATGGCCAGACTGGCAAGGCATAGCTACGACGAGGCCAAGCGAGATCTGGAAGCGCTACTCACGATTGACCCAGCAAATAAAGAGGCGAGATCCGAGCTGGCCAAAGTGGAATCTAGCATTGCCACAAGCGGTAAGCAAAAGCAGGAGCCTCTCGACCTGACGGGACTCGGCGGCAAGAGCGAGCAACGGAGCACGGCGGGCGTGTCGGCGGCGAGCTCTGTGGAAGCGGCGAGGAAGTTTCTGGAGCAAGTGGGCATGTCAGAAACCTCTTCTGCGCAGGATGCGCAGGGCGGAGAGAGCACAACAGACCTGGCCAAGCCAATACCGGCCAAGCTGCCGGGCGAGACTGGCGGATTCCTCCGTGAAGTGGCCACGACGAAAAAGCCAAGGCAGCCGTCCGTTTACCCGCCACTCTCAGAGACAAGCCAAAAGCAATCCACCGAGTCAGACAGGCCTGCCGTTGGTCTTGGTACAAAGACAGCCTCTCCCACGGCAGCGAAGAAGACAGCGACAGCGCTTGGTTTCGGCTCGACGAGAGTGCCGCCGGTGCGCCATAACCGATCGCCGTCACACGACGCGAGCCGGCCGCTGACGCAGGGCAAGATGACGGCCATTGACTTCCAGCGCCAGTGGAAAGAGCGCGCGCGCCGCATCGATCTGCTCAGGTCTATCGACCCAGCCTCGATACCGGGGATGATGGACTCGCTGCTCGAGCCTGACTTGGCCGCCGAGATCGTGCAAACCCTAGCCGCGAGCCATCAGGCCGCCACAGCCGGGTCGCAACACGAGCTGGCGGCACTTGCCAGAGACATCCTGGCGGCGCTACCCAAGTGCAAGCGCTTCCGCATGACCGTGGCGATGCTGGATGCCAGCGAGAAGACGGCGGCCGTCTACCTGCTCGACGCCGTCGGTGACCCAGAGCTCCAAAATGTATGGCAGATCTCGTGAATGCCCGAGAATAGTACCACACAGACCCTGGGTTCGCTGATGTGTGTCTGGATGGCTGCCGCGGGTGTCCGGAGCAGGTCCAACATCTAACAAACACCCCCTCTATGGGCAGAACCGAACGTGACGAGGCTTTCCCACCGCAGCCGGGCCATGGCGGCGTGCAAACGCGGTTGATATGCCTGCTTTATCCAGCCGCCGTGGGTTGAAATTTCACATTGGCCAGCGAAGCTACCTGCCTATGCTCGGCCGCCTTGCACGTGGGGCTGGGTCTAGTGCGACACGGTGCTGGCTACGTCCGGGCTGCAACAATGCCGGCTACGTCTGGGCTGCAACAATGCCGCTGGGGTGCGCCGCTGGGGTGCCTTAGCGCGAGAGGGGCGTGTGCGTTCGCGTCAAAAGCGCGCCATCCAAGCTGCGCGAGGCAGGCCCGCTAGCCCCTAAACATCAGCCAGTGCATCTCGGACTACGCTCAGCAGCCGGTGCAACGTTCTCCGCTAATTTGACTGCTCCTCGCCCCCGCCACCCCCACCACCATACCCCACCGTCCCACCAGAACCATCAGCCTGCCCCGCTCTCCTCATTGCTCCCCGTAACGACGGTAACGACCTCGTAACGATCAATTAACGAAACCACTTATTTGCGGCAATTTTGGCTAGAATTCCAACGCTGCGCAGCGCGTGAAGCGTCTCCGTCCCAGCCGTTCCAGCATCAGCAGACAAGTGCCCCGACCTTTCGAGACGCAAGGCAGCGCGTGTTACTCAAGATGGGCAGTGTATTTTCGTGCCTGGCGTCTACGTTCCTGTACGCGGGAGAGCTGCTGGAAAATGTGTTCCTGGCGGTCGGCGAGATCGGAGCGGTGCTGGTCAGGGCGCTGTTCGGGATCTTTGTAAGCCTATGCGACTTGCTGGCGGCGATCAGCTGTTGCTGCCGCGTTCCTTGGTCAGAGAGGCCGGACCGAAGCTACTACGACTACCGCACGAGCGCGATCACGACCAACCTCACCTCGGTCGGCAGCAAGCAGGTCCTCGGCAGTGTCTTCACCAAGGAAGGACGCGCCCAGCGCAAGCAACTCGAGCAGGCCAAGAAGAAGGCCTTCACCCTGAAAGCAGAAAGCAATGCAGCCGCCCACCAGCAGCAGAAAGAGGAGGCAGACAAGAACAAAGCACAGCTAGGCGAGCAAAAGGCCATGGCCAAGCAGGCTAAGCAGGCAGCCGACAGCAAGGCCAAGGAAGAGAAGGCAACCGCCGCCAAGACGGCCAGCGTCTGATCGAGCCACAGCTGTCCATCACCTTGACCATCCTAAGACGCTCAGGATCTGCAACCTAATCCTCACCCATCTTCCGCCTCGTGCCAGAATCTAATTCTTATACCCTTTTGCACGCATGTGAGGTTTCCTGCCATTGTATGCGGATGTGCCTCTTCGCTGGCACCAGGCTAGCCATGATTAGAGCGCTTGACAAAGAAGGTGAGGACCACATTGGGACATGAGGACAAGTAGCACGGCTAAGAACGCCGGCTGCTGAGCAATCGATAGCAGATTCACAATCGTGCGTTGACGCCACCCTAGCCTTCTATACTCACTCTCTTTCCAGATTGACTTGGTGTATTGACCAAGTCGACTTTGTGTATTGTCCAGGTCCACCTCGTAGTCCTATCTGGCTGCTTCGTATCGGTCACTTCCGAGCCGGCATTTAGGTGATTGGGTTTACATGCAGAAGTCGGCGCGTGCCAGTTCGAAACCGCTTGTAACTGGCGAGCGGATCGGCCGCAACCAACTTCGACTTCAGATGGATAGCTGCACTGTGGAAAGACGCAAAGGGAGGATACTGTAGCACGGCCTGTTCCGAAGCACAAACGAGCAGGTCTTGCTCAGTCTCGGTCCTGAGTGCGGCAACACCGAACACAGGCGCCTCTTTCGCAGGTTTCGGCTTCGGTTCCGGCCGGCTTGCTTCCTGCTTCCTGTTTCCTGCCTGCTGCCCTTGCTGCCCTCCTTCGTCGTTTTGCTGCTGTGACTCGTCTCAACTCGCAACTTTTTCGTCACCGGATCGCGCCTAATTTGAACCACACCTAGCCTTAGCTTACTTCCAGGTAATCGAAAAAAAATAAAGAATAAAAGTAAAAATAAAATCGAAAAGTGTGAATTACGAATATGTTGACGCTTCCATGAAGAATGGATAAGCGCTTCTCAAGAAGCCCATGGGCACGATATGGACCGGACCGAACGTGCTTGGCGTGAAATTATTGACAGTGATATGCCGGTGCCGACTGTAGCCAAAGCAGCGTTTGTTTTTTTAGTAAGTGAGTAGCCTAGTGACGAAATTTCAAAGCGCGGTGTTCACTTCTGTGTTATGACGCTCGAAGCTAGAGACCTGAAGTGCAGCTGCGACCTGCATTTGCAAAATAGCCCGCCTGCCGCATTTCCGCCTTCACCCATTGGCCCTTCCGTCCTATCGATCTCTCAGTCTCGAATCGTACTGCAAAACCCTACCTAGTCGGTCGTCGCAACAAGCAAGCTTACCCGGCTGGGTTCGTCTTCCGGCGTCGGTTCGTACCTCGTGCTTCAACGATTATTACTACTACTTGTGTCTTCCTGTAGCGCTTTCTGAGTTGCCTGTTCTTCCTCCTGGATCTACACCACCCTTGTCCCCCCACCCATTTTCCCTTCCGCCCCCATCCTATACGGTCCACCACTGCAGCGTATTACAGTGCATCGCGAAGGCGAGATCGTTTGGCACCATGTTTCGCACGCCAATCTCCACCATTCATCGAGCCGGCGTCCGGTTCGCGTCCACCTCGTCCGCATCGCCGTCGTCGGCAACGCTGCTGGGACGCTTAAGGACAAACCGGTCTCTGATGGCTGCCGCCGCTTTGGCCGGCGGTGCCACCGCTATCTACGCTATTGGTGCACAGACCGTCTATGCCGATGCGCCCGACACTGTCCCTGGCGACACCCGACCGCATCCGCTCTGGTCGCCCCCTACCAGGGCTCAGATGCTCAATGCCCTCAAGCAGTCTTCCGCCAACAGTCTGCGGCCCAACGCTTCTCGAGCTTCGGGCGACAACAAAAGCTTGTTCCCCTTGGCCAAGGACGGCACCTCCAGCAGCCCTAGCCCTGCCGCTTCTGCCCAGTCAGGAGGCGCCTCTGCTTCTAGAAGTGGCGACGAGGACGGTGAGGGCTTCGACATCCTGGTCGTCGGAGGTGGTGCCACCGGAACCGGTGTTGCCGTCGATGCCGCTACCCGAGGCCTCAGCGTTGCCTTGGTGGAGCGAGACGATTTTGGCGCTGGAACCTCTTCCAAGTCCACCAAGCTCGTTCACGGTGGTGTGCGATACTTGCAGAAGGCGATTTTTGAACTCGACTATGAGCAGTACAAGATGGTCCGAGAGGCTCTCCACGAGCGCAAGACCTTCCTCAAAATTGCCCCCTACCTCTCCGATCACCTTCCCATCATGCTGCCCGTCTACAAGTACTGGCAGGTACCTTACTACTGGGCTGGCACAAAGATGTACGACATTCTTGCCGGCTCCGAGAACATGGAGAGCTCCTACGTGCTCGGTAAGGGCAAGGCGCTCGAGGCCTTCCCCATGCTCAAGTCTGCCGGTCTTGCCGGCGCTGTCGTCTACTACGATGGTCAGCACAACGACACCCGAATGAACGTGGCGCTTGCCATGACCGCCGTTCACCATGGCGCCGTCGTTGCGAATCACACCGAAGTCGTTGCCCTCCACAAGAAACCCGTTGCTGGCAAGCCTGACCAGATCAGCGGCGCCCGCGTCCGTGACGTCCTCACGGGAGAAGAGTGGGATGTCAAGTGCAAGTGCCTCATCAACGCCACCGGTCCCTTCTCTGACACTCTCCGCAAGCTGGATGCCCCCACCGCTCAAGAGATCGTTGCCGCTTCGTCAGGCGTCCACATTACCTTGCCCGGCTATTACTCGCCTCGCGAGATGGGTCTGATCGACCCGCAAACCTCAGACGGTCGAGTGATCTTCTTCCTTCCTTGGCAGGGCAACACCATTGCCGGTACCACCGACACGGCTGCTCCCGTCGAAGCCCATCCCCGACCGAAGGAGGAGGAGATCCAATGGATCTTGGACGAGGTGCGCAATTACCTGAGCCCCGATATCAAGGTTCGACGTGGCGATGTCCTTAGTGCCTGGTCTGGCCTGCGACCGCTGGTCAAGGATCCTGCTGCAACCGACACCCAGTCTCTGGTGCGAAATCACATGATCAACGTATCTGAATCAGGTCTGCTGACCATCGCCGGCGGAAAGTGGACGACATACCGAGAGATGGCCGAGCAAACCGTCGATCGAGCCATCGAGGACTTTAAACTCAAGCCACAGCGCGGTTGCGTCACCAAGTCGACCCGACTTTTGGGAAGTCACGGATGGACCAAGACCATGTATGTCAAGCTTCTGCAGCGCTTTGGCCTTGAGACCGAAGTCGCTCGACACCTCTCCAACACCTACGGCGATCGAGCCTGGAGTGTCTGCTCCATTGCTGAACCCACAGGACAGCGATGGCCTGTGCACGGTAAGCGTATCGACACGCAGTATCCTTACATCGAGGCAGAGATCCGGTACGCCTGCCGAAGCGAGTACGCTGCCAAGGTGGCCGACTTTATCGCACGACGCACTCGACTGTCGTTCCTCAACGCCGAAGCCGCCGTCGAGTCGCTGCCGCTAGTGATTGACGTGATGGCTGAGGAGCTTGGCTGGGACGAGAAGCGAAAAAAGCAGGAGTGGTCCGAAGGTATCGAGTTCATGGCGAGCATGGGTCTCCAGCCTGGACGAATCGAGCAGCTCAAGGAAACATCGCTAGACAAGATGCGAGAGATTCGCGACGGCAAGATCAAGGCTCTCAAAGTCTCGTCGCTTGGTCAGGCGGCTCTGGACGAGAAAGACGAGCTGGCCATCGCGGCTCGTGCTTCGTTCAGCTCGGAAGAGATGGAGGAACTGCGTTCCAAGTTCAACCGACTCGATGTGAACGACGATGGAAAGCTGGACAGCAAGGATCTGAAAGAGGTGGTTAAAAGGATCGGATACTCGGAGGTGGATGACGCGACGCTGAACGGCATTGTCAACGAGGTGGACTTCACCAAAACGGGTGCGCTGCACTTTGAAGACTTTTTGGATGTCTTTGCTGCCCTCAAGGACGCGAGGCTGGACAACGCCTTCACCCACATCCTGAACGAGGTTGACAACCACCCCTACTCGAAAGACGAGCACCGCGGAGTCTCGAAAGACCCTGTCGGCGCTGCCGCCAAGGAGAAGTCGGATCGACGAGACGCCAGCCGAACCATCCCTGTTGAGAAGAGCGGCGGAGGCTGGTAAGCCCGTGCTACTGCCGTGCCAGTGGACTCCCACCAGACCATCTTCCGTTGGCCACGTCCTTGGCTCCATCAGCCTATCTATTCATCCCTCCCCGCCGCAGATGAGGAACCTTTCTGTATAACAAATCAGAGTCGATTTCTGAGCCAAGCAATATGGCCAAGCGTGGAACTTTCCAGCGTGGGTAGAGGCTGAGTGCTCCTACATATGTTCAATATGTGTGGGCTCCGATCAGACAACGATTGGCAAAGAGCAAAGGTCCCGCTGAGTGACATACTGTACTGGTTAATGGGTGTCGGCCGAGTGATATGGCCAGGCGGTTAGAAGGTGTGCAGACTGCCCCTTTCTGATTTCCGACTTGGCTGGGGATTAGAATTCGAAGCAATGTGGTTTTGAATAGACCAGATGGATTCAACTGCGTTATGGGAGAAACGGTGCATGGGCCTATCTCTATCGCAGAGAGTGAGTGGTATTTGATTGGCACTAACACGGTGGAACTGCTAAGCAGCAGCGACTGAGTCCGTTAACCGTCTCCACTTGGTTCTCCTGTCCGCTTCCCATCTTCTCTGGCTACCTAACCTACCTGCTCTGCATCGCCTAGCTGCTCGTCGTTGGAACTGTACACGCTCGCCAGACTGGACTCCCATCCGGCGTGCACCTCCTTCCTTTTTGCGAGAAGCTTGTTAGGAGGCAGACGCTCGAAGTCATCGCAGCCTGGTAAGCCAGCGCCCATCTAGCATCAGCACCAAGGCTGCTGTGACCCAACCGTCGTCTATCTTCTTTAAGCCATTTCCGCCGCAGTTGTGGTGCGTTGCATTTTGCCACCATGTCCGACCCTCGAATGAGCGACAAGGAGCTCTTCGACATCAACGCACAGGCTGCCGTTAAGAACTACAGCGTCGACCCTCGTCTCGACTACAAAACCGTCTCCGCCATCAACGGCCCGCTAGTAGTTCTTGAAAATGTCAAGTTCCCATCCTTCAACGAGATTGTGTCTCTCACCCTGCCTGATGGCTCCCGACGCGGCGGTCAGGTGCTCGAAGTCTCCGGTAACAAGGCCATCATTCAGGTCTTCGAAGGTACTTCCGGTATCGATGTCAAGGACACCCACATCGAATTCTCCGGCTCTTCCATGAAGTTGCCTGTCTCTGAGGATATGCAAGGTCGAATCTTCAACGGTTCCGGTGCCCCCATTGACAAGGGCCCTCGTGTATTTGCCGAGGATTACCTTGACATCAACGGTTCTCCTATCAACCCGTACTCGCGTGTTTACCCGGAAGAGATGATCCAAACTGGTATTTCGACGATCGACACCATGAACTCTATCGCTCGTGGTCAAAAGATCCCCATCTTCTCCGCTGCCGGTCTGCCTCACAACGACATCGCCGCGCAGATCTGTCGACAAGCCGGCCTGGTCAAGCGACCCGGCGCCGGAAAGGGCGTTCACGACGACCACGAGGACAACTTCTCCATCGTCTTTGGCGCCATGGGTGTCAACATGGAGACCGCCCGCTTCTTCAAACAGGACTTTGAGGAGAATGGTTCCCTAGACCGAGTGACTCTCTTCCTTAACCTCGCCAATGACCCCACCATCGAGCGTATCATCACTCCCCGTCTCGCCTTGACTACTGCCGAGTACTACGCCTACCAGCTGGAGAAGCACGTCTTGGTCGTGCTTACCGACATGACGTCGTATGCCGATGCATTGCGAGAGGTTTCTGCTGCTCGAGAAGAGGTACCCGGTCGACGGGGTTACCCAGGTTACATGTACACCGATTTGTCCACCATCTACGAGCGTGCCGGTCGAGTGGCTGGACGAAACGGATCCATCACCCAGATCCCGATTCTGACCATGCCCAACGAAGACATGACACATCCAATTCCGGATTTGACCGGCTACATCACGGAAGGTCAGATCTATGTTGATCGACAGCTGCACAACCGACAGATCTACCCGCCGATCAATGTCTTGCCCTCGCTCTCCCGACTGATGAAGTCAGCTATCGGAGCCAAGCACACGCGCGCCGACCACTCGGACGTCTCTAACCAGATGTACGCTGCCTACGCCACCGGCCGTGATGCCGCCTCTATGAAGGCCGTCGTTGGTGAAGAGGCGCTGTCTGCCGAGGACAAGCTGGCCATCGAGTTTATGGAAAACTTTGAAAACAAGTTCATCAAGCAGGGTGCTTATGAGAACCGCCACATCTTTGAATCGCTCGATATCGGATGGGACCTGCTGCGCATCTTCCCCAAGGAGCAGCTCAACCGAATCTCGCCCAAGATCATTAAGGAGTACTACTCCAGAAGGGCAAAGAAGCCGGATCAGCACGAGGAAGACAACAAACCCTCGAGCAAGGACACCAGAGACACCGCCGAGCCCGACAACGCAAACAACGGCAAGCTCGTCGACGACGAGTAGGCGCCGCGCCTTGGCTTCCTGCCTGCGTCCCGCCTATCTCGCTTCCAGCCCCGTCTCCTTGTGAATTTTCGCCTGCACGCTTCCATCTCCGGACGGGAAAGCCCTGCTTGCCGTGCCTGAGCCCACGTCCCGCATGCTTTTCTTCACGGCCCTCGTCTCCCCCTTCAGCATGCGCTTTATCGCCTGTTCGCACTTTATCAATGCCCGGATTTCATAGATGCTCGTGATGTCTCGGCCGGCGATTCCGCGGCACAGGCGGACGAATGTGCGATGCAACAAATTGCGGCAAAGGTTCTGCCCTGCGAAAAGGGTGGAACGCTGCGAAAGGCTGGCTGATGTGCGAAAGATACAAGTACAGATGGACGGACAGAAGAGTGTCAGGCGGGGCGGACAGCGGAAAAAGGCGGGGGAGGGAGGAGGGGAAGGGGCCTAGAGCTGGTTGCGCTTCTTGGCGGTGTTCATGTAGGGGCGGAGGACCCACTCGGTGTCGGCCTCGGTCTGTTCGATGGTGCCCTGCTTGATCTCGTAGGGGCGGGCCTCGAAGCGGGGGCCGACCTCTGCGAGCTGGACCTCGCGGTGGCTGGTCTTGAGATAGACGTGGTGGCGGAAGCTGATAAAGTCGTTCTGGTTGATGAAGGACATGACGCGCTTGCTGTCGTCCTTGGGGACGGGGAAGAGGAATTTGAGCGCTGCCTGGACACGGGTGCCGAGTTTGGAGTGAAAGTTTTCGAAGATCAGGTGCGGGTACTGCTCGGAGACGGTGGACGATGCGTGGGCGGAGACTTCGTGGCGGAGGACGACGTTGTGGAGGGTGAAGAGTACGGTGGGGCCGTGGGGGAAGTGGGAGACGACCATGGCGTCGGGAACGCCGCGATGTTCGTGGAGGACGACCATGTCAGTGATCCCGTTGGAGCGCGCTGCGGCGGCGAGGTCGGCCATGGTGTAGCCGCCGCGATTCAGGCGGGACGAGTTGGGGAAGAGCAGCCGCACCTCCTTTGCGAACTGTGTCAGCCGCGAGCTCGGGTCGCGCGACGTAGTCACCAGCACCCGCGGATCGTACGTCCCCGCGCGCGAATACTCGTCGTCAATACTGCTCCCCGGCGCCTCCTGCGCCGCATCCAGACTCAAATCCCGCCCAAGCCCCTCCGCCTCCTTCCCCCGCAGCTCTGGCGGCAGCGGCTTCCCCGACGCCAACGCCTCCCGGATCTTCTGCTTGCGCTCGTAGATCTGCTTCTCCTTGCTCTCCAGCGCCTTCTTGTAGATGTACTCCCGCCGCTCCCTTGTCTGACGTCGCAACTGCGGCCAAGCAACCCCCCAACACATAGCATCGCGGTAGAAAACAAGTCAGCACAGCTCGCCTCCAACCTTGAATCGGAACCCGCAGCACGTCCACTTACCATGTTGGCTAATCGGTAGGCTGGCGATGGTGGCGATGATGGCAATGCAGCCGTAGAAGACTGCAATAGGAGCGGCAACGCCCGCAAACCGCAAGCGTGGGATTTGGAATTTTTACCTGCCAACTTCGCACATCCAGCCCAGCGCTCTCCCGACTTCCGAAGTGTCGCATCCATGGCTGACGACAAAGTTAGGTAAAGTGAATAGCAAGCGTTGAACCGCGTCACATGATCTACCGTTACGGACGCAGCGGTGACGACTTGATTCGGCCACTGATTTTGCTAAGGACTGAAAGCCCTCCGCCAGGCAAAGCTCGCAATTCCTTGTCGCGATCATCTTGCCCTGCTAACGTCCTGATCACCACTGAAGTTTCGCTCAAGGTCAATACTCGCTAGCGTAGTCTCGCTTCGAATATGTTCGCGTCGCTCGTGCTGCTGTCGCGCACGACGTACCGGGGGGTGAGGGGATCCGGGGCGGGTGCTTCGACACGGACTAGCGCATACTCGTCGCCGAACTCGCGGCCGACGTTTGCCAAGGCGGCACAGAGCGGGCAGACGTTTAAGCGGGCACAGCGCGGGCTGTACGACGGCAAGACGATCCAGTCGGGCAACAACGTGCCCAAGTCGCGCCAGAAGACGCCGCGGACGTGGACGCCCAACATCCAGAGCAAGCGTCTCTGGTCGGAAACCATGCAGACCTTTGTCCGCACGCGCGTCTCCACTAGCGCGCTCCGCTCCATGGACAAGCTCGGCGGCCTCGACTTCTACCTCGCCAACACCAAGGACCACAAGCTCGGCGCCTGGGGCCGCCAGCTCAGAGACTCCCTCGCCCTCCATCTCCGCACCAAGAGGCTCGCAGCAGACACCCAACCCGCGCCCACCACCCCTGCCCCAGCCACTCCATCAACCACCTCACCACCCTAACCAGCTTTCCCCCACATTGCCCCTTTCCTGCTTTCCATCTCCCGTCTGCACACTCACAGCGGTCGGCCGAGAAGCACCGTCCGTGCAATCGAGCAGCTCTGCCACTGCCTCTTCTTGCGCATACCGTGCGCGAACCCCGCCCCTCCCCTCTGTACACTATTGCCCCCAACCCGCCGAAGAAACCCACTCTGGGACGACTGACACATGCATTGTGGTATCTATACATGGGCACCCACCTATCTTACATGCGTCTGGTGACGAACAAGGGCGGACAGGGGTAGGCAGGGTCAGCCTTCCAACCGCTTCAGATACGCTTCCATCTTGTCGGCGCCGGACTTGGTTTTGACGAGCGATCGGGAGGAGAGCTTGAGGGGATGGGAGGCGGAGGGGGTGTCTGTTGCGGGGGCTGTTGCGGTGGCGGTGCTGGCGGGGACGATGCGTTTGGGGTGTGGAGGCGGAGGGTGGGAGTGCTGGCTGGAGCGGTCGTCGGCGGTGGATGCGGTGAGGGAGGAGAGGAGGGAGGTGGCGGACGAGGCGCGCGACGAGGGGCGCGCGAAGATGGGGCCTTCGTCTGGCGTGTCCGACCCGGTCAGGTTGAGGAGCGAGTCGCGCGACGACGACGAAAGACGCTCTCCGCTGGCGAACGCGCTCGGCAGCCGCGCCTCGTGCCGTGCATGCGCGCTGCGGTGCGCCTTGGCACCCTCCCCGCCCTGCTCCGCCGCCATGGCATGATACGGCTTCCACGGCGAGGGCTTCGGCGAACCGTGCCAGTCGGGCGCCCGCATCTGGGCGGGATACAGTTTCGACGAAGCCTTCTCGCCCGTCCACGACTTGGACGTGGGTGCGAGCTCCATGGCAACATCGTACGCAACCAACCACGCCTCGAGCGCCCGGCCATCAATGCGCTCCATGTACGGAGACCGTCCCGGATCCGGCTTCAGCATCTGCTGCTGAAGATGCGCCGGCGGATACGCGAGCGATACGGCCAGCTCAAGATCCGGTGCCGCGTTGGCTTGACAGAAGAGGCACGTACTTAGCAACTCGCGCAGATACCTCGGCGCTTCCCTGGCGGCAAACGCGTCGTGGGCCTGCGAGGGGATCAGCGGCGCGTTGTCGGCGCTTGTCTGATGCGATGCTGTCCGAGCCTCGCTGCGGCACTGCTCAAGACCGCTGAGCGATATGCGATGCGACGCGTCTTGCGCAAAAATGCCCGGTGGCGGATGCTGCAGCAAATCGCTCCCCGGTGGTCTTGGGCCGAGCTTCTCCTCGAGCCAACGCGTTGCCTTCCTGGCGGCGAGGTTGACCGGCTCGTCTCCCTTCTTGAGTAGATCGAGTGTGTTGATGGCCTCAGAGAGAATGACGACGCAGGTGCTAGCGTCCCTGCTCCAGTTGTGGACGGTACGAAGCGAAAATATAAGAACACTCGCATCGACGATACGCACCCTAGTGGCACAGCAGAGGCCCTGTCCAGACGATGAAGATGCGCCTTCTTGTTGAGGGCCGGTAAAGCCTGGTCCTGTAACTGCACGCGGCATGGGACGCTCAGCCGGACCGCGTTGCGGGGACGTGCGGGTGGCGATCGAGCTACTCTGCGTCTTGCGAACACCGCGAGAGGAACTCATCTGGATAACGTCGCGCTCGAGCTTCTCCACCTTGTCTTGCAGGAACATGGCGCCCATCGCTTGGGACAGACGAGCCTGCCGCTCAACCCTTTGCTCTGGTGTTTCCTGCGACATGTCGGTTCAGGCACGGCTTCTTGCAGCCGAGAGTGGCGTAGACGCAGCTCTGAACCGCCGGCCGCGAGTAGAAGTAGATAGGGCCAGGCTAGGCTGTCTCGGCTGGCGTGGCTTGACGGATGACGGCGAAGGGCGGAGCCGGATGGATGATTCGCTCCATGGCGGGCAGTTGGCCGCGCGGATGTAAGAGCTCAGCGAGTCTTTCACCGTGCCATTCTGGACTGACGTTACTATACTGCTATCTGATATTGTACAGACTCGTCTCTCCACGGATGTAGGGACTAGGCCAAGCTGGCTGGAAGGGAAGGCTAAAGCTATCGAAATGCTGCTACTGCTGCTCTGGCACCGTTCGTATCGGTGGTATGGCTACGGCGGCCTGCGAGCAGTCAAGGCCTGGGCCCGGCGTATTTTCGCCCATCTGCCTCCAACGCCGCGGATCAACGAGACGGCAGCGCGATCGGCCCTCATTCGTCCGAGAGAAGCAAGCAACGCAGCATTGTCTCACGAAGATGTCGACGACGTGGCCAATTCAAACGCTACAAAGCGCGTCGACAGAGCACAGGCCACAGAGCCAACAACACTTCCAATCCGCAGAAGAACGTTGGAATTCAACCTGCGTTAGCAGATTACAACTACGGAACTTGGGCTTCAGCTGCGCCTGAGGCGAGGGTTTGAAATCTGGCTTTACTTGTTAATATATATGTTCGGTGGGAGATTCATCTCGTCGTGGTGACAGGTTGTATTGGGTCTATGCCAGTTGCTCGCTGTTCATCATCCCGCACTTGCCATCATTCTAGCAATCGCTTGGCCGCTCTCCATCTCACCTCTACCGTCTCCATCCCTAGATTGCCGCGGCAATTCGACAGCGTCAGAGCTGCCCCTCCCTCCTCCCCGAGACATCCTGCGGTGTGAGCTTGCAAGCGTAGCCTACAGCACACGACAGCAACGGCGCCAAGATGAACGTCGATGATGTGGAAGATCGAGATGGTGTTCGTCTCTCCTGGAACGTCTGGCCCTCGTCCAAGATCGAGGCCACCAGGACCGTAGTACCCATCAGCGCGCTCTACACGCCCTTGAAGGAGCGAGAGGACCTCCCTCCTGTCCTCTACGAGCCCGTCACATGCAAGCCGCCCTGTCGAGCCGTCCTCAACCCGTACTGGTAAGTAATCTTCTCGTTCCACCCGATCAGGCATGCCTTGGCGACAGATGTCTGAGCCCACTTTTTCCTTTTCGCCCTTTTCGCTTTGTCTACGGTAGCCAAATCGACGTTCGCGGCAAACTGTGGATTTGCCCCTTCTGCCTTTCGCGCAATGCTTTCCCGCCTCACTACAAGGACATCAGCAGCACCAATCTGCCTGCCGAACTTCTTCCCAAGTACACCACTATCGAGTATACGCTCAGTCGACCGGCCCAGATCCCCCCGATCTTCCTCTATGTCGTCGACACCTGCATGGATGACGATGACCTCAAGGCACTCAGGGAATCGCTTGTTGTCAGTCTCAGCCTGCTTCCTCCGAACGCGCTTGTCGGATTGATCACATACGGCACCATGGCACAGGTGCACGAGCTTGGCTACGATGCCTGCCCGAAGAGCTACGTCTTCCGAGGCACCAAGGAGTACGCTCCCAAGTCCATCCAGGACATGCTGGGCCTCAACACCAGCTCTCGACCCATGGGCCCCGGTGCACCAGGTGCCCCCGGCGGCCCTTCCCAGGCGCCTCGGCCTCCCAACGCAACCGCGCAGATGGGCGCCTCCCGTTTCCTTCTGCCAGTATCTCAGTGCGAATTCCAGCTCACCCAGATTTTGGAGCAGCTCCAGAAAGATCCTTGGCCTGTCGCCAACGACAAGCGGAGCCAGCGATGCACTGGTGTCGCCCTCAGCGTCGCTATCGGCATGCTGGAGACGACCTTCCCCAACACTGGTGCTAGAGTCATGCTCTTCTGCGGTGGGCCGGCCACCGAGGGTCCAGGTATGGTGGTCTCCACCGAGCTGCGCGAACGGATCCGATCGCACCACGACATTGAGAAGGACAATGCAAAGTTCTACAAGCGAGCGGTCAAGTTCTACGAAGCTATGGCCAAGCGTGCTGCCGGCAACGGTCACACCATCGACGTCTTTGCCGGTTGTCTCGACCAGGTGGGTCTGCTAGAAATGAAGGGGCTCTCGAACATGACCAACGGACACATGATCCTTGCCGACAGCTTCCAGATGGGCATCTTCAAGCAGAGTTTCCACCGCATTTTCCAGAAGGACGACCAGGGACATCTGCAGATGGGCTTCAATGCCACGCTCGACGTGCAGTGCACCAAGGAGCTCAAGGTCTCGGGTCTGATCGGTCACGCCGTCTCGGCCAACAAAAAGTCGGGTTGTGTGGGTGAGACCGAGATTGGGATCGGGCAGACGTCGGCCTGGAAGCTCTGCTCTTTGACTCCGCGAACCTCGGCGGGTATCTACTTTGAAGTGGTCACTCCAGCCGGCCAGCCGATGCAGCCGGGATCGCGAGGCCTGATCCAATTTGTGACGCACTACCAGCATGCCTCGGGACAGTACCGATTGCGGGTGACCACCATCGCGAGAAACTTTGCCGAAGGCGGGTCGGGACAGATTGCTGCCTCGTTCGACCAGGAAGCAGCTGCCGTGCTGATGGCGCGCATCGCTGTCTTCAAGGCCGAGATCGATGACAGCCCGGACGTGCTGCGATGGCTCGACCGCATGCTGATCCGCCTCTGCCAGAAGTTTGCCGACTACCGCAAGGATGACCCTACCTCGTTCCGTCTCGGCGAGAACTTTAGCATCTATCCGCAGTTTATGTTCCATCTACGACGGTCGCAGTTCCTGCAGGTCTTTAACAATTCGCCGGACGAGACGGCTTTCTATCGCCATGTTCTCAACTCGGAAGATGTCAACAACTCGCTCATCATGATCCAGCCCACGCTCATGTCGTACGGATTTGAAGGGGCACCGCAGCCGGTCCTGCTCGACTCGGTGTCGATCCGACCGGATGTGGTGCTGCTGCTGGACACCTTTTTCCACATTCTTATATTCCACGGCGAGACGGTGGCGCAGTGGCGCAAGGCGGGGTATCAGGACCAGGAGGGCTACGAAAACTTCAAAGAGGTGCTTGAGAACCCCAAGGCGGACGCGCAGGATCTGCTGACGGACCGCTTCCCGATCCCGCGCTACATTGTCTGCGACCAGAACGGCTCGCAAGCGCGCTTCCTGCTCTCGAAGCTCAACCCGTCCACGACACACATGAGCGGCGGCATGTACGGCTCCGCTGCCAACGGCGCCGCCATCTTCACCGACGACGTCTCCCTCCAGGTCTTTATGGAGCACCTCAAACGGCTCGCCGTCGGTGCCTCCTCGAGCTAACCACCCCGCGCCCCTCCGCCACCCTTTCCCCTCGAGTCTCTATCTGAATCCCGCCGTGTCCACCTCGCCCCTCCCGCGACGCCTGCGCCGCCACGTATCGTCTTCGCCGCCGACAGGAACGCAATCCAGCCTGTGTCGGCACGCATGGCTACCGGCAACAGACAGCACGAGAATATGGGTAACGCGCGCTGCGAGTCCGTGCTGAGGCTCCCAAGAGACGGCTGTGCTGGAGCCTCCCGAAAGAGTTGTGTGGGGTGCTGGGTGGTATGAATACATGTGTTGGGTGATTCTATGGGCAAGGCCGAGCCTGCTCGTCAGCAGGCGGTAGGTAAAAGGAGTAGAGGGTGCCGGCGGTATCAGCGTGAAACTTGCTTGTCCAGGAGGTCTTTCGCCTCGTTGATCTCTGTTGGGCAGCGCGGGGGGGGAGAGAAGCCGGGTCAGTACGGGGCCGAGATGAAGGGTGGCGGTGGGGCGGAGGCAGGGCGAGATGGACTTACTCGAAGCGAGATAGGGTGCGCCGCCGCGGTCGGGGTGGTTTGCGATCATCATGCGGCGGTGGGCGTCCTTGACCTTGGCGCGGGTCAGGGCGGTCTCGCGAAGGCCGAGGATCTGGGCGGCCTCCTTCTTGTCCATCTTGGAGTTGAAACCGCCCTTGATCCACTTGCCGCCGGACGGGCCGGCGCCGTTTCTGGGCTTGAGCAGCACTTTGGCCACCAGACCTGCTCCCACGAGCCCGGCGCCGACGAGAAGCGGCATGGCGATCTCCTGGCGCTGCGTCTGGCGGAACAGCGCAGACGAGCTCGGCCGGAACGGCGTCGAGAGGGACCGCGGTGCGGATGCAGCTGCTGCACGCAGAGGACGGGTGCTTATCGACGCAGAGGCAACAGGCCGCGACGGAGACCAGCCGGGCACCATGGTGGCACCAGCGAGGCCGCCTCGGGGAGCACGACTGGCGGCCCGAAGCAGCGACCTCGAGGAAGTAGGGACATTCATGGCGCTTTCCTCTCCTGTGGATAGAGACTGGAGGGAACCGCACAGGGTCCGGTGTAGGGGTCGAGATGGAGATGATGTCAAGATCAGGCGTGCGAAAGATGCGCAGTTGTACTATAGCGGTAGGTAACAGCGCAATTGGGATTATTGTGAGCGTGGGTGATGCCGGCTACGCCCACAGCTCACCTCTGCTTTTCCGAAAAATTCCAGCGACGCCAACTCGCACGACAGAGAACGTTCCCGCTCGGCAGCCCAGTTGTTAGATTTGCGTCTTTCTTCGCAACTTGCATGGAAACTGTTTTCAGATAGGCACGGTGACGGAAGCGCTACGGTAACCAAGCCCGGCGTTCACTTGGCAGATGGCTTGCAGGAAAAGAAAGGCATCGCTGCATCTTAGCATGCTATGTCTTTGCGCTTAAGCAGACTTGGCGTCTCCGGTCTTCGTGCCTGAGACTACATGAGCGCATCTATGGCTCACCCTGAGTGAACCTGGAGGAAAGAGGTTCGACACACGGCCCAACAGACATCATATTCACTTTCACATTATATTTCATGAGCGCTGAGTCAGAGCAGATATTCGTGATGAAAGTGGTAGACAGAAGTGGCCGAAAGAAGGCCGATGCGCGTACTTTTAGAAAGGGATGCTTGCATTCATGGTTCTATTCATTCGACCAGCGATGGCTGCGCTGAGGCCCACTCGGCATAGTCTCTCCTATTTCCACTGCGAGGTCTGACGACACCGGGATCACTGCAAGACCCTTGTAGGGAGGCGTGGGCCTCGGTGTCAGAAAGTGCGAGAATCACTTTCCCATTCACATTCACTTATTTTCTTTCTCTTCCTTCGGTCACACCTACTCGTTGGTGCTGTTACTGCCACAGTGGGCTCCTCCTCTGCGTCGCCATCGTCTGTCCGCGTCCGCGCTCTGCTCTTCTGGCTGAGTGTCTCGCTGGCCGACTCAAAGTCTACAAAAGGAGCACCCAAGTGGCCTGACGCCAGTAGTAGGCACGGACGCAGTCCAAATCCGCATGCATTCCTGGCCTCTTCTTTGTCAAGATCACCGATCTAACCTCCAGACAATCACGAAATGGCGGGATATCCACCCAGCTCAGCAGCCATGGGCCGTGGTGGATTCTCTTCTCGTCGACGCGGCTCCGACCAGCCGGTCCCAATGAACATCTCTCCAGCCCTGGATCAGCCGAGGAGAGCTTCCTCGGGGGCACTGGCGCCCATGGGCAGCGCCGACCAGATGCTTCGCGCCGCCTCCGCCATGGTAGCTCAGGCTAGCTCCGGCACCCAGGGTCTCCAAGCGGTCAGCTCGGCTCTGCTAAACCAAGCCAAGGCCCAAGCCTTCTCAGCCGCCTCCTCCTCCACCCCTCTTTCCCTTCAAGAGCCACAGCCAGCCTACCCCAACTCTGCTCCTATGGCCAAGACCATGTCCGATTCGGCCCAGTACTCTGCCGCTATGAGCGCCCATATTGCAACCACGCTTCAGCAGCAAATGGCATATCCCTCGAATCACGCTCACCAACCTCCCGATGCCTCCATCAGCGCTGCTACCCTTCCGCATGCTCCAGTAGGATTCTCGAATGGTCCAGAGGCACAAATGGGCCAGATCGCAGCACAGGCGGCGGCGAGAGAGGCACAGACCCAGTGGCGCACCCAACTCGCGCTACGATCCGTTGTCCAATCCAACCCCCAGAAGGCCACCGCCACAGCAACAGTATCGTCCTCCGACCTCTCCAGCCTGGCTGCGTCGCGCCTTGCATCTCGGCCCACCACCTCACAGAGTAACATGTCGGTGGCCGAGTATCTGAACTTCCTCGGCCTTAGCCATATTGATATGCCTTCTCACGGTGTCCAGCAGTCGTATGGCCGTAATGATGCTCAGCCACAAAAGTGGAACTCGACCGATCCCGGCATGGGTTTTAGCCTGTCAGGCGTGCCCAGCATGCCACTCATGCCTACCCCTCCGCTTCAAATGCTCCCTCCACCAGCATCCCCTTCTTTCCGTCGCAAACGCGTCCGCAGCCGGAACGGCAGTCAGCATGGCCCGGATGCATCTATAAGCTCTCTCGAGTCGAATGATGCTAGCCAGGATGTGGAACCCAACGTGATGTCTCCTTTTCCGTATCCCTTTCAGGTGGTCCAGACGCCAGGCGGCACAGCTAGGGCCGGTTGGTGGGTGCCGCCTTCCGAAGTGTCTCCTGAAAACCGAGCTAAGGCTGTCAGAATGGGGGGAGCCGTATTTCCGGCCACAACCGGCAAACAGGCGCTAGAACCGGTGCCCGAAGGTGGTGCCGTCGAGAGTAACAGCACAGAGCCAGAAGAAGCCGATGAGGATGCACCCTTCTTCCAGCCTACCTATCGTGATTTCACCCCGGATGAATACTCTACCCTGGCTACTGCAGCTGCTTACGCCACAGCAGCGTTGACCAGTATCGCTTCGACGCCTGGAGAAAGCTCGGAGCAAAGCTCATGGAGGCCGCTGAGAGTTACTGAGCAGGAAGCCATCGCTGCTCAGCTCAGGGCCTGGGCTGGCCTTGAAGGCCCGGATCGCCAAGCTGCTGCACGGCAAGCACTCGAGGAGCGCCAGCTTCACATCTTCAACGAAGCCACCAACCAAGCTCCATCCATAGCCAATGCAACCACAGCTCAGTCGCGGTCAACGCAGAATGACTTTGCGCAGCCGGGGGATGCTGCCCGCTTCTTTCCTCCCGACTTTGCTAGTCATTACAGGACCCAATTGCAGGCGCTTGCCGAAGGATATTACACTCGACTCCATAGAGAAGGATTGTCAAGTGTACAATATGCCGCATCTACCAAGGGCCGGCCTGCCAATCTGGACCGAGAGGCCGGTGTGAAACGCATCCCACAGGCAAGATTGCCTGGCTCTCCAACAGCGAATCAGCCTCCTGTGTCTACACCACAACTGGGTCCTGGTGCCCAGGATCCTGTCGAGCTGCTCAGCGCAGCATCTAATGCAGCTGGAAGGGACGTAGCATCGCCGGAAGTCCGTGATCAGTTGCTTCAGTACGCTCATGGACTCTACTCGCAGGGCAACCAGCAGGCCCCCGCAGAGGCCAAGGGAGTCGATAAACTTCATCCTTCCCTATTACCTTTGCTACATACGTTGCACAAGCTGCATCCAAACCATCTCCCGACGCTGCTGCTGCTTTCCTGCGCCTATTACGCTGCAGACAACCACGCTGGCTCGCTCTGGTACAATAACCTCATCCTCAGGATTGATCCGAATTACGTCGAGAGCATGAGCAATATTGGCACAACCCTCCGTGCTCTGGGCCGCTACAAGGAGGCCGAAAGTTGGTGGTGGAGGGCGATCAAGCTTCGACCAGGATACTGGGATGCCTACGAAAATCTACTCGGCGTCATGTGCTCTCCAGCTCCAGCCAAAAAGGAGGCCGTGGCAAACACATCAGAGGCTGCTCCAGACATGAAGATCCCGGCGGAATCAGAGACAGCGACGGTTCCACGCTTCAAGGAAGCCTTGCAGCTGTGTGAGTTTGTCGAGGCAAACGTTGTCGGCAGGCAGAACGGCGGCGAGACCTCGCTGGCCCAATTCATGCCGGCTCATTTGCCCGTCACCCAAGGGCCTCGGCTGCAAAATCTTTTCTATGCAAAAGGTAACCTCAAGTACGTTTTACCAGAGCTGGGCGCAGTTCCCTCCGCTGCAGAATACCAGAAGGCCATCGAAGTTGCCCTTTCCGCCGACGAATCGACGAGATACAGTCTCCGTGACTTGGTTGTTGCGGCATGCGCTGTCGGACTGTTGTCCATGGGTGCCATGCTGCCTGGAACTGCGGCTGCTGCTGCTGCTCTGGAGATCGCAGCAGCTCTTGGGATCAATCCTGCCAACCCAGACCACGCCTCCATGCTGTCGACTGGCTCTTTCAGTGGATTCTGTCCCGGCGGTATTTTAGCTCTCGTCAAGACTTCTGGCGATATCATTGTCAGCACACTTCTGCGACTCGGAAATGGCCAGCTCCCCATGCTGATGCTACTTCCTGATGCCGCAACGCAGCTCTGTAAGGTCATTTTCGCAGAGACAGGAGGCAACCTGCCCGCCTTTGCCCAGGTACCCAGTGGCCAGAAGGCTGTGAAGCCAGCCGGCCTTCAGCAGGCCCAAAAACAAGCTGCTCAGACCTCTTCGACAATTTTGCTTACCCTCGCCAAGCTCTTCCAGGACGCTATAGCCAGCCCGATGCCTGGTCCACATGGCCCGCTGACGCTAGGAGGTATTCCTCCGTCCGTTTCGCTGCTGCTACCGCTCTATTATTTATCCATCTCGTTGTATGCTTCGGCGTCGACGTGTAACAACCTCGGCATTCTTCTCTCATCCATTCCCGTCGTGACTACCATTGTCAACCCCGCAGGCCAATCCCAGCAATTGAATGGACAAGCCTTGGCAATGCAATATTATACCCAGGGGCTACAACTCGACCCTAATCATCCACACATTTATACTAATCTTGGCTCTCTGCTAAAGGACCTCGGCCACCTGAATGAAGCAATCAAGATGTACGGCAAGGCGGTGGAGTGCAACCCCAACTTTGACGTCGCACTCGCCAACCTCGGCAACGCCATCAAGGATCAGGGCCGAACACAAGACTCGGTCATGTACTACCGCCGAGCTGTGCGGGTCAACCCGAATTTTCCCGAAGCTCTTTGCGGATTGGTCAACGCATTGTCGGCCATTTGCGACTGGAGGGAGGTATACTCGGATGCTGAGGAAGATGGTCAGCCGGGATGGATGACTAACGTCTCGGAACTGGTGACAAAGCAGCTCAAAGACGGCTGTCAATATGGTGCTGGGGCTTTTCAGACCGCAGGCAAACTGGAAGACTGGGTGGCCCTGGTTGTCGGAGCATTGGGTGACAATCGGCCAACCGCTGTCCAGCTTTGGACCGATCGGCTGAAGGTCTTCTACGATCCTGCATTCGATCGCGTCGGGTCCAGCGTTTGCGAAGGTGGCTATCTCATTCAGCTTCTTGAGCGGCTGATGCGCAGATCTCAAAGACGATGGTATATTGATGCCTACGGCGATCAAGTGCTGTGGACGCCAACGCAGCTGCCCCGGGTAGCCGTGGCACGAGCGCACGGCAACAAGTACCTTCGCCCCAAGCTGCCGTCCTGTCTGGTGACGCCGGCAGTACCCACGGTCCTCCCTTTCCATACCTTTACCTACCCGCTATCAGCACGCCAAATACGGCTTATATGCCATCGCAACGCTTTGAGGATCTCTCAGACGACCCTCACACAAGCGTGGCTGCCGGACTTTGTCTATCCCCCTCCTTCGCCACCAGCACCCAAGATCAACATGGGATACGTATCTTCCGACTTCAACAACCACCCTCTGGCCCATCTGATGCAATCTGTATTCGGCTTCCACGACCTGTCCAGATTCAATATCTTCCTCTACGCGACCACGCCTTCGGACGGCAGCCCTTACCGCCAGAAGATTGAGAAAGAAGCGCAGCATTTCGTGGATGTCTCAAGCTGGTCCAATCAACAGATCGTCGAACGCATCGTTACCGACAACATCCACGTGCTGATGAACCTGAATGGATACACAAAGGGCGCCAGGAACGAAATCTTTGCGGCCCGACCATGTCCTGTCCAGCTGGAGTTTATGGGCTTTGCCGGCAGTATGGCGTCCCGTTGGACGGACTGGGTTGTTGCTGATCCGATCGTATGTCCGCCCGAAATGACATGTGTGGACCGATGGCGGCACGGCCGTGCGCACGGAAGTTGGCAGCAAAGAGTCACAGATCTGGCCGCCGACGTCGATCCCGAAGAACCGTCTGATGACTGGGTCTACACGGATCGGTTCATCTACATGCCTCACTCCTATTTTGTCAACGATCACAAGCAAGGATTTCGCGACAGCGTCGAGGGCCCCTACGATGGTTCAGGACAGGCAAATCTGGATGCCGAGGAAGATTCGTGGGCCTCGGAAGAGATGAAGCGATACGCCATGCGCAAGGAACTGTTTCCAGGTCTACCGGACGACTATGTCATCTTTGCCGACTTCAACCAGCTGTACAAGTGCGACCCGCTGCTGTTCAGGCTATGGCTACGAATCTTGAAGCGTGTGCCAAACTCCATCCTATGGCTGCTCCGATTCCCTGCCTCGGGCGAGGCGCATCTGCTGCGCGAAGCGCGCAAGTACGTCGGCGACGAGGTGGCGTCGAGGGTCATTTTTACCGACGTTGCGCCCAAGCATATCCATATCCATCGCGGGCGGATCGCGGATCTGTTCCTCGACACCACCGAATGCAATGCACACACCACCGCCGCCGACATCCTCTGGTCGGCGACGCCGGTCTTGACCTGGCCGAGACACATGCACAAGATGTGCTCGCGGGTCGCCGCTTCGATCGTCCATGCGACTGGCTTTGGCGACGAAATGACGGTGGGCAGCGAGCAGGAGTACGAGGACCAGGCGGTGCGTTTCGCCCAGTCGCTCCGCTACACCTATCTCGACAAAGACGGAAAGCAGGTAGAGCCGGTCTGGGACGCCTCGCAGAAACGCTTTGCGAGCGAGCTGGAGGCAGATCCCAAAAGCATTGCTGCTCAGCCTCACTCTACAGGGGCGGTAACTGCAGCGCCGGCCACCGCTGGGACAGATTCCCAGTCGAGTGCAGACGGATCAGGGACAGCATTGCTAGGCTCCAACATACCATTGCAGGGCGAAACCCATCCCGGTGAACAGGGCGGTGCCGCCGCTTGTACAGATGCGGGGCCAAAGGAGAACGGTGGGGTGGATGTGTCCGCCAGGGCGCGCTCCGAATCGCTTCTCCCGCCGCCACCGGCGCCGGCGCCGACGGGCGTGTCACTGGCGCAGACGGCCAAGGCGACCGACACGAATGCAGCGACCGACCCGCTCCTTGCTGCGAGCATTCCACCACGGGCGAGCATCCGCCTCCCCGCGGCGCCATCCTACCCGGGCGCGGTTACACGCAGATCGAATGTGTCGGACGCGGCTTCGCTCGCCCAGCTCCGCAAAAAGCTCTTCCTCACGCGCGAGAGCAGCTCGAAGCTGTTCGACACGCGTCTCTGGGTGCGCGACCTCGAGAAGGGCTACCAGGAAGCCTGGAACCGCTGGGTCCTCGGCCTGGACACCGAAGACGCGCCCGAGGTCGAGGCGCTCGACCCCAGCTCGCCGATCGCGCAGAGGATCCACAAGTCGGGCCACATCTGGGTCGCCGACCTCTGAGCCCGCCACCTCACGCACCAGCAACCGTTGCATATTTATAGACGCGCCCGCAGACGAAATACGACGGGCAACACACTACATACCCGCCAAAGAGCGGACAGACGTATGTGGCAAGGGTTGTGCAAGTGTGCTGTAGACCACCTCGGCCGAGACCAAGCGGAGGAGGTCTGGTGGCGGCTAAGCGGAGCAGGTTTGGTGGCGGCTAAGGGGAGGAGGTGCGGTAGCGGCTAAGCGTCGTCGTCGGAGTCCATGAGTTCGGCGAGCTCGGCCTCCTCTTCGGCGGTCAGCTTGGGGGATGACTTTAACGCGGTGGAATTGCTTGGCGGACGCACGTGGTCGGGGATCGAGTCTTCGTTCCAGTCGTGGTGGTCGGTGGGGGCGGGGGTGGTGGCGGGGTTGGATGCGGCGGGGGGAGGAAGGTGTGGCATGGCGGCGAGGTTCCAGCGGCGGATGGTGCCGTCGAGGCCGGAGGAGACGATCCAGACTTCGGGAGAGGTGTTGGGCGGGGGGAGGGTGGAGGCGGGGCTGGGGGGGGAGGGTGGGTTGTGGCGGACCCAGGTGGCGAGGGCGGTGACTTCGTGCCAGTGGCCTTCGGCGACGTGCACGGGGGGTTCGCGGGTGTGTGGCTCGGGGTAGAGGCGGAGGTGTTCGTCGCTGGCGCCGGTGACGACGGCGTGGGCGAGCAGCTCGGTGGAGGCGGGTGCGGCGGGGTCGAGTGCGAACGCGAGCGGGAGGACCGCCTTGACGAAGTCGGCATGCTCCAGGCGCACGTACGGCGCCGCGAGGGGCGGCTCGCTCCCCAGCGCGCGCGAGCGCGCCCCCTTCTTGCCAACCGGCGCACTCCCCACCTCAGCCGACAGACAGTACCCCGCCACCGTCTTGTCGCCAGACGCAGCCCACAGCTCGGCACGCAAGCGGTACCGACCCCCCACCGCGTCCTCGCGCACCTCGGACAGGAAGGCATCTCCGCGCGCGTCGTGCGCACCCGGCTCGCCTTCCACCTCGTCCCGCCGCCACCCGAGCTTGAGATCGTAGATCGCCGTCTGAAAGCCCTCCACCTCGCGCACCACCTCCAGCCGCCCCGTCCGCGCGCTCAACACCGACTCCACCACCCGCCCCATCGAGTCCGCCGAGTAGACCCGCGTCTCGCCATCCAGCCCCACCAGCGAGCCAATCGCATTGATCGGCCGCGTATGCACCGTCTGCTGGCAGATCCGCGGCAGCTCGAACGTCTCGGCGCGCGCAGGCCCAGGAGAGCACCGCGCAAGCGAGGTGGCGTCCCACACCGACACGCTCTTGTCGCTCCCGCCCGTAGCGATCAACGTCTTGCCAGCCGGAGACCCTGGCTGGCCACTGCTAGCCCCGGTTTCACGGCCAGGGAAGACGTGCACGCTCTTGATAAAGTCGGCCGAGGCGTCGTGGAGGGTGCAGATGGGCAGCTGGACGGACTTGTCGCTGGTGGCGGCGGTCCTGTAGATGCGCAGCGCCTTGTCCCACGAGCCGGTGACGAGGAGCCTCTCGCCGTGGTGGGTGTAGAGGAAGTCGAACGAGGGCACGGGGCCCTTGGCGCCGCGGTAGATGTTGATGGTCGTTCCGGACTCGGCGTCGGACTGTCGGACGATGCCTGCGGTCTCCGAGGTCCATATGCAGGCGGGTTCGGCGGGCGCGGTGGTGACACGGAGGGCCAGCACGCGGTACCGCCCTGCGTCGAGCCCGGCGCCTTCCACCTCGAGCTGCTCTAGCGTGACACCGGCAAAGTCCGGGTTCAGCTGGATCGGGTAGCCGTAGCGCGCGTACGCAGCAGCATCCCGCTCGCCCGACGCACCCGCCAGCACCGCCGTCCGCAGCGCCTTGCGCGACCGATACACCCCCAGCGCCTCCGACGCCGACGTCTGGAAGAGCGATGCGTTCGAAGTCGCCTGCATCGTCCCACTGGTCCCCTTGCGCGCTCTGCAACAATGGCACGGCCGTGTTATATGGATCTCACGACAGTTCGGGTCGTCGCAAAGACGCAGCCAGTCGCAAGCAGGCTAGGTCGACTCAGCTACACTGAGCACATCTTCTCAAGCGGACAAGTTCCAAGCAGCAATCCTAAGTCATAGTGTTGGACCCGATTAACGCGCCTCCAAGCTCATCTCCCGATCGAAGATCGTATCCGACATGGCTTGATTTCTCCCCTCGCCTCGCCTCCTGTAGGACTTCTCACTCTTTCTTTTTCGCCGGGCTAGGGTTTGGAAACTAGCACAGCCCGCAAGCCGAGACAGCTTCGCCTGTGGGTGACCAAAGAACAGTCTAGCGTAGAATGGGATTAACAAAGACTGGGTTTGGCCTTCTCGGTGGTGAACGCAGCTAAAGACAGGCAGCGAACAAAGCGGTCATACAATCCAGAGGCGGAAGCGAGCGTGCCCCTATCGAAACAGACGGATCTTCTCTTGGATCAGTGTGCGCAGATCGAGACGCTTACTTCTTGAGGAAGGCCTCGAGCGAGTCCATGGACATGGACTTGGGTCGCTCGATGGGCATGCCGAGGTATCGGTCAGCGACCAGCTGGGGAAGCGCACCGATGGCTCGGGAGATACCAAAGATGACCGTATAGTAGGTGAACTCCTTGAGACCGTACTGGTACAAAACGCATCCGGAGGCAGCGTCGACGTTGGGGAAGGGATTCTTGGTCTTGCCGTGCTCCTTGAGAACGTCAGGGGCGATCTGCGAGACCTTCTGGACCAGCTTCACAATCGGGCTGTCCTTGAGCTCGGGTCGAGTGTCGCAGAACTTGCTCAGCGCCGTGAATCGCGGGTCGGGCTGTCGCAGGACGGCGTGGCCGTAACCGGGAACCACACGGCCGGACTTGAGGGTGGACCAGAGGTACTCCTTGATCTGCTCGTCTGACGCGTTCTCGCCAACGGCCTCCTGCATGTTGAGCGCCCAGCCGAGAACCTCCTGGTTGGCAAGGCCGTGCAATGGGCCGGCAAGACCAAGCAGAGCGGCCGAGTAGGATAGGTAGGGGTCGGAGAGAGCAGATCCGACAAGGTGGGCAGTGTGGGCAGAAACGTTGCCTCCCTCGTGGTCACCGTGGATGGCAATGTAGAGTCGGAGATAGTCGGTCATACCCTCGTTGTCGCCGTAGCCGATCATCTTGGAGTAGTTACCGATCAAGTCAAGGTTGCTGTCAATCGCCTGGTTGCCGTCACCTCGCCCGAAAACGTTGTAGTAGATTCGGGCAGCGATAGCGGGCAGCTTGGCGATCAGGTCGATCGAATCATCCAGGACGGGGGCCCAGTACTCGGTCTTCTTGATGCCCTTGGCATAGGCAGCAGCGAACTTGCTGTCGTGGTTGAGTGCGGCAACAGCAGCGGCAAACTGGGTCATGGGGTGAAGAGTCTTGGGGAACGAGTCGATGATCTTCTCGATCTGGGAAGAGAGCTTACCCTTGGCAGCCAGCTCAGCAGAGAGTCCCTTAACCTGCTCCTTAGTGGGCACGTTGCCAGTCATGAGAAGCCAGAGCATGGACTCGGGAACTGTGGGCAGAGAGATCAAAAGAAGAGTTGGGACCTGGGTCAGCTAGTCTGTTCCCGATGTGCCCTTCCACGGCCAGATGCGTCTTCCTGTAGAATCCTCTCTCGCCTGATAGCAACCGTCACCAGAGCCATGCACAGATCGAAAGAGACAATCTTTGGGCTGGCTATAGCCAAACCCTCTGACCTCGCTCTCCATTCCACCGACTTAACTACCAAAAGTCGCAAAATCGCATCGCTGTGCAGGCACAATGAAAATTCGACGGAGCACCTAAACAGGGGTGCTGCGCAAAGGCAAGATGTTGGGGAAAAAAGGGGGGATACTTACGGATCTCCTTGCCGTTAAGGCCGAGGTCGGCGGCGGTGGGGAGGACCTCCTGGGACTCAGGGATGGACTTGCCGTGGAAAGTGATACCGGTCTCAGAGTCGAGAACGGAACCTTCCCAGAGCATAACCTTGAGACCTCGCATACCACCGAGGAGGTGCTGAAGCTGGATCTCACCGAGCTTGGCGTCACCGTGCTCCGCCTTGAGCTTCTTGAGCTGCTCCTGCTTCTGGGGGATGATCTCGGCGACGGCATCCTTCAGCGTCTTGGTGGAAGCGAAGCGGACGGAGCTGACACCAGCAGCGGCAGCGAACTGCCGGGTGGGAGCGACTGCTCGAAGAGCAAGTCGGGGGACAGAGAGGGACAACATTGCGAGATGATGTCTTGGAAGGCAGCAAGGGAACGACAAGCGGGTGGTAGTGAGGAAGGGAGAAGAAAAGGAAGCGGAAGTAGGACCGCCAAGCCGGTAACGGGACCAGTGGAGGCGAAAGAGCAGCTTGAAAGAGGAAGAAACCGGATCACACACCAACCGACTGCAACTTGGCACGCGAAAAAAGAGACGTCACGCATATTCAAAAATGGTCTTGCTCATCTACCGTCCTGACGCCGAAAAAGATGATGTGTGAGCACGGCGACGCACGGGCGGGGAGAGTCGCTGAAAAATGCTACACGGCTCGATTTCTCTAAACCCGATCCTCCGCTACTATCATGGACGCAGCAAACGTAGTCAACCCGTCGCCTGAACCCGCCAGACTTCTGAAGAGCAAACGGAGCAAAGATCTTAGCCGCACAAAAGCTACGATATTTCTGGCCCAGCACTAGAAAGCATTGAAGGAGTTTGCTTCGGTCTGCCCCAGAAGTCCTCCTGTTGGCTACGGTAGTAAGGGCCGATGTCTCCGATCTTGAGGCTGGTCATCGATATCGCATTTCACGGGTCTGAATTTTTTTGTAGTTATCGTAAGTTCCGAAGGGCTAGCCAAATATCATAACCATATTTCCTTAGTATTCGGCGATGTGAAGTCATTGAAGCATGTCATTGTATTTGGTTTGCGGCTAGGTTAGGTTCTGATATGCAGATCCGTATCAGCTATCTTACCGCTCAACCCCAACACCCCACGGCTCGGACGGCGGATCAGCCACTAACCTTCGGGCGAACCTGTCGAATCCCCATCAAACGACTTTACAAGCGCAAACGCACTAATGGCAGTCTAACTAGTAAGCGTGTGCTGCCACGTCCGCCGTAGATTGTCCGTCATGGGCGACATACAAGTAGCGGAGCTGAGTGACCGGAGAAGCCGGACATGTTGGATCTCACGCACGAGACAGATGCAAACCGCAACAGCGGCTCCTCTGGACCACCGCCGGCTCCGCGCGTCTGCTCTTTGTCTCTGTATATAACTTGCAAGCCTGTTACATTGAGATGCCCCGGGCCCGAACCAATCCCCAAACGCAGCACGAGGCCGGGCACTCAGAATGTGGTAAAACCGTCAGAAGTGCTTCTGTTGTCGGCGGGTTGAGGTCGTGTGAAAGGTCTCCCCCGCACAAATCACCACAAGCACGATCACAACGTGGATGTGAATGTTAGTTTGCTATTCGCAATATGTAAGATCGGCTCCTGCGCCGGAAAGGCTTCACGTGTCGACCCGTTGGGGACAGTTCGGTTCCGAGGACCAAGCACGGGTCAGGCCGCCATTGCCACGCCATCGTGCCTGGAGAACTGTTGAGGAGGGTTTGGCAGTCTTGCGTCCGGACGACGCTACACTCGGTGGACCAACAAGCTGCAAGTGCGCCGAGCTTCGTGCTAGGGACGGACGCAACTGCTGGAAGAGGTGGACTGGTTCGAGCGGGAGGTGAATGAATCGGCGGGGCGGAGCGAGCGACCGGCACGCGTTGCTGGCGGGGGGGGCGTATCCGACGGCGACGTCGCTGTCTGCGTACCGGAGTGGATCTGTATATGAGCAGCCATACGGGGTGTCTGCTGGGTCGGCCGACCATGTTGGCGCGCCGAAGAAGGAACCGACCCCGCGCTTGTTCGGCGGCAGCGTAGACCGCACCGCCGAGGACCTCGAGGAGCAGAACGACGCGCGGCTCGACGGCCTCAGCGCCCGCGTCTCGCAGCTGCGCGAGATCACGCTCAACATCGGCACCGAAGTCCGCGACAGCACCCGCGACATGGCCTCCCTCACCGACGCATTCAGCTCCACCTCCGCCTTCCTCGGCGGCACCGCTGCCCGCATGCACTCCATGGCCCGCAGGCAGCGCTCCTGGTTCTGCAACATGCTTCTCTTCATCCTCTTCGTCACCTGGCTCTTCGTAAGTCTCCCCGCCACCCTGCCCAACTCCAACCCCCGCTGACCCCACCCCAACGCCCTTCTACAGGTCTTCCTTTGGTGGTGGCGCAGATAACCACTGCACCTCCATCCCACAACCATATGTACTTGTACCGCGTCCCATCACAAATATGCTACCACCTACGCACGCGCACATGGTTTCGTCGACGGGATAGGGCAAGCTATGGATTTCGCAGGAAGCAAGGATGCAAAACGGCGGCGGACTGGGATAGACTCCGCCCGAGTCGGCTATGGCGGCGCTGGTGAAACGAAGCCGGGCCGGCCCGGAGGCATGGATGGACACAGCGCAGCGAAGATGTCACAACCGCATCGTCAGAAAGAAAAGGCTCTTGGCCGCGTGGGCAGGCGCGAGTATAGAAGATGCAGGCAGGTGCGAACGCACCGCGGCAGGTACAAAACGAGGGAAACAAGAAAAACACGAGGCCAAGGTGCGTGGAAACGGGCTCTGGACACCGCGAGAGCTGGGAACTGCAGGACTACGGCGGAGGAAGGAGGTCGAAAGCGCGCAGATGATGTTGACGTGGCCAGCCACGTTGCAGGGCTCTTTAGCCTGAGAGAAGAGGTGACGTCGGTATGATCCGAGGCAGGTGTTTAGAGCTGCTGGAGCAGCTTGGGGCCGAAGAGGGCAAGGTCCCATGGGTTGGGCTTCTTGGTCTGGTACATGTGGAGACCCTTGATTCTGCCCTCGGTGAGCGAGCCCGACGGGCTCAGCTTCTTGAAGGCGGACTTGGTAAGGTCAACGTGGCCCTCTCCGCAGCCGGCGCACTTGTCAATGACACGGACGGTGACGCAGTGGTTATTAGCCTTCTTGTTGCACAGCTTGACAAACTCGCCACACTGCGGACCCGTTTTCCAGTTCTTGACTACAGCGCCGATGTGGCAGCTGTTGACGGGCTGCCACTTGCCGCCGCCGTTGCCGCACTGCGGATTCTTGAGGTCGTTCGAGGCGTACCAGGTGATCTGGACATCTTTTTTCCACAGCTTGTCCGAGTCCGCAGGACCGATGGTGTAATGCTTCTTGGACTTGGACTTCTTCGAGTGCTTGTGGTGGTGCTTTCCACGTCGCATCAGTGCCCGCTGCTCCAGTTCGTCGTCCGTGTAGTCGTCATCGTCTTCGTCGCCGACGACAGAGTTGATGAACTGGAGCGGGTTGCCGTCGTCGTCCAGGTCCTGCACAAGCTGCTTAGCGGCGTCGTCGGATTCGGCGGCAAGTACGCCACTTACCGCCGCGAGGGCAATGGTGGCCCAAATGGCTAGTAGGGAGAGCCGAGCCATGATGATGAATTGATGCTTGTTGAACTGGGTTGAGAGACAGTAGTGACAGCGAGACAAAGAGCGTAAGTAGGTGGAAGCGTGGACTAGAGCAAGGGAGGCGAGAGAGCGTGAAGAGAGAAGGTGAGGACGGGGAGTGCAATGGTCATGAAGTTCGTGGTGGGAAGGGAAAGGAGAGGGACGGGGCAGGGGAGGTGCACGCAAACCAAGGCGGGAGGGATTCGCAGGACAGCCTGCACTTTCGGCAGGAACAGAGCGGCGTGGGCGGCGCGGGGCTGGGGGCGGAGGCTACGGTATCAGAGCAACGACAAACCTGCTGTTGCCGCTTTCCCGGCACACATCGACGCCTTGTTTGCTGTCTTATTTCGCGCCTCCCATTCTTCCCCTACTATCCTCCGCGGCCAGTTTAGTTTTGCCTCCCAAGCGAGAGGGAATCGCATGGTATCCTGCGGCAAGCAGCTGGATGTTGACCTCGATAGAGAAGGCAACAAGGGAATGCCTAACATGAGTTATGCAAGCGGCGAGGGAGACCTCCCGCTAGAGCGTGCAGGTCGCGGCACGCACAAGCGAATTAGCGGTGTTCATACTGAGAGCGGATGGGATGCAGAGCTGGTTGGGCACGATTTCGTACTACACGGCAAGACACGGCCACTACAGTATCAACACAAGATGCGCCTCCATGTGTGTGTACCTACAGGGGAAGGCAGGTGGCGGCCGAGGCCTTGCGGATCGACCTGGCTGGCTCGACAGCAGGCCGAGGATCGTACGGACGAGGCAGGTATGTCGCTCTCATTGCTGAGCACGGGCTTCTGCCAGGATGGCCAGAGGAGGTGGCTGCCTGGCAGCTTGGTTGGCGGGGAAGGCATGCGGATCGACAGACATGTGGCAGGCTGCCTAGTTTCTGGCCCGGCCTCAGCGAGCGCCTTAGTTCGCCGCCTATGTGTGCCCCTAGGAGTCAAGCCTAGCGGCAAACATACTATAGCTGCCGTTCGCCTGACGCCTGAAGCAGTTGAGCGAGGGGAGATGACCTGTCGCTAGTCGGGCGCATCTGTTCTCCTGCACAATCACGCGCTCGGAAGCACAGCGACATCAAGTGTGACGGAAAGTGGTTACATGGAGAAAGAGCATTCTAAAACGGGATCGACGTGCATGGATGATGCTTTGCCTGCGTCGGCTCGATAGCAGAGATGCGCTCACCAGCTCGGCTGGCTGCATCACCAGTGAGATTGCGCTGTCAAATTCGAGTTGGCAGAAACAACAGCATCATCATCACACTCACACCACTAGGCTGGTACCCTTTCCTATCGTCAGCCGTTTGCGTGTTCCCAGTACAACGCTGTCACCAGCACGAGTTGCCAGCTCAGGCAGCATACACCCCGCAACGCTATGGTTCGGTATTCTGCTGCGTGGACAAATCGGCAGCGGTAGAGGCCCGGCTTCAAGGCCCGACAGGCAATGCGCTGGCAGATTGGTTCGGAGTAAGGACGCTGTGAGCTGTTGCCACTTGCATCTGGCTGGCATGTAGCGTTTCTGCGCGCCACGGCCCGGCTGGCTCTTGGTTGCAACACATATCAATTACAATTACTCGCGCAAGGTTAGGCATGCCCGACGCGTCGGATTTCCCTCGCATGCACATCCACTCAGACAGCTCATCTGCTCAAGCACCGCAACCTGACACTTCTTCCCCTGTGTTGGTCTCGCATCAGTGTTCCCGCAAGATGGTACTTGCCCGGGACGGTTCATTTGGGGGCTGGACTACGATTATCATTCCCCTCGGAGCAGCCCCTAGAGGCTTTGTGGCTCCATTCGGTTGCTATGGCCTATTGTCAATACAGCTCTCGGCTCGACATAACTGGTTGGCAAGGTAGCTAGCTGGCGTTGAATTCGCCTCACTGCACCGGTCCAAGCTAGATAGCAAGCAACCCATCATGCCCTCAAGCGCGACCTTTTTCTCTGCTTCAGAAGTGGGCACAGCCATGCGGCTGAGTGGATCAAGGGGCTAAAAGCCCTTTACGGCTCCAGCTTAAGTGCATGGCAAATAAGCAACCCTATTTTTTCGCAAATTTCTGCTGCCCTTTTGTTCCGATTAATGGAAGGGATTTCTAGGATGCACATCATTTTGTGCTGGCCCAAAAACAGGTACACCCATTCACAACATGTTAGTGATTGATGGCATCCATGCTAACAGCGAGTACTCTGTTTCTTGCGGAGATGGCAACAAGCAGGGGTGGTTGTGGATGAGCCAGGATCCGAGCAGCTCGAGTCGGCCGTGTGATTTGGTAGGATGTTCACCGCTCCACGTCGCCTAGCTTTCTTACGACCCACACCCTTTCCCGCATCGTGGCGCTAGAGCTGGGGATGTCGACGAAGAAGTTCTTGTACTGATACACGCCGTTCTCATCCTTGACCATCTCGGCATGCACTTCTCCCGTAGCCCACGTTCCAGGCTCTTTCTTGCTTGCGGAGAGTTTGCCAAGCGCGTCTGTTGAACCTCGCGCCAGACCGGACAGACCGCCGAAAGTGTAGGAAAAAGCTCGGCCAAAGACGCTCGGTGTGGGTGTAGAAGACGAAGAGCTCGCCTCTGAATTCAGTCCGCGCACGTCGGTATCTGCGCCATCTTCTGATGCTGTAGTCGAGCCGTGGTCCGGACTGTCGAGATCAAGGCCCAGCTGCTCGCCAATCCATTCGCCTCCCTCGGTCACCTTCCTGCCAATCCATTTGCCCGCCTCGATGGCCTCTTGTCTTGTTCGGTCCCAGAGCGTCAGGTCGTGGTCCTTTTCCCTCGCCTCGACGAAGAACCTCAGCAACATCATGTCTTTGCCTGTCTTTTCGTCCGTAAATGTGACCGACGCCACCGACCTGGACCTTCGGCCTCTCGCTGGAGGATTTAGTGGAGAAAAGTCCGAGGTGGTTGTGAAAGCCGAAGAAGTGTGGAATCGATACGGCGGCAACAGGTGCTCACCCACCGCCCTGCTGCTCTGGACACGTTTGCAGGCATCAGAGAAGACCACGGTTGGGCTGTTCTTGGCAAAAAGCTCCGAGGTCAAAGCATACACAAGTACAAACGTCAACGCTGCTCCACCAACGATCAGCACGGTACGCGACGACTGTACGGTGGCCCTGGCAACCTTCTCGCCACCTTTCAAGTCCTTCCATTTCTTGCCCTGGCCTGTCATCCTGTCAACGATCCCGGGGCTGGAGCTACCCATACCGCCCCCAGCAGAAAGCCCGGCCATACCGAGAGGTATTTCGCCGCCTCGGCCCCCGGCAGCCGCCTGGAGGGCCGCCTCCGCCGTTGCATTGAATCTTGGCTTCGCCTCAGCATCCGCTAGGGAAGAAGATGTCGTGGAAGAAGAAGAAGCCCGCAGTCCATCCAGTATCTGGCGCTGCGTGAAAGCAGCTTGCGATGATTTGAGATGGTCGCGGTCTGAGTGCGACGATGGAGCAGACTTTGCACATCGTTTTTGGCTGACATGCATGTATTGCGAATGGACGATGATAGGCTGAAGGAAAGATAGGCGAGTCGGACCCGGACCCACTTTTAAGAGTCTCAGTGGCATCGTTGCCGCCACGACCTGGACCATCGTGAAAATGAGCTGCTTGGTGCTTAACGAGACCGTCCGCTGGTGATGTGGATGATGCGGATAACCGACCCGCGGTGTCACCTTCGACTTCCGTTGGTGACGATTGGAAGGCCGATAGCCGGCTTCCGTGAATCGGCGTTTCGGCCGACAGTACGTCTCTCCAGATTTTGTGATCCTCCACTTCCCTACGTGTAATTTAGCGCCAGCTTGATGTGAAATTATTAGTGGGGAGTGTTGCTGCACCTCCTGATCAACCCGCATGAGCAAAGAGTACTACGCCTAGTTTTGCTGACCGTACGCGCACAACTCAGCAGCAATGCGAGAGGTTTGGACCCTTAGCTCGTGGGAAATTGGAGCTCTTTACCTATTGCCCTGTGCTCGTACAATACAGGTTGCAAGACGAGGCCTGACCACTTCGCTGATATGGCTGCCCAAGCGCCCTTGTCAGGAGGCAGGATCGTTGACTGTAGTACAAGCGCAACCTGAGGCTTCATACCATTACTGCCTCTGCATTTTCCTCTACCCTTTCCATTTCACTTACTCCCTCCCACATCCGTCTCATCTAGACAATTGGCGACGTCTACCCCTCGCTCTGCCAAGGCTTGGGTCGAAAGTAGCTCCTCACACCTGAAACGTAGCGGCTAGGCAACTCATTGACTGCTAAGTTTGGCTCAGCGCACCGCTGTAACCACAACGACGACTGCACCCCTCCTGAGCTTGTCTTCTGAGCTTCTCTTGGTCAGTGGCGAGAGTGGAACAACTTGTGCTTGGGGCCGCTCAAGAAAAAGACAAGGTCAGCGCATAAGGTCTTATCTACGGTAGCACCCTTGAGCGACTGGCTTCCACTAGAGGAGCTACTTCTTGTGCAAGCACTGCTTCGACAAAGCACTACACCAGCCCATTCCCCCGCTTACGGTTCTCTGCTCTGTTCATCAAGATGGGTATGACGCACAGAGAGTATCTCAGTAGCCAGCGGATCTTTGGCTGCAGAAAATGCAAGACGCACCTCACCACGATCGAGAGCCTGGTAAGTCGGGCCTTCAACGGGCAGCATGGGAGGGCATACCTATTTGATGCCGTCTCGAACATCTCTCTCGGTGATGCTGAGGACAGACACATGACTACAGGCTTGCACACGGTCCGAGACATCCGCTGCCTCAAGTGCAGGACGGTGCTCGGCTGGAAGTACGATAAAGCCTTTGTGGCAGCCGAGAAGTACAAGGAGAACAAATTCATCCTTGAAAAGGAGCTGACTGTCGATGTTCACTGACGGGCTCGCCACTTAGCAATACCCCTTGTGCACCGCCCGCACTGCCGCTCGGAATCCTACACAACAGGTGCAAGACTGGTAAAAAGGAGGGCATGCGTGGTGTCGCACCCGCTTTACTACGTCTCGCTTGCCGAACCCCAAGAACGAGCCTACACAGGATGCCTGGACGAGCAGGGGCGCGCCACTGAGCGCTACACATGGCCGGCAGCCGGGACGCCGTAGGACTGCATTCGCTAGGTCCAAGAGCACGCGGGCATAAGTACTTTAGCCATTGGCTCTATGGGCCTCACAATACTCAAGCAGGCCTTCGCAACGCATATGCTGCTGGCTAGGCGTTGCCATTGAGTCTCGGGCAACTTGGAGGATAGCAACTCGGCCATCGATGCAATGACCGCCCTTTGCTTCTTTTTTCACATAGTCGTTGCCTTACTGTAACTCGCGGAGTTCTTTCCAGAACGCTTCTTTCTTATAGTCCTGCAAGCCTTACATAATATTCGCGCAAATCGCGGGGTGGAGACATCTTTGACTGCCGTCTTGCCAGGACATGTCGGGTTGTGGACACCCACTGCTTGCATCGTGTTTGTCGCTTTGCTACTACCGCGGATGACCAAGCGCTGTGTCGTGCGATAATGCTCACCATCACAGCTTCTAGCTTTTTTTTACCGGGAAAGAACAAAGCTAGTTCTGCAACAACCTAAGCGCTAGAGGAATTGATGTGAGCGGCAAAAGTCGTGTATACGCCGGCCACAGAGTCTCACCAACTTCATTCTATACCGAACGATCGCCTGCTAGACTGCTCCGCTGAGTATGCGACTGTGCACTCTTCAGCGAGTGTTGTTGCAGCACCGGCGCAGCCATCACATCTGGTACGTAGGGATACTTGTGCCACTAGCAGCATGCCCTGTTCGTCGGTGCAGGTCGAGACTTGGCACACTTGAGCCGGGTGGAGGAGAGATGCGCTATGGCAGAGGTTCAGCGAAGCAGAGCCGCATCTTGCCTAGCTGATGGGAGCAAGCGTGTCGCACCCTGTCTCGGCCGGCTTGAAGAGTAACTTTCTGCCGAGGTCGCAGCGTCTGGCTCCGCAACACCGAAACTAATCTAAACCGGTAGCTAAATACAAAAAAGGGCTGCTAAACGCGACGTCTGATTACAGAACCGTATTACCACTTGGGGTTGAGATTTTCAGCGTGCATTTTGGGCATTCGGACAGTGTTCCTGCGCTGTCAAGCCTAGAACAAAAAGGATCGACGCCGGACCATTCTGCGCCTCAACATGCTTGAAGGTCACATTTACGATTCAGATTCAGATTCTGGCTCGTGATCTGCCTGGCTTGGTATGCCTCCTTTCCCCAGTGTAGACTTGGCAAGAAACAACAGCGGACGAGGTCGCGTTCACTGTGCCCTCTCTTGTCCTCGTCGTCATCACTACCATCATCATCGCCATCTGACCCCTCTCACCGCCGCCACCATCTCCTCACTTCCCAGCAATACCCACTCCGTCCGCTCACCGTTCTGGCCTCCTGTCTGATACTGTCTTTCGTGTTCCGTGTTGATACGCAACTAGCACATTCCCACATTCTCTACCTGCACGACAGTTACCAAGCGAGCCTTGCTCTCTTTCGCCCCTTCACGCAGATCGGCCCACCTTCCGCCGTACCTCTCGCACCAATGAAGCGCTTCTCCTTTGCGGCCGCTGTCGTTGCGGCTGTGCTCCTGGGAGCCGGTCATGCCGTGGCTCAGGCCTCAAACACCACCACCGCCACAAACACCACCACCGCCACCTCCGACATCCCAGATAGCGTCTCCTCGGATTGCAAGACCTTCCTCACCGAGTTCAATTCAGACACTGCACTCAACTCGTGCACCGCGCCGCTTCTCTCCGCTATCACGCTCAAGTCCAACGCCACCGAAGCCTCCACGCAACTCAACTCCACCTTGTCTGGGCTCTGCTCTACCTCGACGAGCTGCGACGCCAACGTGATTCGAAGTTATCTCGATAAATTCTGGCAGGCTTGTTCCACCGATTTGCAGTCCGATGACAAAGACGTACAGACCTACGTACAGGGCCACTACGACAGTCTCTATATGCTTACGCCCCTGGTCAACTCCATCTGCCTCAAAGACTCTTCGAATAACTTTTGTCTCCAAACGGTTGCCAAGGCTGCTGCCTCCTCCACGGCCACGAGCAAGAAACGATCCTTGCTAGCGGATGAGGATGGCGAGGACGAAGAGGACGAGGGACCGGAAGAGACGCTTGAGGAACTGCTTAAACGCCAGTCGCTCAATGACGTCGAGGACCAGATCACACAGACCTCGGGCACGAGCAACAACGCCGCCTTCCTCTTCGTCCAGTCGACAAGCCCCAAGGCCATCCTCTGCTCCGAATGCGCCCAGAAGATCTTGGCCAAGTACATCCAATTCGAGACCTCCATTCCGTACGGCATTGGCCTACGCACATCGAATATTCTTGCGCCACAATCCGACATTTACAAGGCTCAGGAGCAGACCTGTGGCAAGGATTTTGTCAACCAGATCAACGTTGAGGCCGGGACGACCTCCTTTGCCACGGTCGGTGCTGCATCCTCCCTTCTGGGCGCTGGAAACGGCCGAGTCACGGTCCTCGCCACGCTTGCTGCTGCCGCCGCCGCTGCCGGCCTCCTCCTCTAGGAGGCTGTCCACCACGCCCCGAACTATGCCCAGCGTGTCGAGCCAGAGTGCAGTGGGTAAAGTCGACGACGCTGGATCGTCCGTTGCTTCCTGCCCGCTCCTCCGGTCGCGCGCCGCGGCAGCCCGTCACGACTGTCTTTTTCCTCTGTCCCTTGGGACGCCTCGTTGTAACGGCCTTACCTGCCCGTGCCCTTTCGTCCCTTTCGTTGCGATTACTAGCCTTTTCCCTTCCACATTCGGCCTTACGCTTCGTTCGCCAACTGGCGCTTGTGTATTGACACAGCATCTTGCACATGATATCTATATCTGGACAAATTCGAGGGCCGGGTCTGACGTGGGCTTGTGGAAAAAACAGAGTTGGCTTGAGGGAGGCGGAAGAGGTGGGGGTTTTGGCTAGGGCTAAGAGTTGGTGTTGGGGGAGGGTGGAGGGAGGGTGCCGCCGACGGGGGCGCAGGCGAGAACGCCAGCGTAGAGGCCAGCGACGAGCATGGCGGCGGGAGCGTCTGCGTCTGTGGAATGGGGATGCCAGAGGGTGGTTGCGCTGGAGGGGAGGTGGAGGGGCGTGGAGTGGTTGCGGCCCGTGGACTGGAAGACGGAGTGGATTGTGAAGCGGGAGTCGTGGCCGAGGGAGCGTGTGTGGGCGGGGAGGGGGGCGGGGCGGTCTGCCCAGAGGTGCTGTGCGAGGGCGGGGAGGGCGTGGGGGGGGAGGCCGTTGCGGTGGGAGGCGGAGGTGGTGATGCGGACTGCCCACGACGGCGAGGGACGGTGGTGGGGGTCGCGCGCCATTGCGATCAGTGCCAGTGGTGCAGGGTGGCCGGTTGCCATCAGGGCGCGCGGCAGCAGCTCGTCCGCGCCGGCGGCCGCGCGCCGCTCCACCGCCCAGGCCAGGTTGTCTACCCGGAAGGGCAGGTACAGCTTATCGCGCAGCTGCACCTCCCACCCGCCCGCTGCACCCGCGATCTCGTAGATCCACACCCCCGGGTACGTCGTACTGGCGACCACCATCACCCGCGCCTCGGTATCCACGACCAGCCCGTTGGCAAACGGAATCCCGCGCGCCACGATGTGGGCGCGCACACCGTGCGCCCCCGCAGCAGCATCGTCAAACTCGACGTAGCTGACCCACCCCAGCGGCAGCCCCAGCACGGTCTCGACCTGCGCCAGAACAGCCGCAAGCCGCGGCGAGCTGGCAGCACGCGCAAGCCACCCCGCCAGCCTGACCCGCCAAGACGCCGGCACGACAGACACCGCCGACGCACCCACCACATGCTGCCACACCACCTTCATGTGTGCCTCCAGCGGACCGGGCCGCCGCGCAAACAGATGGTCGTTGCTCACCACAAACGACGTGCTGGACACCGGGTAGACCGAGTTCGGCGTGTGCGTCGCCAGCGGATGCATCACCGTCCGCACGTACCGCGCCTTCCACCGCGCGTCCGCCGCGGACGAGCTGGGTCCGGTCAGGTCAAACACCTCAACCGTACTCGCCCTCCGCTGGTGGTTGACGACAAAGAGCCGGCGCGCCCGGGATCCTGGCGCCTCGTCGCCTTCGGCTGGTTCGGCGTGCCAGAAGCCGACACCGAGCGGGTGAAAGTCGCTGCCGGGGGGGAAGCCGACGAGTTCGACGGCGACCGCTTTGCCTTGTTGCCGCTGTGTGACGTCACTAGCGCCGGGGAAGAGATCCGCGTAGTCGAGCGTCCAGAGGGTGCCTCTCGGAGTCGGGTCGGCGAGGGGCCCCATGACGGTGTTCCAGGAGGGCCTGTTGGCGTCGCAGCTCACGAGGGCCGTGTGAGCGGAGCCAGGGATGTGGTGCACATCCTCGCAGTATTGGAAGCCAGGCTCGACGGCCTGCACCATATGGCATTCCGGTGCAGCGCCCACAGGGCCTTGACTCAGTTCCGCAGGGTAGGTCGTCGAGTTGGCGGCCATGCGCACTGCTCGGTACGTCGGCCGCACCCAGAACGCTGGCATCCGGCTGCCGGGCCCCAGCGCAGACATCAGCCACGGCAGATAGAACAAGACCGGCAGCACGACGAGCGCAGCCACGAGAATCAGCATCGCTGTCAGCGGCGAGACCTTCGCCCCTGTAGAGCCTGCTACACGCTTTTGCCCCGCCAGCCGGTTCTTGTGGGATCCTCGCCGTCCTGCTACCGCTGCGGCAGCGTCGGCCTCGCCCTGTCGCCGTTCTTCCTCTCTCATCTTCCTCAAATACTGAAATGGCATCTTCCTCGGTTTGCACGGATATAGAGTAGCACAGAGTCACGTCCTACACTATCTGTTTCTCCCCTTTAAGTACTTGATTCGAACTGCGGCAACTGCAGTTGCAGCGCTTCTGGATGGCGTTACGACTCCACGGAGAGCTGAACATACTTAGGCATCGCTATCCAATGCGCAGGAACGTATTGCAAGGCGTCATGCACAGGCGTGTGCGACAGTGTATTGCCAGCCAAAGTGACATTCAGGTGATGCGGGTTCGCATCGGCAGCCGCTCAGTACAATGGTCATGGCTGCTACACTTTCTGCTGACGGCAGTGTTTCCACGGTACCGCTCACGGCCATCCGTACAGACAGGAGGGGGAGAGTGCTGAAGGTCTGATTTTTTCAGTGTTTTGGGGATGTATGATGTGCGTACAAGGGCAAGATAGGTAGAAGGCAGAACAGATCATGTCACGGAAGTGAGGAGGATGGGGTAAGACCATAATTGACTACGAAGCCGATGCAGCAACATCGGATCCGTGCCATCGTAGGAAGGGCGTATATGTAGGTGCAGATATATGAAATGCCTTGTCATCCACCCTCGATCGCGCCCACCAAGTTCCTTGTAACCCGGCGATCCAAGGTTGCTGGTGCCCGTTGATGCTCAAGTGTGAGAGGAAAGAATACAGAACAAGAGCCAGATTGTGAGCCATCAGGGCGGGCACAGAACCTCTTCCTCTGGGGGCGCCAGAGTCAGTTAGAAAAAAGGGGAACAGGGAGTTTGACTAGCTCAAACACTTTTACAGTGCATGAACCAGTCGCTTTTGTCCCAAGAACTTGTCCATTTTGAGAACAAAGCCGAAGGATGGATGTCGTGGGGAAGTAGATGGAGCAAGAACATGCCAAAAGGTACAGATCGTCCGCTTTTGACGACGTCAAGCCGATGAGAGTGTCGAATGCATTGTCATGCCTTGGGACGCAATTGGTAATAAACGTCGCGAGTGCCAGAAGAGCAGGCCCAAAAGAATGTCGGGAGAAGGCATGCCTGAGATTGAATGCGAGGTGGAGAAGGAAGCAAGCAGCCGAACAAAGGTCAAAGAAAAGAAACGAAACCGTGCGGTGAGGCAGGTTACTTCTTCTCCTCGGCCTCGTTCTCGACAGCGATGATGGCAGCTCGCTTCTCGAGGACTCGCTGAGCTCGTCGCTCTCGCATGGCCTTGTTGCGCATTCGGCGGGCCTCCATCTGGTCGGAGAGGTGCTTGGATCGAGCAGCCTCGGCCTTGGCCTTGTGAATGTGCTCCATCAAGACACGCTTGTTCTTGAAAACGTTACCCTTGGACTTGAGGTAGAGCTCGTGGTAGAGATGCTTGTCAATCTTACCCGACTCTCGGTACTTCCGCAAGAGTCGTCGGAGAACACGCTGTCGTCGCATCCACATGACCTTGGTGGGCATTCGGGCCTCGGAGGAACCCTTTCGGTGACCCTGTCCGGTACCACGGCCGGCTCGCTTGGCGGCGGCGGTGGCACGGGCTCGGGATCGAGAGCCGCCAACAACGGGCTTTCGGATGATTTGACCGTCTCGGACGAGCTTTCGGATGTTGGCTCGAGAGTTGGCGTTGCCAATGTCGGTCTGCTCGGCGGGGTCGAGCCAAATCTTTCTCTTACCGCATCCGAGAACGGAGGCAGCAAGACGCTTCTGTGTTCTGAGGTTGACCATCTTGATGACTACGGAAGAAACAAAGATCAGGATGCGGAGGTGAAATTGAGGTCAGCATCTGTCTATACAAAAATGGTGGCAGCCGTAGCAGTGGCAAGGCGACTCAGCATCATCCATTGACAGCGCATGTGGTGGTTGGTACTGTCGAGTGACGGTTTGTTTGGTCATAAACGTCTCGTAAGCCTCCCCGAGCCATACCGTCTTCACTGCTGTTCCCAATTGCTAAAATGCCCCGCAGAGCGTCGACAACTCTGCGGCTATGGCCACTGGATAACCTTCCTGGCGACTATGTCAAGCTCTCCATCTCCGCGACCCTAAAGTATCGAGTCCAGCTGCGTTTGTGATTTGTAGGTAACGGTGTCTTCTACGCTCACGCAGGCCATTTGTACGCTTCGACATCTTACGGAATTTGCCGAGGGTGATGTGGGATGAAAGGCTGCCTGTTGTCGATCGATGTAGCTGCCGTTGCCGTTTGTTCGTCTGCGCGTGGATGAGCTGAGTCGCTGTTGGTACATCAACTTACATTGACTTGACTTGAGGGAGGTCGGATGATGGAGTGGTGAGGAGGGAGAAATCGACAAACCTCGAACTCTGGCTGGGATCACTGGAGGCGGCACCCAACGTTAGCAGCTGCGCTGCCAGCTGGGCTCCTTTGCCTAGCTCAGCACGGCAGCACAATGGCTCAACTTCAGCGGCGCTCAGCGCTGAACCACGATTTTTTGGCTGACTACATTCACCTTTGCACAGCTCGCTAGACCTTGTAGCCGTTGTTCCGTATACAGACTTTGTATAGCAATTTCGGCCTGGTATATTACAACGCTGTAATCCTTTATGACCCAGGATAGATCCAATCTATTTCACTTTAGGCGCGTTTCACAGCGAAGCTTAGAATCTCTCGCCTACGATCCTCGGCCGAGCATACTTATCACGTGAACTGGCCGGATATCAATAATGCTTCAGCAGCTGCTCAGCACCTTTTTTTGACGCGCTTCATAGATTTGAAGTCATATGCTGTGAACCAGGCAAATACATATTTGAAACGCTGTTCAGGCCGGATTTGACTTTTGCCTTTTGGTCTACATCCAAAACCTAAGCATAGTCTAAGCAGAGCGGTACTTGCAAGTTGAATTAGGTCGAAACCGCACCGAACATCTTAATATCAGCCGAGTCCGCCAACGTTAGTTTCAAATTCAGCGCAAGCTGCTGCTGAGCAACAGATCGTGGCTTGGCTCGCTGCTGAGCAACTGGTTCTGCCCGCTAGGCTGGGGGGAACGAAATCTGAGGCGAGAGTAGGTAGACTTGGTCAACCTCGCCCACGCCACCATCCTTTCCTTCCTCCCAGTAACCTACTCATACTCATACATACACCAACATGGTAAGCATCAATTACATCCTCGGCGCAGACAGCGACACGCAGACACACAGCACAGCCGACAGCATGACGCGACAGCCCGGCACCGAGCGCAACATTGTCCAAATTGTTCCTATCTTACGGTAACCGCCACCCAGGCAGCCACGCCGCCACTTGGTCCTACCGCTATATTCAGCTTCACCCTCGCCTCTAGCGTGCGGTCGATTCGAAGCCCAACGAAATCACTGTCGCACGATTCATGGTGCAGATGTGGTGTTCTTTGAGGTAGCGAGCTCGGGGAAACGCATTGGCACGCTTCCTGTGCTGTCCGCTGATGGAAGCGTCGGTAGTGTCTTGGATTGTCGACAGTCATTCCTGCCGAATTTGTACCAGCGTCAAGCTACACACGCGACGTGCCCGTTCTTGCCCACAAAGGCCTGTCTACTCCAGCCCGGTTCGCAGACTTTTCCGACATCTCTTCAGTATTCACCTTGCCAACGCTGCTGTCTTCGTCGTCGCTGTCTTTCGCATCTGTTCCATGTATAGGTTTAGTGTGCTGACATCGGATTCCATTTCTCTTGTCTCCCTCAGACTCTCGCCGTCGACTACCTTAACCCCTCTGCCGAGCAGCAGGCTCGAAGCCACAAGCTCAAGCGACTTGTGCAGAACCCCAACTCTTTCTTCATGGACGTCAAGTGCCCAGGCTGCTTCGCCATCACCACCGTCTTCTCTCACGCCCAGACCGTTGTTGTCTGCGGCTCCTGCGCCCAGGTCCTCTCGCAGCCTACCGGCGGTAAGGCTCGATTGACCGAGGGCTGCTCTTTCCGAAAGAAGGCGTAAAGAGTTCTACTATCTAGGACCTTTACACCTTATTCGACAGCAAGACATCCCTCAACGCAGCCTCTGTTTCTCTTCTCATTGTATTATGTTCGGCAACTACCCATTCCACACCAGCAGAGTCCTCAACATCCATCACCAACCACACCCTTACCCCACAAAAAAGGATGCCGAAGCTCGGATACGAAAGTAACTAATGGGCCATCCTTCCTTTGGCTGGCAAGGCTTCGCTTGCGTTTTCATTGGGGGAATACGAAGCCGAAGTTACGACATTGTGTCGCTCGCCAACCTCTCTACAGCAAAGGCATCAGCATAGCATGGCGAAGGTCGCGTCGATCTCAGAGGCGGTTTCCTGCGCCCGCCCTTTGACTGGCTACGTATCTTTCCTCTCATGTCTTGATTGCAATGCATAGCTTCAGACCTACACGCACATGTAGGCTGACTTTTTCCTCACAAAAACAGAAACTCTATTGCGACGTTCCCTGCATGCGTAGACCTGACGGAGACTGGCTGAGTTGTGTGTTGTGTGTTGTGTGTGTGGCCGCTGGGCCGGATGCGGAGGGGGCTTTTCCTAGTCGACGGTCCAAGCGGTGCGCGGGCGGACTTCGAAGCCTTCGGAGCCGCGGCGGACGCGGGTGGCGGTGGCGGTGGATGCGTCTAGGTCGTACGTGTTGTCTGGGGGTATGTCTGGCGTGGATGCGCGGGTGGATGTGGTGGAGAGGGAGTCGGTGTGGTAGGTGGTGGGGCGGGGGTGCTGGTTGGTTGGGTGGAGGGCGGGGTTGAGTGTGTTGCCGTAGGTGAAGGGTGAGGAGGGGGGGATGTGCGCGCGCGACCGGGGCCGGGCGGCGTCCTTGGGCGGCCACCGGAACTGGGCGCCTGGATCTGCGGGGCGGGACAAGCAATGTCAGTGTCGCGCGCGGTGGCACCGCCTCTATAGGCCCGAGACTCACTGAGGTCGCGCGTCGGGCCCCGGCCTGTCCGCGGGGCAGAGCGCACATTTCCACCCCCCCGCCCGCCCGCCCCCCCGCCGCAGCGCGTGGCCGCGCCTCCCGCACCCCCGCCTGCGCTCGCTGCCAACGCTCCCACCGCAGCCGGTACAGCACAGAAGCCTCCAGCTCGGCCGCGACGCACGTGTCGTCATCGGGCCCCTCTGCCTGCCGCTCCGCCGTGCTGCATCCAGGCTGCCCTGCCTGCGAAGCCGCACGGCCCACTCCGCCCACCCCGTCCTGGACCTCGGTCTGACGTTGCCAACGACTGCGGCTGCGAGACTTACCTAGCCCGTCGGCGACTTGGTACTTGAGCCCGCTGCCAGTGGCCCGCTTGGGGAGACACCACGTCGCGGGATTGTCGCCCAGAACGCTGGCCGCGTTGCGCCAAACGCCAAGCGAGTAGGGATACTTGATCTTGCGGACGCGTCCTCGTCGGATCATGGTAGCTGTGCGGTCCTTCTCCCAGCTCTCGATGGTGGTCTGGTTGACGGCAACGCAGTAAAAGTGGTAGGAGCTGAAGACGCCGATCAGCACGATCACGGGTACACAGAGCGTGTAGTTGACGACGATCCAGACGACCTCGCGGGCGCTAGGCTCCCGCCAGTAGCTGTAGGTATTGAAGCGGTCGAGGACACGCAAGCTGACCAGGACGAGGTGGTACGCGCACGTCACATCCACGAAGAAGAGGAAGCGGAGGAAGTGGCCGTAGTTGTGAAAGCCGACGCAGTTGGCTACCCAGGGGCAGTGGTGGTCCATGCGGAGAACACACCGGTTGCATGTCTTGCAGTGGTGCGCGCGAGGTGGCTTGAAAGCCGAGCAGACCTTGCAGTACCGCGGACGATAGATCATCTGCTTGAGCTCGAGGGTGGGTGGGTAGCCCGTGGCTGCAGTGAGCGAGCGCTCCGCAGGTAGGGTCGCATCGACAGGATCCAGAGCGTCCCACTCGGGTTCCCATCCGCCGGGTACCTCGCCGGGGTTGGTGGTCACGCAAAGCCAGTAGTTGTAGAATATGGCCAGCAGACCCAGGTTGAAGGGTGCGAGGACAATAACTAGGCGTGTCAGGCTGAAGGAAGGCGTCTTGAGGTAGTAGGGCCACATGATACAGAGCTGAGAAGAAAAGCCCAGGACAGCTATCAGGCCGCTTGTCAGGGTGACCCAGATGACTTCGCTCCAGCTGAGCGGCTCGCGCCGCCCGCCGCCCGCCATGGTCGATGTGAGCGAGTGGGCTGCTTGCTCGCCCCTCCCGACGGCGCCGTGGGAGCGTAGCGCGCCGACGAGCGGCTCGTGCTCACCCGCGCCTCGCGCTATTCCAAAGTCGTCAGCGTCGCTTTCGGAAGACGTGTAAGGGTCATCGTCGTCTGTGGGGAGAGACGGCTGGACTGCAGGACCGGATTTCGACCGGAGCGCGTTCGATCCGTGGGCAGATGGCTGGTCAGCCATGTTGTTGAGTCGTGTGCCGAAGGGATAAGGCGGTGAAGCCCCAGGTGGCCCGGTTGCGTTGCGCTGACGTCGAGCTAAGGCCACGACATGCCCCGCACGCTCACTTCGGTTTAGAACGGGCTGAACGGGTTCCGGTAATGGCTGTGATGCGGTAAGAGACATCGGCCTCGACGTTGCCATCATGAACGGCTTCGAGTCGCAGTGTTACTTTACCAGAGCACAGCAATTCAGCGCGACTAAGCAAGTCTCGAAATTTCGAGCGTAACTCTTGACCGTGCCCACATTTTGGCTGCATCTCTTGCGAGTAACAGCACCACTTCCAGGATACTGTACACTGTGTGACATCCTAGGCTCTTCTTAGAAACACTCGGGGCTCATACGTTGGGCTGAAAGACGGCAGCTGTTCGATGGAAGATGAGGGTATGTACATGGTGCACGGGACAGAGGGACAGGGGAAGACAATGTACGGAAAAGGGGCACGATAGCTCGGCCGTCGTGGTGCTATGAGGTCCCATCCTGTTACTGTATTATTAGCCGCTAGGGTGCGAAACATTGCGAGAAAGCCAAAGCATGCAGCGGTCAAGATAGGCTGGCGGCGATGGATGATCAGAGAACAACACAGCACGAGTTCTGCTTCTTGGCCGTTTTGTAGAACATCTTGCTCTGAGCGCTCAGGCTTCCTGACTTTTCGACCAGCTTGTCGAGATCTTCCCCTCTCTGCAGGACCGAGTCGATGGTTTTGTGCTTTTGGCGCGCGGGTAGCAGATAGGGTCACGGTCATGGTCAGCTTGATGGTCAGCGAGCCCGTAATCGCACAGGGTAAACAGCGGTGGGCCGAGGACCACAAGCACCGCGATTGCGGTATGCCGTACTCACAAGGACAATTTTGGTTTCATCGAGTTCCTGCTGCACCTTCATGATGTTGTCGGCCTGTCTTGGATCTTGGTACCGCTTGATGTAATCCACAGCTTGCGGGAAGGCGCTGACGCCGAGCAGCGCCGCGCCGTTCGCAGGCGCCGTGGCACCGCCCGTGGTGATCGAATTGACCTTCGACTCCCACTGGGACCTGGGCACCTTGATAACGAACTCGTCCAGCGTCTTGTTGAGGAGCGAAAAGGCCACGCGCGATGGGTACTCGGCGTCCGAGATCAGCACGCCGACGACACCGTCCGACGCTGGGCGCGCATGGACGTGAGCAACGTATGAATTTTCCTGCACCGACTGCCGCTGTGTAGGCTGAGTTCGTTCGGCAACCGTCTGTGACACATAGAGGCAAGGAAAGACAAGATGATCAGTGATGGAACTAGGAGAGTGGACTGGCAAGGCCCAGGGCAGCTCACCTTGGACATGAACGACATCATGTTTTGGACCGAGTCTCTTGTTAGCCAGGAGAAGGTACCCAGCTCCCACGCGCTCGTCAACGGCACAGCCTGGGCGCCAGGCGGCGCGGCGAGGATCAGCAGACCGTACAACTGCATCTTGGAAAGTCAGGCTAGCCTATGAGGGTCGTGATCACCGGCGTGCCACTGAGAGGTCGAGTGATATGTCCTTCCTGCTTAGCAGCTGCGCAAGTGAGGTCGCGAGTGGTTCTTCTACGCAGGAGGATGCTGTTGTTCAAGGGATGGTGGGCAACCAACAAGATGAATTGAACGTTCGGTATCAGTAGTGGCCTTTGCGTCTCATCTTGTTTGATCTTGTAATGTGGAGAATACGTGACAGCACGCCGGTACAAATCATACCTTACGTATAGTAGAGCTGCGTGTGCATGACAGAACAACAATTGATTATAAAAGCAGGGGCAAAACAAGCTTGCGTCGGGCACGCGGCAGAGCTATTCTTGGCCAGCCCGACGAAGTGGACGCCTTTTGCCATAAGGATGATACCCCTCCCTCCTGACAGATTGATTGCAGGCAGTCTGGCTATGGCATGTTGATCGTGGGTATGCTATATTACATGATATTGTACAAGGTTTGGGGCAAGCTTTGGGTCACAGCCTGACGAACGGGCTCACTGGTCAACCAGACCTTCGGCCACTTGGCGCAGGAAAGCGAATACGAAGCCGGCGCGTCGTCGATCGCATGCTTCGACTTGGTCATCTCGAGATCGCTTCGCAGCCCGTTTGGCGTCAGCAGTAGGAGGAGCCTCGTGCGGGATGCGGGATATCTTGATCCTGCCGGAGCCGACGCTGACTCCCGCGACGCCGATTCGGGTGAGCTCCAGGACATCTAGCGGTATGGAAGTGTGGTGTGACAGGTACCCGTTGAGAGCGGGTAGAAGCGGGTCAGTGACCGGCTTGGTCTCGAGCAGACCCATGCAGATTTCCCATGGTGTAGTGAGCGTGAGAGCGGCAAGGTCGGGAGCGGGTCCCGGTCGCGTTATTCCACCGTCGACATGCTTGGCAACGTCAGCCCCCAGCTCCTTGACAGTGACAGGGAAAGCGAAAGACAGCTCAACAGGCTTGACACGCTCGTCTATCAGCCTTTGTCGCTCTGTTCTCGCAGCTCCTTTCAATCCCCCCATCTCTGTACGGGTTAGACGGACAATGAGCTCGGCTAGGGACTCCAGCCTCTTCCCTTTGAGCTGAGAAGCAATCGAGGTGGCTCCTGTTCCCGCAGAGATGCGACAGTCGAATCTCTTCTGGATCCAGTCCAGAGCGTGGCTCAGCACTAAGGGTCCTACATTGGTTGCAGCGGCCGGCAAGAGCGGGTCTGCACTAGCCAGCCCAGAGGAGGGTGCCTTTGTCGCTATCAGCGGGTAGTGTCGCGAGGCGGATGACCGGCCGATGCGCGTCTTTACGCCAGGTATAAAGATAATGTGGCTTAAGTCGGCCGCAACTGCTTCCTCTGCCAGGCGGGATGAGGACGGTTGTGCACCTTCGGTTTCGGATGCTGGTTTGCCAAGCTCGATTTCAATCGCCCACGGCCTTGCCCTGTTTTCTCCGAGCTGATTAGCCTCTTGCAGGGAGCGCACAAAGTCATCGTCGTTCAAAAACCCGATGCGCACCTCGCCAACCTTGCCCATATCGGCTCTTCGTCTTCTTTCCGGAGGTCTAAGGTCGCCACTTTCCGGGTCCCGCGCGTTGATTGCGGCGCCGGCATCTTCCAAGAATCCAAATCCGTCGCTCAATCGTAGATTGATGTAGTGATGCAGCTCGGCCCGTAGCATTTGAAACAACGATCGCGAGACATCTTGGCAGGACTGGGGCAGTGACGAAAAATGTAAGGGTGACAGGCTATGCAGTCGCAGTGTCCTGTCTAGGAGCATCCTATCTGACCTTGCCCAGTCTGTCTCTTTTTCGGTGCGGACCAAAGCTGACCCTCGGATGCTTGAGCGAGAGGCAGAGACTGAATCCGTTGACTCGTCAGTCGATCGACGAGAGACTGGTGATAAAGTGTTTGTTGAACGACGTCCTCTAGCTTGGGGTCTCTTGACCGACCCAGGGGGTCTCTTCTGAGCGGAGCCGGCACGTGAAGCGGATACGCCCTGGTCCAAAGTCCTTCGTGATGAAGACGACATTGCGCATCTGCCCAACGCGAATGTGGACCTTGGAGCACAGCAGATAGGGATGGTAGTGATCCACGAAGTAAGGATAGCTCCGAGGAGAGCGGGGGCTGCTGGGTCTAACACTGAATCTCGTCCGTTGTTTCCTACAGGCGTTATTCAATTCGCGGCAAGACGCGTCGACGCGACTGTTGACTGAAGCACGAAGGCACACACGAACGCAAGCATGTATGGTTGATTTGCAACAAAGCTCAGATGTAAGGTCGTCGGCCTTTCACACACTCCACTCCAGCTCATGAAGAGCAAAGAGAACAAAGAGAAGAACGTCCGTTTGAGATTGCCTTAGAAATCGATGCAAGGGAATAGGCACAGGAAGGAGGCTATTGTATGTCGTGCACAAGTGCGACTGCTCAAGAGAAGGCGCAGGGAGTACGGGAAACTATTGACAGGAGGGGGAGATAGCGCTTTGAAGGAAAGAGAGACGCTCTACTACGCGGAGCGGCTGATCGCCGGAGACGACTGACCAGACGCCCTGTAGAATCTTAATCGAGCGACGCAGCTGCCTTCTGCACCCGTGAGTGTTGTAGGACCGTAAATGCCCTTGAGGGTAGAGAAGGCGAGGAAGAGATGCTACAAAGATTTGCAGGGAAGCAGCTGAGGCGACCAAGATCGAGGAAGTCTAGAATTGTTGAGATGCCAAAGAGACGAGATGACAAGAAAGAACTGTTCTACGCTCGCGAAGCCGCATTAAAGCGACTTGCAGAAGGAGCAGTGCACGTCGATAGTGGAAGAGAAGATCGCCGGCAGAACGATTAAAGCCAGGAAGACGGCGAAGGAGAAGATGAAGAGGGCCATGTATCTCCATACGATTGACCTTCGCTGTTTCCTCTGACGAAGCGAGAAGATGGGCGCGTGAATCTGTTTCGATGGTCGTAGCCAGAAAAGCGCAGTCGAGTGCAGTTTGTCGAAGTAAGGGATCAGGCATGGGAGCGACAACCCAAAGAGCAAGATGTGCGCTGTGATAAAGTCAGCAGAGAAAAGCGACATCTCGATGATCTTGACCACGAACTCTCGCGCTGGCTGGCTGAAAGCGTGACCGCCGAGACCCCGTCCGTACCACCGACCAGTCCACCATGCCCGGTTCGTCTCGTCATGCTTGAGCTCTCTTGACAATACCAGAGCGATTAGAATCTTGAAGATGGCTCGCTGGATAGAGATGACTGCAATGACGCCCAGTACGGCATGAGATGCATTCCAGAGTTCGAGGAACCAGAGGAATTCGAATGCCACAATGACGCCAATGACAGCGAGTACGTGAGCGATAGAAGCCATCACTGATCCGAACTTAGCGCAGCAATTGTTGAGAGCAGGTCCTAGGAACATGCTGATCAAGAATAACACCAGCAGGACGGCAGCGTTCCAGACGATGGGGCCAAGAGCGATAATGGCAATTCGCACGATAGCGCCCTGCGGCGGATCTCCGTTCTGCTGGAAGCTCTTGACGAACGAGTATGCGACGACGAAAATGACGGCCAAGCAGATTGGGAAGATGACTTCGGCAAAGAGAATCGTCCGCCATCCAGCACGGGGAACGTCGCCAGCAAGCTTCTCGCTGGGGTGTCCGAGCCGCTTCTTCTTGTATCCTGTGACCTTGGTTCGGCTAAGTCGACAGTATCCGATCCAGGAGTTGGCATGGCTTCGGCTGTTACCTCTTGACATCCATCGGAGGAATTCTCGATAGTCGATGATGAAATCGGACGCGGAGAATTGATGCGGGTTGAACAAGAAAGGAGCAATGCAAAGAGCCAGAATACTGGCCCAGAAGTAGATCAAGTGTGGAATCCAGAGCGTCAGAGTGACGTACAACAGTAGCAGTAGCAGTCGCATGCCTGAGTAGATCGAGGGACCGGCAAATCGGCTGTAAAGAAGGGCGAAGCTCTGTCGCGTCGTAGCGAAACCTCGACCAGTGGCAATGTATCGGGCACCGCCGAAAGTCAAATTGCTGATGATCGAATGCGAGTAGATCATTGTCGAGAAGACCTCGAAGATAGGACTCAAACTCATGAAGTGCTTGGCCAGACGAACGAAAGCCGAAATGGCGCCTCGCTCCGAGAGCTCTTGCAGGAATAGCGGCAAAAAGGCGATCATGAAGACCAAGAAGATACTGATAATGGTACGCTTGATCCAGAGGAAAACGGGGTTGAGATAGTAGCATCCACCGGTGCCGACAATGTACTCGCTGTTGGTGGTAGCGCACACTCGCAACTGGGAGTTGAGAGTACCGATGAAGACCATGGTGAACATGAACAGCTGAACCGAAATGATGACCAAGATATTGTTGATGTGGAAACCCGGGTGCCCGTAGTAGAAGGTCAGGAAACGATCAACGGGAAGCTGCGTTCCAAGGTAGTAGTACTCTCGGGATAACATTTGTTCACCCATTCCGTTGCCCAGTTTGGTAGTGAAATTGAGAATGGTACCAAAACCCAGGTCACGACCCTTACCACACTGGTAGTATTCGCAGTGCTTGATCCGTCCCCCACGACCGAAGGCCGTCATACCAGCGTAGATATCTTCGTTCAAGTGAAGACCTTTCTGCGCCTTGGAGACACCTCCGCGAGTCGTCATGAAGATAGCGTTGAGGAAATCCGGATGACCGTAGTGCAACTTTCCGCCGATTTGAGCAAGACCGCGACCGGCCATGGTACCGAATGTTTGTTCCTTGCCAGCCGCGACATCACCAAGGATACCAATGTTCTCGGAGAAGATATACTCTCGCGAGCCAAGAATGGCAACGGGTGCTTTAGCATATTCCTGATGACCGGACCCATACGGATTTTGGTTAGAGACGTTGAAGGCTTCGAACTCCCCAAGCACGCTTCGGACCTTGAGGCATTCTTCAAGGTAGTTGTCCTGGTTCGCATCAATGAGCTGAACGTACTCGCCACGGTGGAAGATGATCGAATGGTTCTGGTTGTCCGACTTTCCGTCTCCAAGAATCGGGTTACCGGGTAGCTCGATTCGGAATTTGGGACGACGTTTACCGTTAGGTAGAATTTCCGAATGACCGTCGACTAAGCCAGAGAACCAACGCGATTCGCCTCCATCCTTTCGAGGAGCCTCTTCGTCCAAGTAGGCAATCTGAAGGTCTGGGTAGGCTCGCAGAAGGAACTCTGCGTTTTCTTGCTCCTCCTTGTTGAACTTGGAGTAGCGCTGCATTGAGATGACAAACTTGAACTTGCGTCGCGACATCCGCTCGAGTTCGCGCTCAAGCTTTTCCGTATTGCCTCCAAAAAGTTGTACAACTTCGGGGTTCTCGACACGGTAAAGAAGCTTGATTGCCTTGGAATAGTTCATGAAACCAGACACCGTGCGATACAGTGTCTGTGCTCGAAGCGACGACCAGATACGAGTTCGAAGCGTATACTCGGGTGCGGCAGATTTGAAACCGATACAGTAGAAGGGCAGATCGTCCGTTTTGGCAGATCCTTTGCCGCCAGACTTCTCATCGCTGTCGCCACCGAAGGGCGAGCTACCGCCGAAGCCTTGCGATTCTTCCGCAAGAATCTTGGTGTCTTTAACGAAGTTGTCCCATTCGACCGGGTGCAGCTGCTTGAGGTACTCGAGTAGAGTGACACGAGTGTTTTGGTCTTCCTCTCGGATGATTTCGCGAAGCGACAGCAGAATCTTTTCGCTGTAATGAGGTACGAGAACGGTGAATGTCGGCATAGCATCGATCGGCAAAGGCTCAGGAAGGACGGTGGTAAGGGATTGAGCAAAGAAGCTGATGCGTCGCTCAGCCTCAGAACCCTTAGGGAAGAATTCAGGTTTGATACCCTTATCAGTCTGGCTGATGAAAAATGTGGGAGCGCGAAGAGTGCGCTTGCCATTCTCCCCGGCGGGAACCTGGTGGTAGAGGAGCTTCTGGACGTGGTCAATAGAGAGGAGGTGCTCTCGATACATCGAAATGATGATAGCATTCCACACCTGCGAGACGAGCACCTTTGGCTTGTACTTGATCTCCATGTCGGTAGTAGCCAACAGCTTAGCGTAGATGCGCTTGGGCAGACGCTGGAAAATATCGGACCAGGGCGTCCAGATGGAGAGACCCATGTGGAAAGACCAGCCAATGGAGAAGACGGTGTTCCAAATGACGTACCAGAGGAAAGTGTCCAAGAAGAAGAGCGACAGGTCCATGATAGTCATAAAGGTGAGAGCAAATGCAGGCTGGTTGGAGCATAGGGCAGTGCCAAAGTACTTGTCGGTGCAGCCCTGCACCTTCATCGTGATCATGACAGCAAGCGGGTCTCGGAAGGACAGAGTCAAGAAGAAATAGGACTCGGTGAGCTTGCAACCGAAGATGAGAGACCAAAGCAAAATGGAGACGGCACGATGGCTCTTGACCAGCGGAGCGTACGAAGCGGTAAAGGTCTGGTTGGCCAGGTATTTACGAGCCTTGCCTGCAACCCTGTCGCCAAACATTCGTCCAGATGGCACAATGGAGAAGAGCGCCGTAATACAACCAGAGACCGCCAAATGAACAATGGCGATAATGTTGGCGATATTCCCTGTGTCGTTGAAGCCGTAGATGTAGACCGCAGGAGCCACGGTGATAGCGAGACAAACGGCCAGGAAGAGCATCCGACGCATCAGATGACTGGTGTTGTTCCAAGTAGTGGGAATATACGAGAACTCGGCCATAGTCGCAGCAATCATGATAATCGTTGAGACAGCGCCGCCAAGGCCAGCAGCCGAAAGAGACTGTGCCGTGGTGGGGCTGCTGGACTTGGCGTATACCTTCGGGGCATTGTAGGCAGTGTAGTAGAAGAACACGGAGATGTGGAGAATCCAGATGCGGTTGAAGTTGACCAGCAGATGGAAGAAAGAACGCTTCTCTTTGTAGGTCTTGAAGAAGACATGAGGCCAGTCGATCTTGTCAAACTTCATAAAGCGCTGACTGGGTGGTACATCAACAAGTCGTGTTTTATCATTCAGCACGATTCTGCCGATACCTTCAGGATACCAGAAGAGCTGGTTGACGTCGTCATATCCAATAATGTTGTCGTGGTCCTTCTCCTTTTTGACGAATTTGCCATCCACGACCTCGAAGACTTGATCACGGAGAAAACGGTAGAGTGGTTTGACAACCGCTCGAAGATAAAGCCCCTCGGGTACGGGCTCCATCCGGTTCTGGCATTCCGGAGATCGATAGTAATCATCCGCGCACTTGAAAATGAAGCAAAGGCATTCAGGAACAAAGCGGACTTGACCACCTTCGCCCCAACAAAGGAGGTAGAGTGCGACCTGGCGAAGTCGATCGTAATCGCTCATCTTGAGCATGGCATCACGCCACCGTTCTGAAGCGCTCTGCAAGGACTTGGCGCTGGCGGTCTGAAGCTTGGCGCTGGCGCTGCCAGCAGCTTTGTTGCGATTGGCCATACTTGTGGCACGGGCAAGCCCTGGATTTTGCACCTTTCCGATGGCATCATCAAGGTCGAGCTGTGCAGCGAAATACCACTTTCGATAGTTGGCATGCTCGCCCCCGATATAGTCGGCGTGGATCGTCATCAGAGACTGCTGAGGCGTCATGCGACTTGCTCGGGAATCCAGCATAATCATAAGATGATCATACATGTTTCGCATATTATCACGCTGAAAGCCGAATTTATTAGCAAGATCGATGAAGATGTCCTCAATCTCTTCTTTTGAGAGGGGAATGTTGTGTTCGGTGGTCCAGGCGGGGTATGGCTCTCGCTGGCGGAAGCCACCAGTAGGGGCGTCGGGGTAGGGACTCGAGATACCAGAAGGAGCATAAGAGCCCTGACCGAACTGGCTTCCAGGACCTTGCGGATATGCGCGCTGGCCAGATTCAGCGGAGTAGGCATAGCTTTCCTTGTATGCACCTCCTTCGTACGATTCGGCGTCATAGCCCTGGCCAGGAATGAGTTCTGCTACCGACCCCTCGGATGCGTAGGTATCCCTGCGCTCATTGGGGAAATAGCTGGCTTCGCTGCCCTGGTCGTCGTGATAGGCGGCACCAGCAAAGGGATTAGAAGGCGGTTGCTGGGGATGCGGGTGCGGATGCCCGCCGCCGGGGCCGCGTTGTGACGACATCCGAGCAGACAAAGCTGTGAGCCGTTCGGGCAGATATATCGGACTATCAGATGGAAGAAACGACTTTCAGAGAGTAAGAAGCGAGGTAGAAAATGTCTGAAACTATAATGTCGAGACAAATGGACACCAAGAATGGAAGAGTGGCGCCAACAGTTTCTTGTCTGGTCGTGTCAGATGGGCAACGCAACGTAGCACGAAGCTAGGGCTTGAAGGTGCCTACGACAGTGCGAGCTTAGGCGTCCGTCTTGGTGAACGCGAAGTCTACCTGGCGAGGCGTTCGCTGGGTCCAGCGGCAAACGCAGGCGCAGGCGCAGGCACAATATATGCCCGTGTTTTAGTGACGGATACACGTTGACAAGAACAAGTGTCTGATGATGTCGGTGAAGGAAAGACGGGGAGAGTCAGAAGAAGGCCAACTGACGACGATCGGTAGGGAGGGAGACGAGAAGGCTGTTGCGGAAAGCTGAAACGAGACGTATCGCTGCGACGCTGCCTTGCAGGTTTGAAGTGTTGGCCGTGGTCAGCCGTTCACGATTGTGATTAGGGACAGAGGAGGGTCCGAATGCCTCGTTGCCAGCTAAGACGGCAGCCGCAACACCGCAACAATGCAGCCTGCCAGCCAGGAATAGGAGATGCGTCAGCGCTAAGTACGCACTTAACGAATCGGCGTAGCCAGGCAGAATTTCATTTCAAATGGCGACCTTCCTTATACGATGTACATGTCGAGCAACAATTAATAGAAACCAAACTCTGTACAGCTGAAAGGGAAGAGGCCGTGCGGGCTAAAGGCAAAAGCCAGGACCAGACCTTGAGGTCATGGATTGTGTTTACGCGGGAACTGCGTGGATGCTGCGCCTAGGAGCGCCGTGGTTGGCCAGGGTTTGTCCTTTCCAGCCGACAGGCTTGGATTAGGGGCAAGGGAAACTTCGACTTTGTATTCAGATCTTCTATATACATTCGAAGCCTAAACTAGAGCGCGTTCATATGTAGATACCTTTGGCTAGCTGTGCGTGGTGCGTGTGTGATGGGCGCGTTCGCCGACGGGGGCACATAGCCCGGCAAACCAGCTTCGGGTTGAGGATCGTAAATTTCTCAGATTTGAAATCGGATTCGGGTGGCAGTGTTCAGATTTTCAACCCAAGTCTTGGCTCTCGGAAGCTTTACGTGCAACTTTCGCTAGGACACCTCGCGTCGGCGTGAGGATGAAATTTGGCTCTTGCTCCCCTTCGTGCTGGCAGAACCCATATTAGAGTGCTGTGCTCTGATCGTATTCGTCTTGTCGCGCTGAAGTTTCATCGGGCTGGCCCGACCGTTCTCAGGCATTACCTTGTTTAAGCTTCGTCATTACACTTACCGTACCTCTGCGACAGTTTGAGCTAGAGGTAGATCGCCAGATCAGCCGTACGATGGATTCTTCCTCCGGCCAGTTCATAAGCAAAGGTGCTCTGATTCATAGGTAGGCGCTATGACTGTGCGAAAGGAAATTCGCTATCGTGTACGCTGGTTCAATTGGAGTAAGATCGGAGATAAGCTTCACCTATCGCCTGTGTTGATGCTACGGGCCGGAGGTTGTTGCCAAAAAAACCCTCTTCCCTGCTTGTGCTGCGGGGGATCGACAGGGATGAGGATCTTGGATTGGATCATGCAACCTGTGTCGGTGCAGGATTCAGATTGTGTTGCTGGCAAGCGTGAGCGTAATGATACCGCGTACATGCCGCAGGCCCTTGTGCCGCACGATACACGCTCCGCCCTAAGATACCAAATACTTTTGTCCTCTGTTAATGTCGTCCAGGCCGGCTGCACCTCAGTGATTCATGCTTGCCTCACAGATACTGAGCAGACTCGCAACAGCCGTCTGGAGACACCATATATGTAAGGAACATCAAAGCAGTGTTGCTGGTTTACTGACCAGAAGCCGAGGACTTTCGTCAGGAATGCTTGACTAACTGAACCTCACGACAGGGTCTGCCTTGTACCATCCTGCCGGTGTTCTTTTTGGCCCCTTTCTCACACGGCGGAGCGTTCATTCAGCGGCTCTGTAGCTCCGTGTCGGTGTCACTAGGTGCCCTCACAGTTCATCTTTTGGTGGTGCTCTTGCGTTCCACTAATCGCCTCAGCGGTCTGCTTGCTCGATGAGTAGGTATTTGCCCGGTATCTGTAACGGCTCATGATGCTCACGATAGTTCAGGGCGTGCAATAGAATGTCAAATACTGCCTTGCCCTGTTTACTTGGAAATACTCGCCGCCTTTTCCAGGGATGATTTCCTCAATCAATTTTTAAATCTTTCTCAACCCGGTTTCAGCAGAAGGGTATCTATCCTGCGGAAGCAATTGGTGGCGAGATAGCAAAGAGAAAGGTGCCTGATCTGGAAGGTGGGAGGTGGGCAAGTCAAGGAAGCAAGCAGCAGTGTCGCTGTCGCACGGCATCATAGGAGACGACCAATCGGAGGCCGTCAACGAGTAGACATATCCCGCCTGCATCAATGAACAAGCCGATATTGAAAGCATAGTACGTGGTATTGTGGCCTATCGGCTTGTGCTGTGTCGCATCAATGTGATACCATCAAACGACTAGGGCTGCAAGTCAGCCGGAAGGCACCTCCGAAACCACTTACGGGCGCGCTCCGTGGAAAGGAACGGCGATCCCGCTTGGTAAAGATGGAAGAGCGGCTGCATGCAGGGGGTCATGCTGATGAGCCCGACCTACATCCGTTTTACCTCCTTTCGCCTCCTCTGCCTCCTTTTGCCTCCTTTCCCGTTTTTCGAATGGCTCTCTCCGCCACAAACCTGCGCATGACCCGGAAACCGACGGCCAGCGGAGAACCAAATGAATCATGAGGACACGCTCGCCAGCGCGGAAGGCAGTTCTGGCGCCAAGCTTGCCCAGAACTGAACAGCATTGTAGACGCGCTTTGATGCAGTGGAAAATCGGAAACTCAATCCAAAATAAGCTAGCTGGCTAGGTAGCTACAGTTACCTGTGACTGCTTGGCCGAGCGGCGGGGCAAAGCAGGTAGCTCCGGTCGAACGTAGCAGCGCTTGGCCGCGCTTGTGCCAAGGCGCGCAGTCTGCTTCGAATCTCATTGCAGGGTTCCTGGCTTGCAGGACCACCTGACATTTGTCAAAACACTACCGCGTTGCATAAGACGGCGCGACTCACACTCACCGTGCTGACAGGCTCCTGTCGACTGTAATGCGAATCACAATGCGCAGCGCAGCTGTGGTGGTCGTCTCGGAGATGGTACAGTTTACGTTCATGCAAGTCCACAGCAACAGCCGAACCATGGCATCGGAGTTGAGCCAACACATCTTGAATGCCGATCTACCGACTGGAAACCCCGCCGCTCCTCTCAGCAGAGTTGCATGACGCTCCGCTTAGCAGGCTTCCGCTCCGGCCTCACCACACCACCAAGCCTTTCGCTCCCTAGCCTTTCGCCTACTTTCCCCGACCCTGCCATCGTCGATCACCACCACCACCACCACCACCACCGCCGGTGCATAGATCTGCCTCGTAACTTCGCTTGGGCTGCTCGTCTTGTTTTGCTGTCCAATGTCGAAGCCCATGGCTCTCCGGCCTCTCAGCCTGGCCGTTGCGCTGTTGGCTGCTATCGTCCTCCTTACATGTCCTTCCCATGCCATTCCCTCCATCACGAGCAGAGGCAAGTACCTCTACCAGGGAAACAACCGTTTTTACATTAAAGGTGTCGCCTATCAGGAGTCAGCGCCCCTTGCTGCCGCATCTGAGGCCAACGAGGAGAACGGAGGCTTCCCCGAGCCAGACAGCTTTACTGATCCTTTAGCATTGCCAGACGCCTGCTCCAGGGATGTAGCAAACCTACAAGACCTTGGAGTTAACACCATCCGAGTCTATTCGGTCAACTCGAGCCTCAATCATGACAGTTGCATGCAGACGTTCAGCAACGCTGGCATCTATGTTATCCTCGACCTGGCTCTTCCACTGAATGGTTCCATCAATCGTGCTCAACCGAGCTGGGATGTGGGTCTCCTCGACCTCTACACTGGCACTATCGATGCCTTCTCCGGCTACGACAATCTGCTCGCCGTCAATGTCGCCAACGAGGTGGTCACTCTGCCCTCCAATGCGGTAGCCGCGCCGTTCATCAAAGCCGCCGTCCGTGACATCAAGGCGTACCTCAAGTCGAAGCGATCTAGCGTCCTGGTCTCCTACTCTTCTACCGACGGTGCCTCAGGCGCGGACAACTGGAGAGATATGCTCGCCTACTATCTTACGTGTGGTAGCGCCGAGACTAGTGTCGATCTCTACGGTCTTAACTCGTACTCTTGGTGCGGAAACAGCTCCTACAGCGCCTCAGGCTACAGTAACCTCACCCAGGAGTTCAGCCCGCTGCCTGTGCCCGCTTATCTTGCCGAATTCGGATGTGTCGAAGGCGTCGGCAACGGCCAACGCCCTTGGACCGAGGTCTCGGCGCTGTACTCCAGCCCTATGACCAACACATTCAGCGGAGGAGTCGCCTTCTCCTACTTCCCACAGTCGTCTGGCGCCGACTATGGGCTGGTCTCTGTCAGTGACAATACTGTCTCACGCCGAGGTGACTGGGATACCCTCAAAGCCCAGTTTGCCAACACGACATCGGCTCCTACTGCTGCGCCTTCGGGAAGCGACAGCTCTCCCAGCTTTGCTCAATGCGTGGGCGGAACTACCAACTTCCCAGCATCCACCGAGCTGCCGGCGACGCCTAACGAGCCGCTCTGCTCCTGTTTGCGGACCGACGCCTTCTCCTGCTCGCTGAATCCCTCTGCCGAGAACTCACCCGAAATCATCGGCACCCTGACCGGGCAGGCGTGCAGCTACCTGTCGGAACAAGGCGGCTCGTGCGACCCCATCCTTTCCAACGGGGAGAGCGGGGTGTACGGCAACTACTCTTCCTGTTCGGCTGCCGACCGCCTCGAGTGGGCCATGTCGCAGTACTACCAGCTGACCGACTTTAACGAGCAGTCCTGCTCGTTCGCTGGCAATGCCACTGTGCGCAGTCCGCCTACGACGGCTTCGCAGGTCCAGTCGGCCTTTTCGTCGTGTCTCAGCGAGTATCCGGTTGGTGTCTCGACGCCTTCGTCGGCGACAGGGTCGACGCCGCAGTCAGGTACACCGTCTGGGTCCGCGTCGGCGGCGCCGTCTTCGGACAACTCGGCTGCGTTTGCTACCGGCACCGCCTCGCCGCTCGCCGCCGTCCTCGCGCTCGGCGTCGCAGCCGGCTGCTTCGTCCTGCTCTGAGCGCTGCCGTCGCAGCATGCCTGCCCGCCACGCGCGTCACGGCTCCCATCCCCCCCCTTCATCACAGACAGTCCCTCAACCCCCCTTTGCCTTCAATGTAGATCCTGCCCGAACCCCGCGTTCCTCCTCTTCTGCACTGGTCCCGCGCATGTCTTCGCCAGCTCAACACGGCGCGACGGAACACACTACGGCGGATAACGCATGCGCGTGTTGCGGGCTAGGAGAGAGGAAGAGATAGTCCATTATTGCAAGGGTTGCGAAGGTGGGGATGCGGGAATGCGGGGCTGCTGAGTTGCGGGTCAGCGCGAGCCGGGGGTGGAGGAGGGGGTGGTGGAGGAGGTGGTGGAGGAGGTGGTGGAGGAGGTGAGCCCGTTGCCCTTGCAGGCGGTGAAGACGGGGAGGCAGCTGAGGTAGCGGCACCAAGGGCAGGCGCGGGTGGGGTCTGCGGAGTTGTAGAAGTTGAGCGCGAGTGCGACAAAGAAGCCGACCAGCAGGCCGAGTGCGACGATGCGGAGCGCCGCCGTTGCGACGCGGTGGCGGCGCGTCGCATGGATCGAGGGCGCAAACAGAAGCCCGCCGAGCACGCCGACACAGAAACCGCCGATGTGCGAAAAGTTGTCCAGCCCCGGCAGCAGCCCCAGCGCCAACCCGAGCACGGCAAACCCAATCGACATGCCCAGCCGCATCCGCGCCCGGTACTCGTACTGCCAGTTGTAGCACAGATCAACGAGCTCGACGCTGATGCAGGTGTAGATCGCACCAGACGCCCCCAGCGCCGGCTGGCCGATCAGCCCAAAGTTGCCGCCCAGGAGATTGCCCCCAATGCCGCCGGCAAAGTAGATGATGGTGTACGGAATCGAGCCAATCAACTTTTCGATCTGCGCACAGAGCGTCAGCTGGACCAGCAGGTTGAAGAAGATGTGGACAAAGCCGGCGTGGACGAACATGGCCGAGATGAAGCGGTAGCTTTGGTCCGGCTTGTTGGCGTCCTTCAGCCCGCAGATCTCGGAGATCGGGCACAGCTGATCCGGCGTATACAGATTGGTGCGCGAGGTCGAGTCGCGCAGACACGGCAGCTGCTCGCTCGTGGGAAGCGAAGCGACCGAACGCATGCACGGCACGAAACGGGCGCCAAAGGAGATGAGGAATTCGGCAGAGGGACCCAACATCGGATTGATGCTGGGATGCGTCTGAACGGCCTGGCCGGTCGAGGAGCCTGCTTTGACCAGCTGAACAATGAAGACGACGACAAGTGCAACGGCGAGCACCCAGGAAACATACGGCCGTTTCTGCCGTCCGATGCCCTGCCGGCGCTTCTCGATCTGATGGCGAAGCTTTTCATCGTCAGAGAGATGGAAGGATGAACCGGTCAGCTTGCTGAGCAAGCCGCTCTTGGCTTCTTCCTCTTGTGCAGGATGCGCGTCGCCGATCTGGTTTGTCCAGAGGGCTGCCGAGCCGCGTTTGATCTGCATGGCCTCGTCATCCTCGTCTTCCGCGTAGCCCATAGGCCCTGCATGGCTCTTGAGCGGCAGCTCGGCGCCGCTCGCGTCGAAGGCTGTGTGGCCAAAGCTGCGGTTGTGGTCATGGTTGTAGTAGTCTGTCTCGTCATATCGGTCATCCTGCCCGCCGGTGCTATATTGCATGTGTGAGGATCGCTTGACATCCATCGCAGGCTCATAGTATCGATTAGTGGATTCGTCTTTGCGGTCCGGTTCGGTATTGCGTCCAATACGTAGATTATAGCTGCTGATACTGTCGTGGGGCGCTAACGTGTCGGATCGATCGAGGTTGGACCGTCCAGCAAGAGCCCTATCGTCACCGGCGTAGGGGTCAGAACCGAGATAGGAGAGGGGCTGGGAAGCTTTTTTCGACAGCCGATGCGGCGGAGGAGCGGTGCTAAACGCCTCGAACGGATCGGTATACATGGACGGCGAGTCAGGAGCTAGGTTGGTAGCCGGCGGATGTAGGGAATAGGCATTAGCGTCGGCACCCAGGCCAGTGGAATTGTTTCCCCCGCGTCGGCCATCGTCCTCGTTACGAATCGATTGCGCGTCATAATCGTAATCGGTCGTGCCATATGGAGACGGATCCCACGCCGCTTTGTGATAGCTCTGCGGCCTTGCAACGCTAGGGTACTCTGGGGGCTGTGTTGAGCCAGCCCCGCTCCCAGTGTATTGGTGATTGTAACGGGAGTCTCTACTGGTCATCGTATGTTGTACTGCCTTCAAAGCGGGTTCGGGCACGACAGGTAGCACGGAGCAAAGGCTCTCGGTAGCGCTATGGGTAAGGCTGTCTGCTGCAGATTGCTCTCGGAGCTGGGCTAGTGAGCTCGGTACCGAAGAGGGGTATCTGAATGTCGGTGCGCAGCCAGCAGTCAGTAGGCTGAAGGAAGGGCGTGCTGGGCGTGACGGGTAGCGCGAGCGATAGAAGCGGACAGAGTATGCCAAAAGTACAAGCTCGCGACAAGGGTGATGCAAACGATGAGAGGGATGACAATGCGGAGCAGACGATGAGGTTGTTGATGAGGTTGAGAGGGTGAATGCAGCTCAGCTAGACAGGCGTTGGGCTTAAATGGAGGGTTCCCCCATAAATTGTGATTATTGTTGCAAGCCCGGCAGTACGTCCAAAGTAACACTTTTTGAAATCTGTCGAACTTCGCCCCGCACTGCCATGCGATACAAAATGAACGTTGATCTGCGAAATCCGAATTAATTGTGTATCGATGCCGCCGTATTTTGAACTGTGACTTGGGCCAACCTCCACTGCTCCTGGTCTTTGTCGTCATTTGTGCTGTTCGCAAACAGGGCTCATTCATATACACAGCATGGGTGTAGCACTTGACGACGTCAACGATACAGACCGCGAAGCTGCTATAAAGGTTGTCTCCGCCTTTCCTGCTATTATGCCGATAAAGCAAGATCAGCCTGACAAGGCATGGGTGAGGCTGCTGCTACGTCACAGAGCGAAGGTGTAGCATCTCAACAAGCAGCAGCAGCTTTCCAGCCCCGAGCCAAGGTTAGTGGCCCTGATATGCCCCTGCCGGTCTCCATGGCTTGCGCAAGGATAACAAGCTAGTAGGCTAGAAGATCTACAAACCCTTATGGCCTTCACAAACAGATGAGACATATCACTTGTGTGAACGGTTGACTTTTGAAGGGCGAGGCTGCTGTTAGACTTTGCCGCACCGGGGGGAGATTTAACATGCCTGCTATGCTTGTGGAGTCCACGCTCAAGAAAGTTGTGAGTGTGAGCGTGAGTTCCTCCTTCATGTACTGGGCTGGGCAGTATCGGTGCAGCTTTGTCATCTCTAGCTCGCATCTTCTGCTAGGCAATCTGATCGACCTTGAAGGCATCAGCAGTGTGGGCCAAGGGAGCAGCCTTGCAGTCAATGGCAGCCACGACTCCCGATGTCGGGCCATCCTCGGCCGCCTCCACCTTGCAAGCAGCGATCCCGCGATCATCGCCAGAGGCGGGGAAGGATCTGAAAGGGCAAGGGGTGCAGATGATCTTGAGGATCAAACGGAAACGCAATCAGGACCCTGTCGATGCCTTGATCATCCAGCAGAACGAGAGGCGGCAAAAACGAAGGTCGATCGTCAGTCCCGATGCTGAAGAGGATGCCGCTACCTCAGAAGCACAGCAGGGTGGCGACGATCATGCTGTCTCGCGCGGTGTTTTTCGCCTCGCCGAGACTGTGTCGTTACAGTCTTTCGCCGACCCTGTTGCTGCGAGGAAACTGCATCAACGAATCTCGGCTCTCAGCGGCCGCGGAGTGGAGCTTGCGTCTCAAACCAAGCCCTTGGCCCCCTCGAAACTGTCGCAGAGCATGTCCCTTCCATCCTTGTCCTCGGAGCAACAAGGGAAGGAAGAGGCACCAGACAGTGACAATAGCGGGCGCGCAACTGCCTCACGAGCGTTTCGCTCTCTGGAAGCCTCGACAGCTTCGCTAGCCGCATCTGATGCAGGGTCCTCAACCACCATGAGGCCCACGGAACGGATAAAGGCACTAGCGTCCGAGCAGATTGAACGCGAAAAGGAAAGGCAACAGAGGCCAAGAAGCAGCACACCAACCGGTATCAGGTTCAAGGTGATTCAAAGGGATCAGTCCGGCTCAAAAAATCTCACGCGCACAGCTAGCACTGCGAGCCTCCGAAAGATGAGAAGCAGCACCGGGCCCAGCAAGCCGTGGCACTCGCCTTTGAGACCGCCGGAAATCAGGTGAGTGTTTCTTTCCTTGCGATCCGCGTTGTCACAAACATCTCTGGAGATTTTCGACTAACACGAGCTACTGGTGAACGCCGAAGTTCAAGAAAAGAGAAGGAAGCAGAGGCTATCTTTGGCCGGATCATCGATGCCGAGTCGGACTCAAAGGCACGCTCGACGCCTAGCCCCGCCGAGAGAAGGGTTCGAGCAAAAGCTACAGAAGATGCCGACATGGCCGGTCTGGATGCCAAGTTTGCTTCGATGCTGGGAGATTATCTGCGCTGTAAGGCATGCCCAATCCTCTTCCATTTCCGTCTGGACGTCAACATCGCTAACACTGATTGTCTTTTCTTCTGCGATCCATATATGGTAGCAAACGACATTGAGCCATCTCAAGATCTCGATCGGATCGCGGCAAGCTCAAGCACCGGAACGAGCAAGGTTCTGGAGCGACCAAACCAGGAGATATCTTCCGACTCTTCGTCCTCCGATTCAGAGGAAGAGGAGGATTATGTGTACGACGTCTACTACCGAGACATCGTGTCACGAGCGGGCCCGCAAGGGCCTGCGGAGAGTGGTCTGCAGCCTGCTCTCGTTCCAGGACACCAAAAGGGATTCTCTGGCGCTGGACCCGGATCCACGACACTACCATACGTGGTGGGAGGCGAGGTGGTGCCGTCTGAGGCTGTTGGCCTGGCACCGTCGCCCTTCGCAGGCCTGGACGGCCTAAGTGGGAATGCGGTCGTAGCGCATTTGGAAGGGTTCGTGGATTCGGAGGACGAACTGGAACAGGCAGAAGAGGACGGCTTCGAGAGCTACGACGAGGGAGAAGACGAAGACAGCAACGATGAAGGCTTTTACCGCAACGACTACCCCGAGCAAGAACTGCCCGATGAGGAAGAGGTCGATTTTGGCTACGATGGGTATGATGACAGTGATGGCGAGCATGATGAGGACGACCCCTACGGTGAGTCGCAGATACAGACTCGGTGACGCGAAGCTGCGCAGCTGAGCCTCGCAGGCGCTGCTGCGAGCCTCGTGTCGCAACGCGAAAGCGTCGTTGAGATATACGTGCGCGCCATTTGTAGCTAATTCCGATCTTGCCTTCTTCCGATCCGTCCTTCGCCCATCCCTCTTTTCCCCAACAGCGCTCTCCGATGCCAGCTTCTGATGTCCCGTATATCACACCCACTTGGCGCGCACCCACTTACCGAGCATCGGACGGATGTCGGTACCCTAGCCAGAGAGCGAGTAGCAGGCACAGAGCGTCAGCCGGGATAAGATAGGCAGCTACCTACCTATTAGTTTGCCTACTGTACGGCGTCTGCATGGTGTCTGCCTACTGTATGGTTGGTGTCTGCATACTTGTACTGTACGTACATACGGATTATAGATACAGTGTGTAGTGCTTGTAAGGTGTCAGAGTTGTGCGTTTGACGGTCTGAATCGCGCTGCACAGTGATTTTCCCACGAGTTTGTAGTAGCTGTTGGGGCGACTACAAAAGCGGAAGGTGCCCCGAATTCGGGACTGCGTGCTGTGTTATGCGGTGTGAGCGGATTGTATTACGGGTTGTGCATTTGCAATTCACACGGGATATGTATTTGAAATACGTGAGGTGTTATTTGCAATACGGAAAGTGTATTGAGGTTGCTCGGAGCGGCTCGAGCCAGGCTAAGTCACTGTGCAGTCCAGAAAGGCAAGAAAGACAGCTAGGAGAGCTAGCTGGAGAGCTAGTTGGACAGCCCGCCAGAGGTTGCGAGTGGCTCAGGCTAGCTGGCTCAGACCCAGTCCGACCACCAGCGAGCGCCTCACCATTCCCAAGCTTGCCACCACCACGCAATCCATCTTTCCTTTCCCATATCATCGCCGCCCTCCATCTCTCAAGCCACCGGCCAGCGAACTCTTGCTGCTGTGCAAAGCTCACATTCATCACGTTGCGCCGCCTGAACTGCACGCGAGCTTGTCGACCTTCCCTTTGCGTTGCTGCCTCCAAGCCAGCATCATCCAGCACGTCTGCCTACCTGCCACTGGACTGCCGCTCCTACGCCAAAAACTCGCGCTCCAGCCACCGATTGGCTTGAGCTGCTCGGCTTGCGACTGCGCCTTCCTTGGTATCTCTCGAGGTTTCTTGCTGATATAAACGCGACGCGCAACGTCACCCCCGAGCTGTCATTCGCAGGGTCGTTCAGTTACCTTGTCGACCATACAACCATCGTGATACAAGCTTGTTACTTCGCAACAGTTTCTCTCATCGATTTTCATTGCTCATCCGCCGTCTTGCAGGAAACTCATTGTCGCTACGAAAGCAATACCGCAACGCTCCATCACAATCTAGAGCCTCCTTGAACGTCCCTGCAACTCATCCGTTCCTTGGCACGTTCTATCGACGCAGCTCCGACCATTATGAGCGGGAAAATGATGATCTACAAGCTGGTGGTGTTAGGAGACGGTGGCGTAGGCAAAACAGCATTGACGATCCAGCTTTGTCTCAATCACTTTGTCGAAACATACGATCCGACCATCGAGGACTCATATCGTAAACAGACTGTCATCGACGACCAACCATGTATGCTGGAAGTGCTGGATACTGCTGGGCAAGAGGAATACACCGCCTTGAGAGACCAGTGGATTCGCGAAGGAGAAGGATTCTTGCTCGTCTACTCGATCTCGGCGAGGGCCACCTTTGAAAGGGTGGAGCGATTCCGCAGTCAGATCTCACGCGTCAAGGACCAAGAACCACACACGGTGCCCATCATGCTGGTGGGAAACAAGTGCGACAAGGTCAACGAAAGAGAAGTGTCCAGGGAAGAGGGCCAGGCGCTGGCGCATCGTCTGGGCTGCAAGTTTATCGAGTCGAGTGCCAAAACCTGCGTCAACGTCGAGAGGGCCTACTACACCGTAGTTCGCATGATCAGAGAGCAACGCGAAGGCACCACGACGCACAAGGAGAAGAAGAAAAAGTCCCGATGCAACATCCTCTAACGCGCCCCTACGGCCGCCGAGCCAGACCGGAGACCGAAACCTCCGCTTTCTGTCGCCGCCTTCCGCACATCTCTTTTCCTTTCTTTGAACGGGACAGCAATGATACCACTCCCTAGGCTGCTTGCCTCCTTCCTCTCCTTCAGCCACCGCGTCGGACGAGGCACCTTGTTCTGCCTCCCTCTCCTTCTTGGACCGCTCACCGCCCAGCCCCTGGCATGCCCCGCTCCATCTCCATACCACAATGTGCATTTGTCCCAGACCAGCCTCTGTTTCGTGAATCACGTTCTATGCCATATTTGCTGCGAGACGAACAATGCATTGGCCTGTCTGCTTTGCTTTCTGCTTTCCGCTCCCTGATTTCTGCTGATTTGCCGTGTCCGTCGCGCGGGTGTAGCGGGCGGGGTTGTAGTCCCCGGAGTGCGTACTCGACAGGCCGATTCAGCCGCACGCTGCGGCGCTTTACATAATGCGGCCGGAGTGGTCCTTGGCGGTCCGGGCTGGACTTGGCGGCTGGATGCGGTTGCGGTACGGGTGCGGGGGTGGCGAGGCGGGTGGGGTGTAGCGGCGGCAGGTGTGTTCATTCCGCCGCGCACGCCCCGCGGTACTGGGGAGGGGGGGCTAGGGGGGAGTGCGGCCGTCGAGGATGGCGAGGGCGTGGCGGAGCTGGATGCGGGCAGTGTCGAGGTCGTCGAAGTCGACCGCGCTCGCGGCGCCGCGCGCGAGCTTCTGCACGCGCACCGAGAGATGTGTCGGGAGTGTCTCGGGCGGGGGGGTCTCGGGCGCGGGTGCGGGCGCGACTATGCGTGTTGGTGGCAGTTCGGGTGCGGGCTCCCAGAACGAAGGTGGCGGGCGTCCCGGCCCTGTGCGTGGCGCGCTCGCCGGCGGGATCGGCAGGCCCTCCCGCTGCGGCGGCACCGGCAGCGGCCGCGACCCCGCACTGCTCCCCCCCAGCGACCCCGGGCTTCCACCCCCCGGCGCGACAAGCCGCTCACCACCCCCCTCACCCACCACCCCGCTCGACGCCATCCCGTTGCCATCGAGCACCGCATGCGACCACGTCTCCGGCGCCCCGTCTTGCGCCAAAGGCAAAGGCAGCGCAACAGATACGCCCACCCCCCCGCTTGCGCCACCGGCGCCGCCGTCGTAGCTGCTGCTGCTGCGTGAGATCTGCGTCGGCAGCGGCTTGCTGAAATTCGGCGAGAGCGCGTCGCTGTCCAGATGGATGCTCAGCCGGGTCTTGCTCGACGAGCTGCTCCGACTGAGCGCGGGTGGCGGCTGGCCAGCATACGCCGCCGGCTCGTCAAGCCGAAGCGGAGGCGCCCCAGCGGGGAAAGGTGCCGATGCCTCCTCCTCGGCCGGGGCATTGAGCTTTGCCATTTCGCGGGCGAGGTACTCTTGTTCCTCCGTGCTGTCGACAGCGGCGGGGGAGAGGGCCGACTGGATCGCGGCGGCTTCTTGCTTGGGGTCGCCGCCCGCAGGGCCGGGCTGGGGCGTGCGGCCGTCGCGGAACGCCTTGGCCAGGTCGGTCGCCTTCCACTTGGCGTAGGTGATCTTTTCCTGCATCTCGGCATCGACCGAGCCAAAGATCTTGAGCAGCTCCAGGAACTGGCTTGCGGCGAGGAACTTCTTGGCCGTCGCACGTGTCGCCTTGCCCGAGCGGTCCTCATTGTCGGCACCGACAAATACCTTGAGCGCAAAATTCTCGACGTACGCCGCGCTGGCGGCATCGTTGGTGACCGCATCGTTGTCCGCGAGCTGCGCCTTGAGCCCTTCGAGCGTGTCCATGAGGCTGAGCAGATACAGCTTCGACGCCTGCTCCTTGGCGTTCCCCGAGATACCGAGCTGCGCCGCATGGTAGCAGCACCAGTAGGCCATCACCTCGTCCGCCGTGCGCAGCTCGTTCGCCCGCTGCACAAACGGCGCAAGCGGCTTGAGCTCGGCAGGCGGCGTGCCCAGTGGCTTGTCCATCGTCCTTGACACTCGTGGCACCGCAGATCCCTGCAGCGACGTTTCTGACTGGGCCCGGCTATGTCTCGTAAAAGCGGTCGTAAGTAGGTCGTAAGGAAGAAGTATACCGGAACAGACACTGATCCAAGGGTCCTATTCACATGTCTCGCAACTGCGCCACGCGCCCGTGCCACCCTCCACCAGCTCCGAAAGCCAACCGCGACATGCTTTTCTCGCTCTCTCTCGCCTCTCTGCCTGCTTTCACATCCGTAGTGAAACCCCGTAAGAGAGACGGCTATCCGATCGAGGGAATAGCGTCTGCCGAGACCAGGCTGCTTCGAGTGTCTGCTTTGACAGGTTCTACGAGTAAAAGAGCGCGTCTAGAATACATGGACCGAGGAGGCGCTGGATCGCTGTACTTGGGAAGCAAACAAGATTCGTGTGACACGAGAAACAAACAGATGCGCAGGTAGGAGAAGCAGGTTGGACCAAGACGGGATGATGTCTAGGGGCTGATGCGGCGAACGGTCTTGCGCTCACGCTCGCCGGCGGTCTTGATGACGCCTTCAGCCTCGAGAGTACGGACGAGCTCGTAGAGGTCGGTGGCGTCGATAGGGACGGAGGACTGGTCGTTGAGCGTCTTGGCGAGGTCGACGTAGCGGACGGCCCGGGAGGGTGCGGTGGATGCGGGACCCGAGGGCGAGCTAGCTCGTCCGCCGCCGCTCATCTGGTCGAGGAGCTGGAGGAGTTCCCTGCGCAGATCGCCGGCGAGTTTGCGCTGATGGTAGGAGCGGCCGGTATTGATCAGGTCGAGGTCGATCAGGCCAGTGCGGGGGTCGGTAGCCGAAGATTTCGCAGCTTCCCGGATCAGACGAGCGGCTTCCTCGACGTCGTCGACGACCACTTCGTCGGCAAAGCGCATCCGCGCGTGTGCTTCGGACAGCCGAATCATCGACTCAAGCTGCCGCGTGGTGGCTGTGATGCGCCGCTCAGTGTTTCGTGGATCCTCGCCCACCTTGCGCAGCTCGACGTAGCGAGCGGCGAGCGCATCGCCGGCTTCCTTGGTCAGCGCTGGCTGAATGCGGTTGCGTGCATACGAGATGTACGCGGTAAGGGTCTCGATGGGCAAGATATCCTTGCCGCCCGTCTCCGGCTTGTCTTCCAGGTAGAGGCTGACCAGATGACGTGCGAGCCGTCGATCGTTGGCCTCATCGATCTTGTCCAGCACCAGGTAGACAAGATCGAATCGGCTGATCAGCGTAGGTGGCAGGTCGATGTTCTTCGTAATGGGCAAATTGACGTTGTATCTCGATCCAACCGGGTTGGCGGCCGCAAGGATCGAGGCGCGCGCGTTCAATGTCGTGATGATGCCAGCCTTGGCAATACTTAACGTCTGCTGCTCCATGACTTCGTGCAGTACACTTCTGGTCGCTTCCGACATCTTGTCAAACTCGTCGATACAGCAGACACCGCCGTCTGACAAGACCAGCGCGCCGGATTCGAGAACGAGCTGTTTGGTGTCGGGATCTCGTGTGATGTAGGCGGTGAGACCTACCGCCGACGAGCCCTTACCCGAGGCATAGACACCTCGCGGCGCGATCTTGTGGACGTACTGAAGGATCTGACTCTTGGAAGTACCCGGGTCACCGACCATAAGGACGTTGATGTCGCCTCGGTAGCGAGGTCCGCCCCCTCCGCCACCGGTGCTGATGGTCTTGTTGGTGCCGCCAAAAAGCTGCAGCAGAATGCCTTTCTTGACATCGTCCATCTCGTAAATACTGGGCGCCAGACTGCGCGCCAGAACCTCGTAGACATCTGGCCGATCGGCAATGGATCGAAGCTTGTCCTCCAGATCCTGACTCTGCGGCAGGTCGTCGGCAACATGGACGCCGAAGCTGCTCTGCACGTCAACTTCCTCGTCGTCCTCTTCGCCACCTACGCCGACCGCCTGGGCACCGGGGCCGCCGCCTTGCTCCGACGGATCCCTAGTCGAGAGGTCGACACCAAGCCGTTTTCCATTTGTGCGTTTGATGTGCAGAATGTCGACAAAGGTCTTGTAGAGACTCTTCAGGCTTCGTTGCCGCGGGTTGACGCGGACAGGCGTGCTTCGAAAAATGCCGGTGATTTCCACTCGGTCGCCTGGCTTGCTCACGTCGACCAATTCGTCGTAGGCGCACATGCTGACCGTATGAGGAGTCTGTCCATCAGGGACCACATCGGGCGTTTCTTGGATGCGGACCACCTGCCGGTCCGAGAACTCGCATCGATTGTGAATGAGGGACATGGAGCCTTGCAGGTTGCAGACCTGGCGAGGACATCGATCGGGCTCGGCGATGCGGCCTCGGTCGATCTCGACGGGTACGGTATGGTTGCAGACGAGACATCGGAAGAAGGCCTGTTTCATCTCTGGAATGATGGGGGTGGCACGGATGACCAAGCCTCGTACCGTGACCAGCTTGTCGATATCGGAAGGGTTGAGCTCTCGCATGTTGACAGCGTCAGTGCCAAAAGGTCGGACCTTGTATAGCTTGCCCTCCATCAGTTCGATCTCGGCCAGGCCCATGTCGCCACCCATACCTTCGCGACCTTCCTTGTGGTCCTCATAAGCCATCTCGAGCATTTCGTCCTTGAGAACCTGATCCATGATGGGGACCATCTCCTGAGGATAGCGGCTGAGTTGCATTTTGAGCCTTTTGGAAGGTGGAAAGGCCTCGAGGTCGGAGATACGAAGATTCAGATTGGTCTGGTCGGTGAGTCGCATTCTGCGAAGGTAGGATTCGTAGACGAGGCGCTCGCCTTCAGCGGGGTTGCTGGTGGCTGAAGGAGGCAATGATTGTCCTACTTTCTTGGCGTGGGCCCACCGATACTTGAGACGGAATCCACGCAGGAAGGCGCGGAACATCTGCATGGTTTCTCCGATGGAAACGTTGGTGCCCCAGATGACCTTGGAAACGCCATCGTAACCCGGGGCTGCGCCTTCACTGGTCAAGTCGTGCTGTGAGAGGCTAAGCGCATCGCTGTGGCTGTCTGCAGAGGCGTGGCTGCTTGCAAGGTGGGAAGAGGCGGCAGGAGCAGCCGAGGTTGGGTCGGCAGTCAAGCGCGTCCTGCGCAACATAGAAGGGGACGAAAGCGCCACGGACGAGTGAATCTCACCTCGGCGTTGACGGCGAGGTGTAGTTCCACCCGAGCTGGGGAAGAAGAGAGGCTCATCGAGAAGGCTCCGGGCACTGCTGCTTGACGGCAGCCTGTCATGTTCGGCATGGCGACCACGGCGAGACGCAGCCTGTGGAGTACGCTGACCTCGTGAAGTTCGGGCCGAAGGGGATGATGTGGGGAAATGGAGCGGCGAAGAGGCTGCATATACAGACAACAACGACGGTCACAATGAAAGCAAGTAGACAGCATCAGCAGCTGCCACAATCGACACGGGGTTTCGCACAGGGGAACCTTACCTGCCATGGAGCTCTGAGGGTGCCTGGCGCCAGATGCCTGGCTCTTGAGAGGGCTGCTCGAGGGAAAAGCCAGCGGCGAGGAGGCATCTGCCCTACCTATGTTCGAGATCGAAGCCGGGGCGAGCGGGGTGCGCTGTTCGGCGTCGTGCATTTCTGCATCACTGGGAGGAGCGCTTGGGGTAGACATGATGACAATCCGAACGCACGCCGGGACTGTCGAGCCAAATTGCTAGTAGCAGTGGGGGAGTGCCCAGGTGCAGGAGAGAGAGCTCGAGACGACGACAGCAAAGCGCGTAAGCTGTGATCGAGGGCCAAGGAGCAACGACGACAAAGAGGCTGGACGAGAAGGATGTATGCGCTCTTGGCACCTGCAATAACAATGTGTTGGATGAGGAGATCGAGGGACAGTCAAAGTGCCGCAAAGCCATTTGCAGCCGCTTTTGGTGCTCTGCGAGTCAATAGCGCAGACGTGTCGCGCGCCCTTTCTCTCTTTCTAGCTTTCCCTCTCGCTTTCTCGCTTTCTCTCTGCCGCTTGCTCTTCTCTTTGTAAGAGTGTGTCTTTGCGGCTTATCGAGCCAGGACGCGTCTCATCCTCCTTGGCTCGACGCGTTAATTGGGTCTGCTTTACGCGACACGCTACTTGCACCTATCCCAGTTCCAATCACGTAGCATCAGTAAGCCAATAGTGAGGCTCTAACCGCGCTGGACTGGACTGACTGACTGGTGAGGGAGTGATCGCGACCCTCTGGCCTACCTCCGCCATAACATCTTCCAGTAACCCTGCGGCTTGAAATGTTTGATTGTGTGTGTAAGGATGAGTAGGTGTCGAATGTGCTGCACATGCTAATGGATGTTACATGAAGGAGGGGAGGCAATGGCATAGGGTGTGTATGCGGTCAACGAAGCGTGCGCACGCTGCCTGCTCCGCCGACTTGGGAGCCAAAGACGCCGGTGGATGATGTCTTGGTGCCAGTAGCTTTGGACGGTTCTAGGGGCTTCTCAAAGATCCTCCAGAGCTTGAGCTCTTCGTCGTCGCTGACGGTCGCCAGGACCTCTCCGTCCGGGCTGAGGCTGGCGTGGAGGACGCGCTTCTCGTGCGCCTCGATCTCGGACACCTTGGTGCCAGAGGGATGCGACCAGATGTTCAGCACGCCCTTGCTCGACTCGGTCGTCCCCAGCCCGTGCGTCGAGACAATCTCGCGGTAGTGCGGCGCCCAGTGCAGCGACGTGATCTGCGCGCCCGTCGCAATGCTCATCGTGCGCGAGTTCTGCGTCGTGTTCCAAAAGTGGATGTTTCGGTCGCTCGTGCCGCCACCCGTCGCCAGTAGGCTCAGGTTGTGCGGGCACCACGCCAAGGCCTACCACAAGGATAAACGTAAATGAAAAGACAATGAGTACGTGGATCAGCGAATGTCCATGAGTATGTTGAACAACAGCCAGCGAAAAAAGCGGTGACAGTGCGCGCGTCTGGAACCTACCTTGACCGCAGCCTGGTGATTTTCCTTGCGCATTTTGGCGACCGATGTCCGCCGGTCCCACACCTTGACCACGTTGTCGTTTCCGCCCGAGGCCATCAGGGCGCTGTCTGAGCGCCACTCCATGCCGCAGACGGGTCCGTGATGTGCCTTGTCCAAGGTGCGGGTTACGGCGTCCCGCTCGCGCACGTCGTATTCACGGATGATGCCGCTCTGGAAGCCGGCGTTCAGCGTGCCGTCCGGTGCCCAAGCGGCGACGTTGACCGCAGCGTGGTCCGCGCCTCCGTCGCCGCTCGGCTTCAGCGTCCGCAGCCGCGTCCCGTTGGCAACGTCCCAGATCTGCACAAAGCCGCCCTCCAGTCCGACGGCGAGGATGTTGCCATCGGTATCCCAGCGCAGGCCGGTGATCAGACCCCCGCCACCCACCTTGTCGCTCTGGGCTGTGGTGTCGAAGAGCGCACATGCGTCGCCCGTGTTTCCGTTCCAGATCCAGAGGCCCGTCTGTAGGGCGACAGCGACCATGTTGGTCGACGACCAGTCGAGCAGGTTGTAGTAAAAGTCGCCCACCATGCTGGGCGCGTCGAGCGTGCGCTCCGGGGTGGTTGGGATCTTGCGTCTGCCGGCGCTCTGCAGGCTGCTGGGCAGGGCGGACTTGGGTTTGGCCATCGCATACCGGCTGCGCACGTCCGGGTTCGCCGTCGAGCTGGGCGGCACCGCAGAGAACGAGAGGATCCGCTGGCCCATCTCAGCCGAGATCGAGTCTTCGAACGACGGATGCCCGTCCAGATCCGTCGGGTTTGCGTTCGCCGCCGCCAGGTTCGCCGCGATATTGGGGTCCGTCACATCGCTCGACATCTGCGAACGCATCGAGTCGCCGTCCGCATCCATAGGCGCGTGCGCAGCGTGGGGCCGCTTCAGCTCGCGGTTCGGAATATACCGGTCGCCGCGCTGCCGTGCATCCGCCCCGGCCGAAGCAGTCCGTGCCAATGTCAGCGCTTTAGCTCCTCTGGACAAGTGATGAAAAGCTACCTGACGGCAGTACTTACGCTGATGCTCGGCGGCAGCTTGGCTTTGCTCGACTTGTCCGGGCCCTGCCAGTCCTTGGCGATGCCTGCCTTGAGGTCGGACGCCGAGGCGGGGATGGAGTCCAGGCGGTCTTTCCTCGACAGGCCTAGTCTGGCAGCGCCCGTCTTGAGCGGAGCACCCTTGCTCGGCGAGCCCCCCAGCTTCATGTCGCGCATGTTGGCCGAGATATCCTTCAGCGGCGAGTCCATCGCGATCCCTGCCCCTCCTCTAAGCCGATGCCCAGAACCGGCCATATTGTGCGAGCTCCTGCTTTCGCTTGGTCTCGCCCGTTATCTCTCAGTCTACGCTGCTGTGCTGCGGAAGTATCGGGCGGCAGCCAAGATACGTCAAGCGATGGTGGTCAGCAAGCCAGAACTGCGACCACCGACACACCCCACCATCCACTTGCGCACTCAGCAGACAGCTCGATATCGAACAACACTCAACCTGATTTCAATACTCACACTTGAAATTGTGAATACACACCAACACACAACATGCTACCACTCGCCACGCTTCCGCGACCGCACCCGTCACGTGCCAGAGACAATGCCCTTCGACAGACCTAACAAGTCTCGTTAAACCTGTGAACGCGCTCCGGGTACCAAATGCCTCACTTCTTAAGAGCATGTGTAGGCAACTCCGCTGCACAGAAACATCGCCACCGCTGCATCGGGAGATATCAATGACTATAGAGAAAGTAAACATTACACCAGTGCGACGACGAAGCGGGTTGAAAGCTTTTCAGCGGTTTTGTGGAAGGGGGAAGGGGGGCTGTCCGGCCTGGTATGGCGGTGTACTGGATGGCCGTGCATAGTGCTGGGGGGACGCTTGGCCGGGCGAGCCCGGATCGTGTGGGCCGCCCATGTGTAGAGGCAAGGGCTTTTGCGCAAACGGCTTGTCTGGACTGTACTGCGGATGCCCGAGGCTGGGGCTCGGCATTGCCCGACCGGTGAATCCGTACGTGGGTGCCGGCGCTCGCTGTGGCGCGGCGACCGCAAAGGCGTACGAAGCGTTCGGTCCACTGCCTCGTTGCGGAGTGTGTGAAGGAGGATGCATGCCGGTGGACCCCGGAATGGCTGGTAAACGGCCGCCTGGCGCCATGCTATTTGCAGGGTATCGCGGCGGCACCGGTGAAGCGCCAGGACGCGGGCCGGGCGATGCGACTTCTCCAGCCTGATACCGTGGCACGCTTCCAGAGGAGGGCTTGTGCTGCGCAGCCGGCCGGTCTGCAACCCGCTCGATAGGCGGCTCGACATCGTGCCTGTCGCTCTTATGATCGTATCCTCTGCTCGAAGCGAAGCGCTCCAGCACGCCCCGTCCGCGGTCTTCTGTTGACTCGCCCACTGCGCTGCGCCGCGTTCCTCGCGTTGCCTTCGAGGCGCTCTCTTCGGTGAGCCGGATCGTGTTGTTGTCACGGATCACAAGACTCGCGTCTCCTGCTGCAGATCCCGTCCTAGGAAGGCGAGCCAGGTTATCGTCGAGTGTGCCCCAGTATCCAGAATCACCGACAAGTTCGGGATCAATCGCACCGTTGGACGCCGAAAAGGCTTGCAACGTTGCTCTGTCGGGGATGAGGTTCAGCACCTCGCCCGAGCTCAAATCCGCTGCTCGAGGCTGCAGAGCTACTAGTCCGCCTAAAGACTCGAGCAGTAGTGAGGCAGTCGCCTCCTCTTCAATACTGGGTAGAATCTCCGCACCGGCGTCAGCATCAGAGGTCGGCGAGGGCTCAAGCGACTTTCGCAAACGCGCCCATTGAAATTCTTGAAGTCGATGGAGCAGCATCATGTTGAATCGGAGATGCGATGTTATCAGCTCATCCTCGTCTAACCGAGTCAAACTCGATTGTAACGCCTCTGCTTCGATGATATCAAGGTCTGCCAGATCTGACGAGATGTGCTGAGATGTTCTCTTCTCGACGTGATTGTTTTGGTACCTTTTCCAAGAGTGCTTTTCGTCTTCTTCATTTTCGACGTCATCGTATATGAATGGTGTTGGCCCCCATACCATGGCTTCCGCCAGATGTTTGTGCGCAGTATCGTGCCACAGCATACGGCTGGAGGTATGACTCATGGAGGATGTCGCCGAGTCGTAGGTGGGTGCGAACGAGGCGTAGTTGCCATAACGGAGGAAGGTGACCGGTTTCAACGTGCCTGTGACGTTCTTCTCCGCCAGCTTGCGGTCTTTTGACGACGATTGCTTCTTTGGAAGGGAAAGCCTCTGGCCGAGCGTGGGCACCGAAAGTCCTGAGCCTTGTGAGCTGCGAGGATGACGGTGGGCATTAACACGCACGAGATCGGCTTGCCCCGGGTCCAGACCGTCAAGCTGAGCCTGCTGCAGCGTTACTGCCTTGGTGAAATAGTCCCCTTTTGGCAATCGCATATGCAAGGCGTATCTGGAAGCTGTGTCGCTGTCTTTACCTGCAGGAACAATGACCGGTGGCAATGCATCTGTCGCAGTCTTGAGAGTATAGTGTCTATCCCGGGTCTTGATACTTAGCCTTTCCACAGCTTCCACCCTTTTCTCTGTCAGCGTTGCCTGGAGCTGACCCTTGGTGTTGTCGATGTCATGATGCGCGTTCCGATATCCAGATGCGAGCTGTTCAAGCAGACCAAGTATCAAGGTAAGAGCGGACAACTTCGCAACGTCTGTCGAAGGATGACTGGAGGAGGGAGTAGAGGTAGATTCGTCACGGAGCTGCTGCAACACTTTAGTGTCTGATAGAAGCGGCTCCCGCAGATAGTAGATGTAATTCCTGACATCTCTTAGAGGTGTGCCCGGCATAAGAGCTTCCTGAAGTGTAGCAAATGGCGGGGCTCGATTCGATGTTGATCGTATCTTACCCTTTTTGGCGTGCTTCGAGCTTAAGGTGAGCAGCTCAGGAGATAAGCTGGAGATCACAGTAGACAGCTTCATTGCGTCGCCTTCTTGTAAGCTCAATTCGGCCCCGCGCGTAGTTTCATCTTTCTCTGCCTCTTGCCGTCTGATAGACATCGCAGACCCAGGTAGACCCAACAAAGCTATATACTCTTGCGAGAGATGGCTCTTGGACGGCTTGACATCTTCGCTATCCGCATTAGCAGGGTCAAGCGCCGAGCTGCGCGCTGTTACTTTACCAAGCCCATCAGCTGCAGCCTTTTTGGCCGGCGGATCGAGAGCTTTTCCACCTGGGAGGTCGGTTCCACTTGAATCCTCGCCGCGCTTTCGTTTACGATCTGCCTTGGTTGGTGACGGCGATGGTGAGGGCGCAGCAGGCTCTGGTGTACCGTTTGTATAGTCGGAAGTCCTTGCAGCCCTCGCCGACCTGCGCAAAGGCGACATGGTGGAAAGTCTGTGTCGTAAACACGGGCGTTACCAAGACGCGACGTGTAAGAATGACGGCCGAAATAGCGCGAGGCGTCATATAAGTTCAATGGCAGTGAAGTAATCCGACGCTGCAGAGGCGCTTATGACCGGCTCCCGTCTGAAGTCGCGAAACCGCCGAGCCAGCAACGATCGGCCCGGATGCACAGCTGGGGCGTCCGGATAAGCGAAGAGACAAGAGTAAGGTGATGGCAGGAAGAGCGACGACGAATCGGTCCGTACAACTGCAACTACGACAGAATGAAGTCGGCCCGAGGAGAGAATTCTTGTGCTTGCTTGACCGACGGTTTGGTGCGCACCAACACGCTTAGGATCCAACACGTCCAACGTCCAAGTCGCCTCGACGCCTCGATTCGTTTTTTTTGGATGCAGATAGGGTGGATCAAGACCACGTCTGCCAAGCCTACCGTTCTCGCCAATCGAAACGAGTCACAAGAATCCAGGACGTCGCTCGGTACAGATGTACCGACAGGCTGTTGTAGTCTGGGAGAACACGGACGGTGTCAACGGGTTATGGTGGATGAATCAGATGGGTGAGAGAGAAGCATCCGCGTCGAACAGAGAGGGTGGGATGGGACGGATTCAACAGTCAACTAATAGACAAAGCTTCTCATGCAGGCAATTACTCCCCCTTTGTTATTCCAAGTAAACCTCGTGGATGCTTCTTTTGTTATTCTTTCTGGATAGCTGCATATAGTCTCTGGAGCACCGATATACAGCGCCCACCTATATATCTAGCTGGGATTACCACCGTTTCGCGCTTTCTACCTTTCGACGCGATTACGGTGCTCTCGTACGAGATTGAAGCTCTTGCCGTCCTCTACATGGGAACGCTATCGAGAACAAGTTCACATGTGTACACTGTCGCTGGTAAGTTAGCGATTGACTGATACGCTGCCCAATGCTCTCAGGGCCGACTTGGCTCTAAAGCCGGCAAGTAAGCATCCAAGCGCTTTCGGCGGAACCGCAAGGAGGCCCACTTAGGCCTATTTTTTCCTCCACCGTACCGGAACAGACATCGAGAAGTCAGTACATAGGGCGGTTCAGCGCAGGTAACAATGTGATTATTGTTCTGAGAGCAATGGAACCACTATCGGAGCTACCGAAATGGCGGCAAGCTTTACGCTGTCCGGCGGCGTGAGGACGTTTGGTCTCCGACCTTCTTGCGTGCGGCTCCCATGGAAGCTTCAGCTACGACCAGAACACTCAACAAGTTTAAGCTTCGTGTGTGCAGCTGCCGCCCATAGAAAAGCCTTTTTAGTCGTTGCAGCAGACAAGGGCGCAACATATGCTTCTACTCTGCACCGCCTCTCGTCTCGAAGTGCTGCGCTGTCCCGTCCGCGCATCGAAGCGCTGCGTAAGAACGGTATGATCCGATTCCAACGTAGGAAGGGCCGAAATAGAAGACGCGAGGCGACGCTGCGCATTTGGCTCTCGCAACTGAAAACGTTCCGCTAGAGAAAGCAACGAGCTACAGCAAGAGCATGCGCTGCTTGGATCCATCCTTACCCCCCAAAGCTTGAGCTTTTCGCACCGCCCTTGTCTGGCAGCGTAGTCGGCTTTTCCGGACCGTCTTCACACGGCTTTCAGCATATCTTGCATCCAGCTTCTGGTACGGGTAGCATCAAGAAGGATGGGCAGTCCATCAAAGGCCTAGGAGCTTATAAAAGGCTCCCTGTATTTTGTGCCTACCACCACTCTTCCTCCCCATCCAGTTACTCGACAAATCGTACACCTGTATTATCCAGAGTAGTGCGCTCTACAGCCAAGTTCCCTATCGCAAGATCCGGCCTATCTTTATCTCTTGTTTATTTCCTCAAGGGGGTCCGCTCAAAGCATTGTCTGAGGGAGCAGCCGACAAAGGCGCTTCCCAGGCGCTCAGCTCGCTTCTCTTCTCCAAGGATTGTGTGCTGCCACCAGAGGCTGCAATCATCGCAGGCTTGGTCATCCTGACATCGCTTCGGTTTTTACCAACATCTAGACGTTCGCGACAGTGGCACGACATGGGTAGCCATGCTCTCATCGGTAGCAATCCCTACTTTCCGTATCACCTGGGCGTCTCCAGTTTGAACACCCGGGCTACATCTCTCGCCCCTGACCAGAAGAACAGCAAAAGCGATAAAAACGGCGATTCCTTACCTTCGCATCCGTACAGCCTTCTTAGCGAGCACGTGCAGGAGGATTACAAGCCTGAAAAGGCAGCCTCTGAGTTTGTCAACACCGGACGAGACGATGATCCTGATGGATGGATCCGCCACCTTTCCTATCAGATGAAACAGCTTGGCCTTTCAGCTGAAAATAAACAGAGTGCTGGCGCACATACCTACTCGAGCTGTGACTTTAAGCATCGCGATATATGGAATAAGTCCGATGCCCTAGTCGCTAATGTTGCGCGTTCAACAGCCGAAGAAGCTGCTAGCTTTGGGCTTGCAGATGGTACCTTTCATTGTGAACATGCTTTGTCAAGTCTTTCGCATGCTATCGGCTGGTCTCCAAACACATCTGAGTCCTCAACAACGAGCGCAGGTTCCGTGGACAGCCGCAAATCGTTTGCATCAGCAAGCGCCTCTGAAGAAGTTTCCAGCCTGCTCGAGAACTGCCGACAATGTAGCGGTAGCAATAGCTGGAACGAGCAGACGCCGTTCAACAAACAAAATGCAGCTCACATGTCTGAATACCGTAACGATGGCGATGCGCAGAGCAGCATCGTGACCGCTCCCGTCACCGGCTTGAGACAAGAGTATGGGCCTCTGCTTGCTGCACTGGAACAGTCGCGAAACCGCGGTCGCTTCTACGGATCCAAGCAAGTTGCTTTCGGTGGCACTCAAGAAGACGCAGCCGGCCTGACTTCTATGCCCTTCGCTGTGGTCCCTGACAAGAAGCGCTGCGATGCTATCACCGCAAATCTGCTGTCTAGCTCGTCAAGCGCATCTATCATTTCCAACAGCATGAAATTTCTGGATCACTCAAAGCGCGGTAGCGACTGCCGAACTACGTCAGTACTTGGGGAAAAGTCGATGTTGGGTCCGTTCATCATGTCCGAGCAGCGAAACGGACAAGACGCCGCTTCGTGTGTTACCTCAACTTTCTGTGGGCCTTCCGCGAACAACAGAAAAATGGAGCTTTACAAGACTGAGCTATGCCGAAACTGGGAAGAGAAGGGATACTGCGAGTACGGCAGTCGCTGTCAGTACGCGCATGGCGACGCCGAACTCCGGCCCATACAGAGGGATCCTCGCTGGAAAACCAAGCCGTGCAGATCATTTATGATGTACGGCAGCTGCCCGTACGCGAAGCGTTGCTGCTTCCGGCACGATACAGGCCAGTCCAACTCGGATCTGACATCTGCCTCCATAGCTCGCAAGCCTCTGCTCCAGAGAGTCGGCCTCGTCCCCGACGTCAGTACTTTCGACGAGCCAGAGAACAGTCGTCTACGACCAAGACCGGTCCTCGATCTCTCCCCGTTTTCCAGTGTGCCCGCTCTGTCGAACAAATGATTCACTGAGCACAACATCTGGCCCCATCTCATACATCGATTCAATATCTCGGTCTCCCGGAGAACGAGCGCATGACAAGAACATACAGCTATACTGTCGAATGGCTACCAACGACAGGCTGTATTGAGGGGAACAGTGGGCTGAGGTGGCCGTACGACGAAAGGGAAAGATGTACGGCGCCATGCAAAGCCTGTCGAATACATTTACGTTGCATGAGGGTATCAATATGGGCGATTGTGCGGACGGGAGGGCACGCCTAGTGGTGCTAGATGGTCTGTGTCGTCTGATCACGGACCACGGGCATAGCGCGTGGATATACGTATTTTTCGTTGTACTCTTCGAGCACGGCGGCCTGGAGGATGCCCTTGTCACGGACCAGCTGCTGATACTGGTGGAGGATGAGCTGGACCGGGGCGGAGATGGCGAGCAAGGAGAAGGCAAAGATGAGCCAGGAGACGGCCGACATGCGGACAAAGACGGCGGATGCATAGACAGCGGCGTGGGCGGGCGAGAAAGTGGCGAACAGATTCGCCGAGTAGGTGCTAGGATCCCACATGGACAGCTGGCGGATTCCCTGCTTCTTTTGCAGATTAGGGCTGTGTGGGCTCATGTCGGGGGGCGATACCCACTGTGGCTGTTGCTTTTCCTGCGGGTAAAACTGGTAGTCTCTGCGTTTGGTGAAAAAGGTATAGGCGTTGGCAACACTGACGGCCGTGGCGCCGAGGAAGAGAAGGATCGCGGCATACCGGAAGAAGCTGTCCGACGCCTGGTTTACGGCAGACTTGCGCGCATGCCGCTTCAACGCATCCGCCATAGCGTACTCGTCGCCGGCATGGCTAACGAGATACTCGTACGCGATGGCTGGATTCTGCGCATGTCGGTAGGATGGTTTGTTCATAAGCCAGGCTGCAACGCTGGAATCGGGCGAGATCACAAGCGCAAGCAGAGACAGAAGGTGTAGCAGGCCACCGAATATGTATCCTGCATGGTCGGCAAAAACCTGCTCTTCGATATCCAGTACGGACGACGTGAGCCTATAGTAGAGGTCAAATGGCCACTGCTGGACTCGCTCCCAAAGCGGCCTTTTCCGGATGTAGCGTTTCCTCGGGCCTAACTGTAAAGGCGTTGGAAAACCGTTGGTGTTGTCCAAGTCCTGCCTCGCTCCATCGCGTGAATGCTCCTGACGGGCGTGCGTGACCAGCGGTGACAGCTGTCGCGAATTCGAGCCGCTGCGTGGAACACCGTATGGAGAAGTGAGGCCGGTGCTGACACCTAGGCTAGCAGAATGAGTCGCAGCACCAAGATGATTCGCCGAGACGCCGATCCTGGGACTTCCCTGACGGAGGGGCGAGTCAGTTCCGAAGCCGCTATTACGACCACGCGAAGCGCGAGAAGCACGCCACCCCGGCTGCCCGAACGCTACTCCTTTGCGATACGCAGGCGATCCTGCCGATCCGGCCGGCGAAGATGTATAGCTCATGCTCGCCTACAAAGCAGGTACGAAGCAATGAACGACAGCACTGTCAATAAGCGAGGGATAGTGGACGTCGTACGAAATCGAGACACACCAGCGACGCCATTTATGATCATTCACAATTTGTGTTACTTTTGCTTCCTCGTCAGAGCAACACACGGCGACCTAACACGAAATTCGGATTAAGCTGCGGTCTGAGCCACGTGATGAGGTTAGAGACCGAGAAGGCAAGGAAGACAAGAGCGGGATTGATTTTATTTTCACGCCGAGATTGTAGGGGAAAATTTTCCAAGACGCCTACATAAGGTCCAGTGCCCCCTTTGACGCCTTCCTTCCTCCCCTTGAACAAAAATCCAAGAAGGTAAGTCTATCGCTGGCCGTCAACACTAGAGAGGACCGCTGCTGGTCATGTCGATGGGATGCTGACCGCTCACCTTTACTGTGCTCTCCTTGTGGTCTTCCACTGTTTTACAGACATAAAAGTTCGAGCTTGGACTAATACTCCGTGCCAAGTTCGCGTTCCCGTCTTCAAGAGTAGAAGATCCCTATCGGGCTTCCATCGCGTCATCCCTCGTGATGTCGGTGATGGGTCGAACGATCTGCTGATACCGGCAAGGCTTTCCGTCTTCCGCTTCCTTCGGGATGTATACATGCCGACCTGAGGATAGCGATGGTGAGCCTCTTCGTGAGGATCCCGACGCTTACATCCCAGGATCTGGGTTGGCGTGGAGGAAGGCGGGGCCGCTTGCAAGTCGGGAGCGATCTCGACCGACAATCCCTCCCTCACCTGCTACTTTTGTACGACGCTTTGGCATCGCACGATCGCACTGCGGGAGGCAAAGGTAAGTCTCGATTCATTTGGCCCTGCCCACTAGCGATCTGCTGCCAGTATTTTGCGCGAGGCGGCGGGCATCGTTTCGACTGGTAAGTTCAACTCTTTACACAGAGCGTTCCAATAAAGGCAGACAAGCCAAGCAAGGGAGATGATCAGCTATGATGAGCAACCAGTGTCGCCCCAGACTGCAATTCTATTGAAGAGTGACTATAGCATACAGCCAAACATGCAACACTGAGCTGTCATCTTCTGTTGCTTGGTTTCTTTTGACCTTCCGGCCACTTTGACCCACAGCACGCATGGACAATCGAACTGAACTCTGACGCTTTTTTGTCTTACATTGCTTCATGTTCGTTAGGTTGTTGCTAGCATTATCCCTGTCGCTCGTATGGATCACTTGCTCGTTCAGAATCTTATATACCCATGACAGATATTGAAGTCGATGCTGGCTTGTGCGGTCTGAACGTAGTGTGAGGGCGGGCGGAGCATGGACCTCGGTGAAGGGTAGGAACGCTCATCGAATTCACAATATCAGGATTGTGAGATCGTTCCGCGAGCAGCAAGTCCCGTGTATCTCGAACTCAATCGCGAATGGTCTGAGCCTAAAACGTAAACTGAAAAGGACGTAACTAACAACTGGGGCGCGTTGTATTGAGTGAAGCACATGCCTTGGATTCGAAAATCTATGTGAATGTGAGCTACTAATCTGTTTCGCGGCGCTGGCTTAGTACTGCTGTTGGAGGTGCCAGTTGTACAGCTGCAGCGCTTGAATCACTGGGCCCTTGACGCCTCCGGTCGTGCCACTCTGCATCTTTCTATCACCACACCTCCCGCATCGACGATAAGACCACCTTTTTTCGCGCTCCTCATCCTAGGCCGTCACCTTCTGCAAGCATAACTGATCCAATTGCGGCCAGAACGTATTGAGGCTCTGGAGTCTCTTTGTTAGTCCCTTTCTCCAAGCTGATCTCTCCTCCCGGTCAGAGCGCTTTTCGTCTTCGCTGTTCGTAGCATACCTGGCCCAGTTAGTGTTAAAGGAAACCATCTCCGAACAGGTGGATCTTTTGCTCTCTACCCTCGCCCTATCTCTCTATCTTATACGATACAAACATGGCGGCCGAATCCAACTACGACTATCTCTTCAAGGTGGTTTTGATCGGTGATAGCGGTACTGGTAAATCCAACCTTCTCTCTCGATTCACTCGGAACGAATTCAGTCTGGAGTCCAAGTCGACCATCGGTGTCGAGTTCGCAACCCGAAGCATCTCGGTGGACGGCAAGACGGTCAAGGCGCAGATCTGGGATACTGCTGGACAGGAGCGTTACCGTGCCATCACCTCTGCATACTACCGAGGTGCTGTAGGTGCTTTGCTCGTGTACGACATCGCCAAACATCCCACTTACGTCAACGTGTCAAGGTGGCTCAAGGAGCTCCGCGACCATGCGGACAGCAACATTGTCATTATGCTCGTCGGAAACAAGAGCGATTTGCGACACCTCCGGGCTGTGCCCACTGACGAAGCCAAAGCCTTCGCTGGTAAGTACTTTCTTTGCCTTGCTCCCAAGCTTCACTGCATAGGCAACGGTGTCTGACCCATTCGTCTATATCTTGGCCGTCTATGCTCCTCTCTGCTTGTCTACCACAGCCGAGAACAACCTCTCTTTCATCGAGACTTCCGCCCTCGACGCCTCAAACGTAGAACAAGCGTTCCAGAACATTCTGACAGGTGAGCATCGTAGAGTCGCCCCCTACCGGCCCTTCGCACTGTATGCTGACTTTTGCTTGGGCGCAAAACTCTATCTAACTTGCGCCGTTGTGTTCGCGCAGAGATCTACCGAATCGTGTCGAACAAGGCTCTGCAATCCTCTGACGATGTGATCAAGCCTTCCGGGGGCGAGACGATCACTGTACAACCTAGTACCGATGATGGAGGACAGACCAAGAAGAACGGATGCTGCTAAACGCACGCACGTTAGACCCGTGCTCCGTGTCCTAGTTCAGTTTGTACATTGTTGTCGAAAGCAGACGTGATTGTATTACGAACAGAATCGCCCTGATTGCTTCTCCGTCAGTATATGTGTGCGGGCGATCTGTGCTTCGCTGCTGGCGACGTTGGTCTGCTCGTTGTGTAGAGCGCCACAAAGCTGGAACTGCGCGAGCGCCAGAGCGGCACACCTGTTCATTGACATTACTCGACTCTTTCTTGATACTGTGACCGCAGTCTGCACATGCACTGAAGACGGCCTAATGTCTTACACATACACAATACATGGACCGATCAATGCCTTGTCTGAGAATCTAGGCTCCCTCGTTGGAAGTCCAGCTGGATAAGATTGGCACCCAGGCTGCGTCGGTTACTTTGTCATTGCATGAGACGCGGCATGTACGTGGAATCGGGGATTGCCGCCATCGGGCTAGCAGATCGAAGGAAGCGCTTGCGTACGCCTGCGTGTGTGGAGGACGCGTAAGATACACCGTTGCTCGCATCTTACACTCACAAATACTTCAAACCTACGCCGGTTATATACGCTCAGTGTGAGTTGGAAGTGTAACTCTCCTTCTACATGGCCCACCTCCCTACCTTGTTCCCGTCTTCACCACCTTGCATTGTCACTGTTCCTACGCCTCAGCAGAGCCCCAAGACCTCTCTCGGTATCTTGGAGTTGCTAGCTTCGCTCCATATCCGTTGGGCATACTCGCTGCGACAGGCTGTACCAGCGAACCCGCCGTTTCGGACCTCTTGGAAAGCACGGTCGAATTATTCTCACACCACTGCCCCGGCGTTCAGCTGTGGGGTCTTCCCAGATCTTGTCACTATGGACGACGATGTCCTGGAAATTGATAGTCCTATGGAGGTAAGTTGGCAAGCCACTCATCTCTATGTCTCTCATTTTGACCCGCACTAAGTATCTGCTTTCCTCATACCGCACACGTTGTCTGCAGCCCGCCGTTGATCTCGACGAGGATGAAGATGAAGAGGTTCCCGTCCTCAACCTAGACGGGTCTGTCGCCGAGCCCAGCCTCAAGTCGAATGCTAAGAAGCTCAGAGCTGAGAACCGGCATCTTCAGCTCGAATTCCCCGACAGTCTACCTTACAAGTGCGAAAGTCTCGAAGAGTTTGATGCCCGCCTTGACCACATCATAAGGCGGCTAGTAGATTGCGTCAGGACCAAGGACTACGACATCGGCTTTGTTCAGTGGAACCACCGCCTGCAATGTCTTCTTTCGCTCAAGTATCCTGTCTTGCGCACGACGAGGGCGAGGCTGGCGCGACTCTACTACGAGCTTGCAGTACTTCCCGGTCTTGACACTCGCTTCGTCGAACTGGCTGCGAACATGTGTATAACCCTGATCGAGAACAAGAAAAAGTGCGACATCAAGGACTTGGTCCTCCCGTGGAAACCACTCTACAATATTCTCGAGAAGGAGCTTTTCCCGAAGTTGAGGAGGACCGGCCTGACCAACGTCTCCGAGATACTGCTTGACTTGGCTGAGACCGCGCAGCGCTTTTTCCCAGCTTCCGAGACTGACGAGATGCTCAACACCTTCCTCCCCAAGATGGACGGTTCTAATCTCAACTCTGTCATCGCCACTCAGGCCTTCTTGGTCCATTTCCTGCCTATCAGCCACCCGCAGCGTTGGCTTCCAGCCATGTTCCGTCTATGGGAGAGCTTCAATTCCTCTCTCTTCGATGACCAGATGCTTGATCTGCTTGCGCGGCTGACGCAGATGCATGTCACAGACCCAGCCATCAGCTCTTCTTCTTCTGCTCTGGCAGCTGGAGCTTTTGCCGAAGCAAGTACGCGACCTGATCTGCATATCGGTACGGCCCATGCTGGTGCAGATGGAGGCGATGTCGATGTGATGGAGCTGGATGTTAGAGACGACCAAACCTCAGAAACCGCAAGTCCACCGGAAGCAATGGGTCTCTTCAATGAGATCGGTATTTTTACCGAAGAGCAGTACGCCTTGATCATGACCAAGTGTTTGCGCTCGGCTGGTCTACCTGTCGGTGCAAGTAAAGCCGCTAATGCAGCACTGATGGCTCAATCTGCATCGGTCAGGAGTGGTCCCGATGCTGCAGCGTCCGGGGCAACGCTGAAAATGAAGAAGCCCTCCGATCGACTCAGATCTTTTGCTGTCATTATCGCCTACTCCATCTCCAGAGACGGCCTTGCAGTCGGCGAATCTGCACAGCCATCCACAGCACCAACACCGGCTCTAGCGACCCCTGTCGGCACGGGTTCCCCCCAATTGGAGGCAGCAAGGGCACTCACTCGCACCTATCCGGCCGGATCCAAGGCGCTAGATCACCTGGCCAAGTTCGTCCAGGCGACGGAAAACTACTTCCATCCTTCGAACTGGGGCATGTGGCAAATCTCGTTGTCCAACTTGATCCAACACATCATGTTTGAGTTTCTAAAGAGGGCCAAAGAAGAGGAGAGGCCCCAGTGCAAAACTCCGGTGCGCTATCGCCTGACTCCGGACATGAAGACGGAGATCGTTTCGATCTTACGGACCGTCTGCCTCTTATCAATGTTCTCGAAGGATCCACTGACCATCGCCGCTTCTCAGGCTAGTCTGAAGCGCATGGCCATTCTTGCCCCCGAGATGATTTTCCCGGCCGTCTTGGACCGCGCCTTTAGCTCTCTCGAAGCGCTCGAAACTACTCATCGAACGACAGCCATCATCACGGCCCTGTCCACTCTTTCGCCCGTCATGGTCTCGCGGCAGCTGTACAGAGCAGGTGGCAAGCACCTTCTTTCCCTTTTGCAGCTCTGCATTCCAGGTATCGACCTCAACGACCCGATGAAAACCATGAGCACCTGCATGTTCATCCTCCTGTCGACTTTGTCCATCCGTATCGATGACCTAACGAGGCCTGAAACATATGCCGATGACGAGGAGCCTGTTTCGTCTCTGCAGGACCTGCCTGTCCTGGAGGTATCGGCAGGAAACGGGCTAGCAGATGAGGACGCGTTCGTGTCTCCCAAGCAGGAAGACTATCAGCTGAGGATCAGTTCAGCCGAGTTTGAGCCCTGGGTGGCGGCTTTCTTCCAAAGGGTCTTGGCTCTGTTCGAGACGTTGCCCGAGGAGGGCAAGGGCGGCAGGACGGGTGGCAAGTCGGAGGAACAGGTGATCAATCTGATCATGGCGGCTTCTGATGGCGTTTGTCGTTCCATGAGCCCCTATCTTCTACAGAAGACGTTCGACACGATTGCCGCTTATTGCGCCTCAACAGTCTCGGCGACCTCGGTTAGGGTCATTGGCTCGCTGGTCGGCTGTTTTGCACGGGCAGACAGCAAGATGGTGCTGAAGAAACTCGTGCCACTGTGCATTGCAAATATCCGCGCGGAACTCCGTAGCGGCGCGAGCTCGATCAGAACCACAAGCACAAGCCTACCATCGCCAAGCGATGCTTCTCTCCACTGGAACCTTAGCCTGCTTACTGGCGCCATCACAAACCCAGGAGAAGAGCTTCTCGTCTACAAAGATGAACTCATCAGCCTCCTTCAACTCATAACTGACGCTTGCAAGAGCGAAAGAGGCTTCTCCTTCTCAGCCAAGCTGGTGCAGAAGGTTCTGACTTCCCTCCTTTCTCTCTACCCCTTGGAGCAGCGTTTCGTCAACGAGGAGCTTTGGCAGAGCGACGATTTCGCACGCCATTCGCATCTCTATTGGGGCAAACTCTACGAGGCCAAAGAGGTCAAGATCAACTGGCACGTGCCATCCGACAAGGAGATCGATATGTGTCTGGAAATCTTGGATAAGGTGGCAATGCCGGCCCTAAAAAGGATAGAAGAGCTACAGGCTGAGGGTCTGGAGAGAAATAAAGTCTGGTCCAATGATTTCTGTCGCTATCTCATGGTGGTCAGGATGACACTGATAGGCACACCTAACCTGTTCGAAGAGGATGAAGCAGGCGGCGGCCAACCAGCGATGGATGCTGGCGATGAAATACCCGAGTTCATCGCCATTCCTCCTCGGTTCAATTCATTCTTCTGCTTGACGGATCGCAGCGATCCCAGGTATCAGCAGGCGGCAGCTTTCAAAGCGCGAGTCGGCGAGTTGCTACATCGAACGGCGCAGTCGACGCAGGAATCGGGAGCCGAGGATCAGATTGACTGTCTCAAGATGCTTATCAGGTCGATTCGCACGTATCTCACGAGTTATAGCTACAATTCAGAGGACTACAAGGCTCACTCGCGATCGCTCAGCTTCTTCCGCAACATCTCAAAACTTTATGCCAAACAGAAGGCCTTCCCTCGTGTCCTCTGGATTCGCCGTGCCGCCTTCTATAACACCTCTCGCGCCAGGCTCAACAGTTTCCACCGGCAACGAACGCCGCTGGCCGACAAGCTCATCCTGCAGATCCTGGAATTTTGCTTGTCGAACTACGTTGGTATCAGACAGACAGCACAGAACACTCTAGAAACGATCAGCTCATACTACGATGGCACTCGCATCCTTTGCCTGCCCAAGGTCCTGGAAGCCCTACAACCTAGTGTGAGCGATGATCGCATGAAGGGTGCGCTCTATGTTCTCGGTAGCAAGGGCGTCTCCAATCTCTGCATTGTCGACTCGCGTTTCAGCGCAGATTACATCATGGGGCTTCTGTCTGCTCAGCACCGCTCCAAGCCGTCGATTCAAAAGCTGGTGAGAGGCATCATCAACGATTTTATCATCCGCTTCGCCGAGCCTTCCACACTCAAAGAGAAGATCGACTCGCCGGCGCTGAACGAGGCAGCCGATATTCTGGAAAACGCCCTTCCCTTGGGTCTCCGCCAGGACGATGCTTTGCACCAAGCGGTGTCCGAGAAGAGGAAGGGCAGATACCTGAGGGTGGACCAAATGCACGACGAGCTCACCCCACGAGCTCTAGAGGTAGCACGAAATGAGTCGACCCATTGGGCCTTCGCAATTTTCGCAGCTCGTCTGTTGCGGGCGATGGTCCGCAAGGACAAACCGCTGCAAGATGAGCCGCCGAGGTATCTTGCTGAGCAGGTTGTTTCAGAGAATCCAAAGATGCGTCGCTATTCTCAGTTTGCTATCACCAAGGTGCTCTACTACATCAAGCTGCGAACGCTATGCCAGTCGGACGAAGATCTGCTGCTTGGGCAGACCACAAACCCTTTAAAGCATTCTGAAAAGCTCCCCAGTCCGGTCTCGAAAGAATGGACCAAGAATTACATCAACTCGTTCGCCGAGCCAATGACCAGCACGACCAAGCTGCGTGACAAGCCGTCTCAAGGCTGGCTGGTGTGGGGAGAGGAGGAGAACTTCTATGACCCGCCACCTGCCGACGGGGTGGTCTTCGAGTGGGACATCACCTCGAAGGGCGCTCTTGAGGCTGTTCGCGCGGTGGTTTTGGACAGGGGGTGGTGGGCTTCTCTGTGCCGGCATCTATCCCAAGAAAAGGACCGCGATTATCCTGAAGGCGAAACGCTCAATCTCATCAAGTCGCTATTCCAAATTTATGGGGTCGAGCTGCTGCCGTACGTGCAGTCGACGGTGGAGGAATTCATCAGCGAGAAAGACAGGCATCGGCATCGAGCCGCCGGAGAGATTATTAGCGGTGTCTACCGAGGCTCCAAGCACTGGAACGGGAAGGACCAGGCCACGCTGTGGACTTGGCTTGAAAGCCTGCTCCCCAAGATCTTCCGCGAGTGTACGCCCGACAGTCAGCCGGCATGGCAGATGTGCGTCGAGTACATGCTGCAGTACCGCGACCCAAGACGAGCGATGCCGCTCATCAACTACATTGTGCAGGCAGCTAAGGACAACATCGGCAAGGATGCGGGTTCCAGTCCATGGGAGCAGGCTAAAGCGCAGAATCTCCTGCGCGGCGCGCTCATCTCGATGAACCTGCAATTCACGCCGTGGGGTGCTGACGAGTTTATCCGCATCTACTCGGACAACTTTGACAACGATTTTCAGGAGGTACGGAGCGTCATCAGCGAGAGTCTGGCGGACCTCGAGTTGCTGCAGGTTCATCCATCCTTTGGCAGCGTCGAGGAGATGCTCGAGGTGTGCAGTAGTACGCAAGGCTCGCTCCTTTCGCGCCCTGAGCTGTATAGCGGCCGTCTTGAGAAGCTGTCGAAGGAGCTAGCGCAGAAACGCGCCGAGAGAAAGCCGACGGCGGAAGGGACATCACCCTATGACAGGGCGGCGACGACAACGCTGCTGTGGATTTCGACCACGCTGGGCGATCATCGGAACAGCGCGCTGGCGGGTGAGGTGATCCGCTACATCCCCGACATCTTTGCGATGCTCGAGCTGCATGACAACAAGGAGCTTTCCGCGCTGGCGCGTGCTGTATTGACCAAGATTTCTACCTATCCGTTCACGTCCGAGTATGCTGGGCGGCTGATTAGAACGCTGCTGCACGTCACGCGCTCATCGGTCGACTCGTGGCGCGCGCGGCTGGACTCGCTGCCGGTGCTGCAGGTGGTCTACTTCCAGAACCTGTTCTATCTGGACGACGCGCTGGTGGGCGCGATCATCGAGCTGCTGCTCGAGCTGCTGCGTGACCGGCACCTCGAAGTCCGCGAGATGGCGGCGACGACGCTTGCTGGGATCGTCCGCTGCTCGCAGCGGCGGCTTGTCGCGACGCTCAAGGAGCGCTTCACGCGCACCGTCGCCCATGCCGTCCTCCCCAAGCGTGGCCAGCCGCACTACGACGAGCAGCTCCTCGCGCTCCACTCGGGCATCCTCGGCGCCACCGCGCTCCTCGCCGCATTCCCCTACGACGTCCCCGAGTGGATGCCCAGCCTGATCGTCGACACCATCGCCCAGCACACCGACGACCCCGTCCCCATCGCTACCACCGTCCGCAAGTGCGCCGCTGACTTCAAGCGCACTCATCAGGACACCTGGTCAGAGGACCAGCACAAGTTTGGCGACCTCCTCCCCGAGGTCAACGACTTCACCCTCGGCCGTTCGGACTATTTCGCCTAGGCGTGCGTTGCGTCTGACAAGCCTAAATGCGCTCCCATTACTGCGCGCTGTACCTATACATTTTAGCAACAACGATGGCCGTGAGCAGATTGACCAGCGCAAAAATGATGAAGACGCCGCCACCGGTGTGGAGTGTGTCATAGCGCGCAAGGTAGTTCTTGATCGGGAGGAAGGCAGCGGCGACGATGAAGTTGGCTGACCAGTTAAGGGTGAGGCCGAGCGAGGTTGCGGTGGAAACGGCCTGCGGCGGTTGGGGTGGTGTGGTCAGCGGAGGAGTTAGGCAGTTGTATCGCGGGGGGGGGGGGGGGGGCGGGGCGGGGGGGGGGGGGGGGGGGGGGGGGGGGGGGGGGGGGGGGGGCGGGGGGGGAGGGGGAGGGGGGGGGGAGGGGGGGGCG